>OU015361.1:66770086-66810149 GCA_907164505.1 Acomys kempi | reverse complement strand
TATAAACACAAACTGTTTGAACAGCCTCGTTTCCCTCTTGCCTATATTGGAAAGACTTAAATATATTTTATTCATGCTACAACTTGACTTTATTCCTCTAAGCTAAGAATTCTAAGAGGTATTGTTTCCCTGATTAATTTTTGCTTGAGATTTCTAAAGATTTTACTAAAATTAAAAGAACTACAAGGCATTGAGATGGCCGCCTTTAATCCCAAAACATGGGGATTAACACAGGCAGAACTCTTGGGTTCCAACCTGGTCTATACTGATAAACTAAGTTATTTACAGAGATGTAAGTTAAAAGTTAATGAGACTATGCAACTTATGGCAGCATTGCTGCCAGGATTGCCATCTCATGTGGCTGTTTCCAAAATTGTCATAGACTTTAAGAATTGTTTTTTCACTATTCCCTTGCATCCAAAAGATTGCCATCACTTTGCTTTCAGTTTGCCTTCTGTGAATTTTAAAGAGCCAATGGAGAGATATCTTTGGCAAGTTTTGCCTCACAGGATGGTTAACAGGCCCACCCTGTGACAGAAATTTTTAGCTACAGATTTATAAAAGTTTAGAGAAAAATATACTGATTTATATGTCTTTCATTACATGGATGATATACTTATTGCTGGAAAGGATGGACAACAAGTGCTTTTATGTTATGCTTTTTTGGAGACCCAATTATCTCAATTTGGTCTGCAAATAGCTCCTGAAAAGATTCAAGGGGGGATTCATATTCGTGTTTGGGATTTCAGCTTTTTCCTTCTCAGAAAAACACCAAATGATCACATTGAGAGTGGATCATTTAAAGACTTTAAATGATTTTCAAAATATGCTTGGTGATATACATTAGCTTAGACCTTATTTAACATTAACTAGAGATTTGTAGCCCTTATTCAAAATCTTACAAGGAGATTCATCTCCAAATTCATCCCCAGGAGCTTACAGCTGAAGCTAGGAAAGCCTTGGTGTTAGTTGAAGCGGCTATCTCCCACAAATTTATAACATATATAGATTATGACAAGTCTCTAGAATATATTACCTTGGCGATTCATACTACACCCACCATGGTGTTCTGGCAAGACACTCCTATCATGTGGGAACATTTGTCATCTCCTAATACGGTAATAGTACCGTCTTGTTTGGCTGTTGCAAAGGTGATTCATATAGGTTGATTGTAAGGAAGAAAGTATTTTGGCAAAGAACCTGATTTTTTTTTTATTCATCCATATTCTAAGAAACAACAAAATTGGCTGTTTGCTAACATAGACGATTGGCAGTTGGCTTGCACACAATTTTGTGGATATTTAGATAACCATTTCTTCTCTAATAGGTTTCTCCACTTCTTAAAGAAACATCCAGTTATTTCCCTAAGATAACTCAATTTCAGCCTGTGATAGATGGTTTGCTAATTTTCACTGATGGGTCCTCTAATGGAAAAGATAGTTACATAGTAGAAGAAGAAACATATGTTGTTCCTACTACTGCTAAGTCTGCTCAAATTGCTGAATAGTATGCCCTTTGTTCATATACTTTATATTCAGATAGTGACTATGTATCACAGGCAGTTCCTCACCTAGAAACAGCAGGACAAATCCAACCTCAATCACGGGCAAGTGGATTATTTTCTCTAATCCAGACATTTATTCAAAATAGAAAACATCTTTTTTTATGTGACATTTAAGAGCTCACACTAATTTACCTGAACTTTTAGCTGCACATAATACATTAGCAGATACAGCCCCCCAAAATTTGGTATGACTAACAAATGTAGAAAAGGCTCAAAAAGCTCAAGATTTACATCTTCTCAATAGCCAAATTCTAAGACGTCAATATAGGACTACTAAAGAGCAAGCTCAAGGCATTGTGAAGCCATGCTGCACATCTCCCCAGTTTCTTCTTTTACCACATCTGGGAGGTAATGCTAAAGGAAAGATCCCTAGCCAACTTTGGCATATATTTGAATTTGGAAACTTAAAATATGTTCATTTGTCTATTGATACATATTCTGGATATTTAATTCCTTCTCTCCAATCCAGAGAAGCCACAAAAATATCATTTCTCATAGTCTGTCTCCCTTTTCTCAAATTGTTGTGCCTAAGACTATCAAAACAGATAATGACTCAGGGTAGGCTAGCAGAGCTTTTCAATAATGTTTTGATTTTTGATCCATAAAGCATGTTACAGGTAATCCTTATAATCCTCAAGGAAAAGTTATGATGGAAAGATCTCATTCTACCATAAGAACCTATTTATTAAAAGTAAAGAGGAGCTTTACCCCAATCACCTAAAAATGCTTTGAGTCATGTTCTCTTTATTTTAATTTTTTTTTACTGCATGGTACCAAAGGAAATTATGCAGCTGGTCGAGTCTGGCACATCAATACTCAGTCATCCTTCACTAGAGTGACATGGAAGGATCTTTTAACTGGACAGCGGAATGGACCTAACCCTGTACTAGTATAGGGGTTGATGATTTGTTTGTGTTTTCTCACAGGAACATGATACTGCACCCTGGCTATCTGAGAAGCTTGTGCGTCAAGTGCATGCTGCCATAGATGAGTCTGCTGATGACCCTGAGATTGGAGCTGAAGTTTCATTGGACACTCATGCCTGAACCTTCTGTTCTTCGACCTGCAAATTTCAAGCTCTAGGCAGTTAATTACATTCCCTAGGCTAGGTTAGAAAACTATCAGACTCCTAGTTCCACCTCTGCAAGTGGCTACATGTCTGTAGACATCTCTGCTCTGTAAGAGTCAAGCCTACAGATAACTAGGAGCAATGTCTTAAAAACTTATCTGGCCCAATGATGTTCTAGCTCTGCGGTTGTTTATCTAGTTTGATCTAAACTGGAAACTCCCCACTGTAAATGTTTGGTTTTAAGGACAACACTAGTTTATATCTCTCTTTTTTGAGAATCTAAAATCTTTTAGAAATATTTCAAGTAAAAGTGAAGTGAAGAAACAAGAAAATGGTAAACACGTTGTAGCTAAGGAGTCTGGAATTAACTCCATTCCCTAGACTATTTTGGAAAACAGTTAGTCTCTCACAAGCAAAAGTTAAGCAAGAAAATTTTAAGTTTTAGGCACATACTCTATTCCTTACACCATACTCCTCCAACCAGCTATGTGTTTACAGACATCTCTGTTTTGTAAAAGTTGAGAAAAGAGCAGTGCCTGTGAAACATTTTGGGGCATGTATGCTCCAGTCCTGGGCTTGTTCCCCAAGGGCAGCCACTGTGCCAGAGTCTAAGCCTCAAGAAGGGCAGGCCTGCTGCTGGCCAGCACCACAGAGGCAGTACTCTTTTTTATTTTTAAATTTTTTTATTAATTTATTCTTGTTACATCTCAATGGTTATCCCATCCCTTGTATCCTCCCCTTCTTCCCTCCCTCCCATTTTCCCCTTATTCCCCTCCCCTATGACTGTTCCTGAGGGGGATTACCTCCCCCTGTATATGCTTATAGGGTCTCAAGCCTCTTCTTGGTAACCTGCTGTCCTTCCTCTGAGTGCCACCAGGTCTCCCCCTCCAGGGGACATGGTCAAACGTGAGGCACCAGAGTTTGTGAGAAAGTCATATACCACTCTCCACTCAACTGTGGAGACTGTTCTGACCATTGGCTAGATCTGGGTAGGGGTTTAAAGTTTACCGCCTGTATTGTCCTTGGCTGGTGAGAGGCAGTACTCTTATTACCTCATGGGCTGTGATTACCATGTTGTGGTGCACTATTTGTTTAGAAAATTGCCAGCAATTAAGGCTTAGCTCTCTCAATATATAGAAAAATGAAACACTCTGAGCATGGCCACATCATCATTGTCTGTCATAAGGGTTCTGTTATAGCATTTTACTGTGTCCTAGGATACTGAGGCTGCCTGGCCTTGGGAAGCTTCATTTTGTCTTTCTTGGCCAGGAACCTGCCTGACACATTCAATCAAGCCAAGTTCTTAACATTCAGCATGGTAGTGTTTTGCACTATGTGGATCACCTTCCTGCCTGTCTACCAGAGCACCAAGGGCAAGGTCATGGTGGCTGTGGAGATTTTTTCCATCTTGTCTTCCAGTGCCGGGACGCTGGTGTGCATATTTGTTCCCAAGTGCTACATAATTGTATTAAAGCCACACACAAATTCTCTTCCAAAGATCAGGGAGAAATAATATTCCTAAAGGGATATCTCATCAATGCCTTTTTAAAATTAATTTATTGATTCACTTTACATTCTGGTTTAAACCCAATATCTTCTCTCCTTCCAGGCCCACCCTTCCTCCCTCTCTCCCATCACCTCTCTCCCATTCCTCAGAGAAGTGAAGATCCCCTTCTCATCCACCCATCTCACCAAGTTGCATCAGGACTGAGCATGTCTTTTTCACCTATGGCATAGGAAGACAGTTCCGCTAAGAGGAAGTGATCAAAAGCCTGGCAAAAAAGTCCATGTCAGGGACAGTTCTCAGGCCTCTAACTAGAGGACCTACACGAAACACATGTTTGTGATAATCTACATCTGTGTAGGAGACCTAGGCTAAGTTCATACATAGTCCATGGTTGTTCCTTCAGTCTCACTAAGCCCCTCTGGGCCCTGGTTAGCTGTTTTTGTTGTTCTTCTATTGGAGCTCCTATAACCTGAAGGCCTTTTTCTTTTTCACTTCACTGTTCTACAAGACTCTTTATGTACCACTCCATGTTTGGGTGTGAGTCTTAGCATTTGTTTTGATTCACTGCTGGGTTAAGCCTTTCAGAGGATAACTCATCTAGGCTCCTGTCTTCAACAGAGCAGAGTATCAATAGTGTTGGTGGTTGGCTGTCTTCCATGGATTGGGTCTTGAGTTGGGCCAGGTATTCTGACTAGTAAATTAATTCTAACCAACAAATATAAAGTTTGTGCATGAACAACAAATACTGAGAGATAGTACAAGATCTATCTGTTTTTAGAATGATTCTCACTGTTACCTCTAGTGGTGTTATAGCAGTCATGGCCAATGCAGTTGTCTACATCATCCCAGTAATCTTGCCCTCATCCACTTATATCACAGTTTATCACTATTCAGGCATAGTGTGGTGCAAAGTGTAAATGTTCTTTTCCTCTCTAAAATAAAAAACGTTCAAAGTAAAATGAAAGTTCTTCTTTTAATAGCTGAGTGAATGACTTTGAAGCCCATTGAATGGTTATTAAAAGTTTGCAGATGTTTGTGGGAGAGTGTATTCCTCTTTTCACATGATGGTAAAACAATGTTACTACTTGCTGGGAGAAGCCAATGGAATCGTGATATTATACAAGGAGTTAGAAGATTTGAACTTAGAGGAGAGAGTGATGGCTTGATAAACAGAAAGAATACTGAAGAATATGGATTGGCATCTCAGGAGTTAATGTCATGTCCTGCTCTTGAATAAGACCTGATTCACTATTCAGCCCTAAAAAAATTATATTAGCAACCCTGTGTAACAATAGTTCCAAAGCATAAGATGTCCTCTTCTGGGCTACATGGTTACCTGAACTCACCTGTGCACAAAACAAAACACAAACACACGGACCCTCCCACAGACACACACATATAAATAACTGATAATGCATAATATTTAAAATTGGAGGAGAATATTTTAATGACTCTGCATAAGGATGCCGCTTTTTGATGTACAGTTAAGACGCCAGACTAAGTACCTACTAAAGAGATATTTGGGAAGAGATGACTGAGCCTCTCTTTATGCATACCACATATTAACCGCCAATGTTAAATCTCCCATAAGAGACACAGTTGAACAATTAACAAGAGGATAAAATAGTCTCTTTAGCATGTTTGAATTTTAGATGACTATAATGATCAAAACTCTCTGCAATTGTCATATTTCTATTGAAGGACAACATGGATCTTAAACAGCAGTGTTCATTAAGAACTACCAAACAACCTTTTTGCTTGCTTGCTTGCTTAATCTTTTTTTGTTTGTCTGTTTTATAAATATCCCTGGACCCAGGTTATAATGATAAGATTTCTTTTTTGAATAAATATTTTATTTACATTTCCTATATATGGCTGGTTTATGATATGCATGCAGTGATCACAGAGACTAGAAAAGAGAGTCCAGTCCCATGATCTGCCAGTAAAATGATCGAGGGCTGCCATTTGGGTGCTGGGTAGAGATTTCATTATATGTTCTTTAATTACTTTGCAACATGTTTTATGTTTTAGCTCATGGATATCAGTATACATCTTCTAGAAGTTGGTCAGCTTCTCAAGGACATAATCTAGGAGTTGGATCATGAGGATAAAAGACCAGCAGCCTAGTGGCAAGGGACTTAAATACTGAGCCATTAAAAACACCACAAAAGTCCTCTAGGAACTTTCATTTCATTACCTAAGGTGACAGGAAACCAAGTGAAAAAAACTACCTGTGTGCCATTTGTATTGAGTCAACACTAAATAAATAATCATTTGACTAAATCATCTGTATGAAGGGTAATATAATTTGAATAATTTTGGCTAATAACTTTCACTATTACAACCATTCCAGGTACTATTTCATGACTCTATTAACTGGGTGTTATATGTAACAACATTGAATATAAGATTACTCAATATTTCATATTACGTGTCAAAATTTGTCCACACTTGTCCAAATTTTAAAAGGCATCAAACCATTTAAAAGGGGTTTCTAGAAGATCCCATTTTTCCCTTTCTGTTCTATGACCATTTCATTTAAATGTCCTGTTAAATTTTTCTATAATTGCTTGTCCTGTAGGCGTGTAAGATATATTTGTAACATTTTCTATGTTACAGTGTCTAAATAATTGTTGTATTCTATAAGACACATATGTTGAGGCATCATCAGATTCAATTTCAAATGCCATTGCAAGTAAGCAATTCACCTCTAATTATTGTACAATCTCAGAATCATCCTTTTTAGAATTCAAGACAAAAGCCCCCTGAAATTCTCTATAAGACTGTATGGAATGGTACCCATGTTTTGTTTTTTGAAACTCTGAAAAATGGAGCACTTAAGCTATGGTAAGCAATTGCTTTAAGGTGACATTAATAGAACCTCTAAATTCTTAAGTTTTATTTAATTAATTTATTCAGATTACATCTCAATTGTTTCCCCTCACTTGTATCCTCCCATTTTTCCCTCCCTTCCACTTGCACTCTATTCCCCTCCCCTAGATCTGTGACTGAAGGGGACCTCCTTCCACACCATACAGTCACAGGTCATCAAGTCTCATTTTTGTATCCTGCTTATCCCTTTTCTGAGTGCCACCAAGGGGATGTGGTCAAATATGGGGTACCAGTGTGCATGTCAGTGTCAGTCCTCACTCCCCATACAACTGTGGATTTCCTGTCCATTGTCTAGATCTGAGGAGGGGTTCAATGTCTATTGCATGTATTGTATTAGACATGAGAACATCTATTTTAAATTCATCATATTGACCTTCATCTATTAATTGATTTTGAAAATATAACACATATTCTGATTCTGATGGTTTATCACTGAAGCCACTAGTGTTTCAAAGGGATAGCATTCTTTAATTTTGTCACAAGGTGGCACTGTAGGCCTTATATTGGATTTCCCTGAAGCTCCTTATTTTAATGAGACAGGGTTTCTCTGCCTAACCGCCCAGGCTGTGCTGGACTCTCTTTGTAGACCAAGCTGCCTTTGAACTCAAAAAGATCCACCTGCTTCTATCTCCAGAGTGCTGAAATTAAAAATGTGGTCTGTCAAGCCTTTCCCTGAAGATTTTTAATTGTTGTTTAAGGAATATTCTAATCTGAGTTTTTACAACCTTCATTTTAGCATTCCGACTTCTGTCTCCTTTCTCTCTAAGCCTGACTTCTTTTGATGTTTTTAAAATTATATATAAAATTGAGTTATAACTGCACATGCTTTTTTGTATGGTGACAACAAAATTTATAAAGCATACAACACCCAATTCTACAACATTTTTCAATTTTTAATATGTAATATATTTTATCTTTTAATCTCTCTAGTTTTCTCACTTTATGGAGACTTGTTTTATTATTTAAACTCTGTGTTTCTTTCTATGACTATCTGGTTTGTGTTTCCAGATTCAGCTCAGAACACAAGCTATGGCAGACTCCATACCATCAGAGCAGTATGTCCCTACACCAAGCCCAGTCCCAGCTAGGTCATTTTGCCTGTTCACACAGCAGCCACACATCCAAGTTTGTCATGAGTTCTTTGGGTACCTAAGTCTTAGGAAGGGCTTATGGGTTGATAAAATAAGTATTTTGAAATTAATGCATGCATATATTATGAAAAATATACTAATAATCAGCCCAATATTCATCAATACTTATCTGAAAACAGGTAAAAACAAAACAATTTTAAAAATCACTCTAAATGCAAATAGAAAAACAAACTCTGAAGACCAAATTCTCTAACTGTCCTCCTGAGTGGGCTTCAGGGAATCTGATTAGTACAGTTTTCTTCCCAAGCCTCTACCTGCCTCCCTGAAGAATCCATCTGAGAGTTCTATCAGCCATCCTGAAGAGAGCTCCTGAGCCACAGGATCATCCAGCCTCTGAAGCATGGTTTTGCCTGCCTTCCCAAGGAAGGCAGTCATGCATCCAGAGACACACAGTTATACCCTCCAGCCCATGGAATTTCACACCTTACCAAGAGTAGGGATACAAGATTCCAGAAGCCCTCAGGCTTTGACTCACGACTCCACTCACCTTCTAGTACCCCAACAAGTAGCAGAAACATTCATCACCAAACAGGGACAACTAGATGGCTAAAAAGCATCAGACCAACACAATCAACAATACCCATGCCCATACTACTCCATCAGAACCAAGGAATTCTACTACAACAAGCCCTAGATATCCTTATACATCAGAAACATAGGAAAATTATCATAATTCTATTCTTATGAAGATGAAAGAGACCTTTATAGAGGAAAAGAGTAAAAACCCTTAAAGAAATACAAGAAAATACAATCATACAAGTAAAAAAATCACCCAAATAGCTCAAATTCTGACAATGTAAATAGAAACAAAAAGGAAAACACAAACTGACAGAATCTAGGAGATGGAAATTTAGGAAAAAGAATACAAACTACAGATGTATGCATCATGAATGGAATACAAGAAAAGGAGGAGAGAATCTCAAGTGTAAAAAATAGAATTGAAGAAACTGATACATCTGTCAAAGAAAATGTAAAATCTAAAAGGCCCCTGACACAAAACATCCAAGAAATTAGGCATGCTATGAAAAGACAAAATTCAAGAACAATAGAAATAAAAGAAAGAGAACATTCCCAGCTGCATGGAACAGAAATTGTTTCAGCAAAAGCATAGAAGAAAATGTCCCCAATCTAAAGAAAGAGAAGCCTATAAACAGAAAAGAAGCTTACCAAACACCAAATAGATTAGGCCAGAAAAAGATGTCCTACTGCCACATTATAATAAAAATACTAAATGTACAGAACAAAGAAAGAAAAATGAAAGCTGCTAAGGACAAAGGCCAAGTCACATACAAAAGCAGACTGTCAATGGTGGTAACAAGATATTCCCTGTCAAAACCAAAGTTAAGCAATACCTGTGCAAGCACCTAGCCCTGAAAAAGATACTAGAAGAATAACTCCAAGACAAGAATGTTAGTTAAACAAAGAAAACACAAGATACAAATAAGTCCACTGCAGCAAAAGCAGAAGGAGGAAGCACAAGCATGCACATACACACAGACACAGACACACACACACACACACACACACACACACACACACACACACACACAGAGAGAGAGAGAGAGAGAGAGAGAGAGAGAGAGAGAGAGAGAGAGAGAGAGAATCACTACTAAAATAAAAATAACAGGAACTAACAAACATTAGTCATTAGTATCCCACAACCTTGATAGATGTAATACCCAATAAAACAACATGGGGTGTGCTTTACTTCAGATGAAGGCTCTAATTACTCAGTACCATGTAGATTCCAGTGCTTTTCAGCGAACATGATCTGCCGGAGATGCAGAGACAAGCAAGCAGGCTCCAGAAAAATGGTTGTTTCTAATGGGGGGTTAATGTTCAACATCTTATATGAATTCGCTGTACAAATCTGCATAGGAATGGTAAACCCAAAGTGAGGTTTCTGTATGTTTTTCTCAAGTCAAGTGGATTCTGCAGCCACAGGTTGTAATCACAGGGAGACCATGCCCTTTTCAGTGTTTTAATGCATTATGCCAGACTTGTTTTTTTGAATTTGTTTTTGTTCAGTGTGAGTTTCATAAGCTAACTTGTTCAAAAGATTCTTCATGTATAGGTATGTATTTTGTTGTAGTATGAAACAACTTTTTGAAGAAAAAAGACAAAGTTTGCAATTCTACGAGTTAAAAAATGACAGAAGCCAAGAAAAGGGATTCTTAAACAGGATGCTACATGTAAGAAAGACACCTCATCAACAAAGATAGACATGATCTAAGAATAAAGGTCTGGAAAGAAGTATTTCAAGCAAATTCACCAAAAAAAAAGCAGATGTATCCATTTTAATATCTAATAAAATAGAATTTCAATAAAATAAATTTAAAAATTGTATAGGACACTTCATACTCAACAACAACAACAAAACGAACAAACAAACAAACCAAAAACACACCAAAAAACAAAAAGAGGACTCATATTATCAAGATCAATGCCATAAATACAAGGGCACCAACATTTATAAAAGTAATATTTCTAAAGCTTCAATCTTACATTCTGGTTTCCCACACATTAATAGTGGGAGACATCAACACCCTATTCCTACCGAAAGACAGGAGATTGAGACAGACACTGAAGAGAAATAATTAAACAAAAAGATATCATGTGTCAAATGGATATAACATATCTATAGAGTTTTTCATAAAAAACAAAAGAATATATCTTCTCAGCACCTCAGGGAACCTTCTCCAGAATTAAACATGTAGTCAGTCACAAAGATAGACTTATGAGAATTGAAATATCACCTTGTATTTTATCAAATTACTATGCAATAAAGCTGGATTTAAACAACAGAAAGCCTACAACTTCATGAAAACAGAAGAAATCCCTTGCTGCTACTCCATACTAGCTCTGGGAAAAGCAAACAGAGAAGAGATGTGGATATGAGGTAGGGAGAATTGAGGAGGCAGTGATGGTGGTTAAAAGAAACTAATCATTAATTGAACAACTGGCTAGAGCAACCAGTTGTTTAGGAGAGGTTGAGGAACAGAGAAAAAGGAAATGCTCAGAGAATCAGGCATAGGTTCTTGGCCTAATACTGGTGTTAGGTATTAGTTTCATCTTGTGGAATAAGATGTAAATCTAATCATATAGGTGTTATTTACTCCCATAGTATTTGTCTTTGTTTCCTTTTTGTCAAACTTACAAAAATGCATCTTGGTGGGGAAAATGTTTTTTTGCACTCCGATTTACAGTGCATCATTAAAACCAAAATGATACAAACAAACAAGACAAGACAAGAACTCATGGCAGAAACATGGAGAGAGGAACAGAAACAGTAAAATGTTTATTGGTTTGCTTCTCAGTGCTTTCTCTGTTTGAGTTATTATACAACCCAGGACAAATCAGCTGTGTGTGGAACAGTAGCCAAGTGAACTGAATTGGGCCCTCCCACATTGATCTGTCTTCAAAAGAATTCTCCATAAACTGGTCTTTAGGTAAATATGATGGAAGAAATTTCTCAATCAATTTCTTCTCTTCTCAAATATGTCTAGGTTTGTGTTCATTTGGTAAGAAAACAGCTAGCACAATTTTGCTTTTATTTATCAAGTTGACACAAAATATACCAATATTACACAATGTTATTTTCTTTCTTGTATGCTACTAAAATTTCATGTCGATATTAATAATATGTAATTAGACAATTAACAAAAGTAAATCACACTCCATAAAATTTAAAACAACCAAAAAGTTCAGTCTTTTAAAAATATCTGAAGAATTTCTAACAATCCAGAATCTTTTAACTTTAGAGTCTGTAATATTGCAGGATATTTGATATCAATGTGATCCATGAGATTTAGAACTATAAAAATCTGCCATTGATCCCATTGTGATCTCTGAGATTGAACTGTAAATTCCTATTTCTTGATGAGCCTTAACACACCCACTTAATCAAAGAACTTTCTGTTTATTGCAAACAGGTGATTGAGTTACGGTTCAGCCAGCTTTATACACACCTTTAATCCATGAGCTATCTGTGCACAGAATTTAATAGAATTAACCCTACGTCAAGAGGCAGAGTAAGAAATGAGCCGACAGGGAATAAAGAGTTGGAGGAACTTTGAGTTGAAGGATATTTAAGACAGCATGCAGAAGTAGAAGGGGGTCTTTGGTGCTCTTGGCTCTCTGGCTTTACTCTTGGGATTTTAGCTTTAACTTTTTAGCTCTTTGGCCCTTAGCTCTCTAGCTCTTGAGCTCCTCACCTCCTTGGCCTTTAGGTTTTTGGACATTGATGTAACAAGCCTTTGGCCTTGGGAGTTTTGGCTTTTTCTCTTGGGCTGTCAGCTGACCTAGTGAGCCTCTAGGCCTTTTCCAACATGACATGAGCTCACTAGGAAATTCAGCTAGGTGCTTTCTCTGCCTCTCTGAGAGAGCATGTTTTTCACATCTGGATCCTCAGTTTTTATTGGTCAAATAGAATTATCTGGGTTTTTAAATAAAAGCAACACTGTAAAATGTAACATGAGGAACATACTTCTTGTTGCAAGAAAGAATAACCAAGAAACAGCCAAAATCTAACAAAGTACAACAGTGTTCCTAACAGTATGTTACCCAGCAGCTCAGGGTTTTTCATTTGAGTTTCACTCATAATCTCCTGTGCCACAGTTGCCATGATCAGCAGCATCTCTTTGGATTTGCCTCATGAAGCCCACACAACATGTCTTCTATTCTAAGCCTTCCTAATAGAAATGTTCTTTTACTTTCTGTTTTTATGGAATAGTTTGAGGAGAGTTGGTGATAGTTGTATTTGAACAATTTGTAGAATTATGTACTTTAGCCACCTGGTCCAAGAGTATTTGTAGCTTTCACAGATAGAGAAAGCAGAAGATGTAGCTTAGGAATCCTTTGTTTTCTATACAGTATGCTCACAACAATGCAAAGCAAGTTTAGGCAGTGGTCCTCAGCTTCACTTGGAGTAGCATACAGGCTTAGAGTCTGCATTTCCTCCTAAGAACCAGGAAATAACATACCATGGGCAAGTTAAAATAAAGTTTGACTAAACTCCTCAAACAATATTTCATATGAGTTTTGACACAGCCAAGTTTCAGCAAAGACACAGTTAATGCCACGTGTGCAATATTCAATCCTCACCTTTATGTTTATTTTAGATATTTACATTACACCTCTATATGTAGTTCCCTTTTCTTTATTTGTATTCATAGTTGAGAGCAATCTACATTTGTTTGTTTCAAGGCCCTGAATATGTCAGTAACAACAGCTATAGGAATTCCTTCCTGCCATTGGATACAGCAGACTGATGTGATATATTTTCTTTAGGTAGATGAAAGAAACTCAAGTTGATTTGATCAATATTTTGTAGTAGTGCACAGACATAAGAGTGCCCAGAACCACCTCATAAAAACCACCATCAGCAATTAGTTTTACTTGCTTGACCTTACAGTAATCACAGAATAGTTCTTCTATACGTGCATGTCAATAAAGCCAATATTGTTTCTGTGCCATACTCTGTACAGATTGCGACTATTTTCTAGTGAAAGGCCTGGTCCTGCAAAATTCATCAATTTCAAATGAACTTCATTTCAATGCAGAAATAAGATCTTGATATTGTCCTAAAATCTGACCTTCTATAATATTCTTTAAACAACTCTGAGTCACCAAGTAGATATATAGTTATGGTTTTTCTAAACTGAGAATTGGTTCCATTATTATTTATGCTTTTCTATGAATGATGTGTTACCAAGAAAAATACTAGTTACTATGCATATTTTTGTTTCTATCACCTAAAACACTAAAAAGTATCAGAAGGGCTATTTTCAACAGCACAGGAATGAGTTATGTTTATGACTCTACTGCACGTGACTCTACTGTAGCCATGAGGTATGGTAGGAAAAATGTGCCCACAATAAAATCTATGTACAACAGACAATGTTAATCACCATATAAATCATAGTATTCATTTAATGGTGATGAATCAGTGTTGGTTCATCAATTGTGATAATGTAACATGTTGCTACAAAGGAAATTTAAGGGGATGTTGATGTGGAGCACATGATAACTATTGGTTGCTTCTCTATAAATATTTTGTAATCATGGTAGTTCCCTGAAAGTAAAATGTCCTTTAAAAGAAAACCATTCAGTATCATCAATTATCCACTAATGAATATTTGGAATGTACACAGTCTAAAGACAAAACTGGCTTCACGCAGATATCACAAAAGGTTTTTGAGGTATTTCATCTGAACATTAATGTATGCATGCCACTATAAGTTTATAATTATTTCATAATTTAATTGAAAATGTTTATGTCTTGTTTATTAAGTAACCAATAAAGCAAAATGAGGATGTTGTTATTACTCCTAGTGAGCACTATGTCATGCAGCAGTATAGATCATCTAGCACAAATGGACAGAGGGGTTTCTCTTCTGAAAATTACTCAAGTCTTAACTGTCATGATGCTGCATCTGTATTTTGAAAAAGATTATTGCATCCTTTGAAGTGCGCTTTCTTACAGATTTTTATGAACAATCTATGCCTCAACATCTGCTAATTCCTATTTGGAAATTCATTGCTTTTAGAGCCATTAAAGTTAGAATATTTTCATTGTGATTGAGCATTGTATTATTCTGATTCTTTATTATACAGTACAGCCCACACCATGACTGAGATGAAAAGTAAGCTACAATGCACAGAGCTTTCAAACATTGTGCACAGTACATTCCAAGAGAAAAGCCATTCTCCATCTATTTGAGTGTTTAGTAGATTCAATGAAACCTTGATTTTTTTTATATCTAAATGTTTTAGAATTGTGAGAACTGTTCGCCATATGTAAGAACAAACTAAGTTTTAATATTTTTGTTACAGTTATACTGTGACAATTGTATAATAATATAAATAAGTGTGTTTATGAAATATGCATTTTGAGAATAATATGCCCTTGCATGATTTACAATGAGCCATTCAATATTTTTTATTTATTCTGGCAACCTTGTTTGGAGCATGGATTTTTTTGTATAATATTATATCTCAAACCTTGATAATGAGTTCTATGGTCAATTATATCACATGTATTCTAAAATCAATGTTTGCTTATCTATAGGAAATGACTGAGGGGACTAGATTCTATACATCACATGAGTGTTTAACACATGTCTTCATAGGAACTGTGCTGACATGTACAAGACTTACAGAAATTCAAAAGAGTAAACAATTTCAACATGGAAATGTATCTATCTCCTCATATCCATAAATAATTAAGTATGGATTTTGAAGTTTTTTATTCTAAAATTTTATCAGTATATTTAAGCTTATGTAACAGCAAATGAAAGGTGAGAGCTAGCAAGATCAACAAAAAAGTGAAACTTAATGGCCTAATTATGGTGACAGTTGTCAAGCAAGATATGCCTGAGAGTAGAGTAATACAAATGTCCTGCTGCTAAGCATTCACTTTCTGGTTGGATTTATATGTTTCTCCACAGGCATGTTTATGGTATTTTTATTTTAAGTATCTAATTAATTAATTATATTATACATTATATGGCTCCTATTTCTGGTAATTTTATTTGGACATTGGTCCTATGAGGGAATCTGTTTTAATCAGGTAAGCCAAACAGTCCTCTAAGTTAATATCTCTATATCTCTAGATTAGTGAAGCTCTGAGATATCAGGAAAGTTTATTTGCACAGTGAACATTGGTTCACACAGAAACTCAATACTTCTCAAGTGTAGAGATAAAATGTCAGCAGAATGTGCTTCCAACAATGAGAGATCCATACTACCCCATTGGAAAGATTCAGAGAACATCAGGAAGGAAAAAGTTGTAAGTGTTAGAAGAAAGGGCCCTGATCAAAACAGTGTGTCTGGACATAACTGGGTGGCTGTATTCATAAACCCACACAAGCCTCGCTTTCTTACAAAAACCTGCACAAGTTTAAACCAGTCAACATTCTAGAAGGGGGGCATCTCCCCATAAATGAGAAGCTGCTTAGTGAGTGTTGACAGCCTAGAATAGGAAGAATCACATTTCTTTAGTGGTGTGGCCATGGTAGGAAACTGTGATGCAGTGGATGACCCCACATCCACAGGTGTATTTACAGTTCAAACTGGCCTCAGTAAGTTATTAAAAATCAGGATAAAACATTGTGGGTATATTAAGATGGGGTTTGTTTTATTATATTATATTTCATTTTGGTAATTTTGGTTGTTATCTCACAGAAACTCATTCTTTTCTAATAAGAGAAGGAAAAGGAGTTGTCCAGAGAGGCAGGGAAGTGGTGAGAATCCAGGAGAAACAGAGGGAGAGGGAAACTGTAATCAGGATTGATTGTATGAGAGAATAATCTATTTTTGATAAATGAAAAAAATAAAATGGTAAAAAAACCAACAAACCCAGGTTAATTAAAGCATGACAGCAACACTGAAGTGCTAGTATCTCTATCTCCAGAGAACACAAAAGAGAAAAAAAATACCTGTCTAGGGGGAAAACCAGGAGCAGCTGTGGCTGTTGCTGCTAAAAGATGCTTCAAAATGTTGGTACAATGGAATGATTTTATGGAGACTATAGCTGCTTTTCTTGCTGTTGCCTGCCTTAATTACACATGCATCCAGTGATATGCTCATAATATTAGCAAATAAATTTTTATCTTGTCCTTTACATTAAAAATGAAAAAACCTCATTTATAGTCCCAGATTTTTCTAATAATAATAATAATAATAATTTTATTATTATAAAATCTCAATTTTCTGTAAAAATTGTGTTTTTGTACAATACAGCAAAAGTTAAATATAACAGTATAAACATGCTTGCGATGGACTTAAAAATAAAAAGAAATTAAAATTAAAAAAATTAAAAAGCCAAGCATGGTGGCACATGCCTTTAATCATAGCACTTGGGGGGGCAGAGGCAGTTGGATTGCAGTGAGTTAGAGGCCAGACTAGTCTACAAAGAGAATCCAGGAAAGCCAAGGCTACACAGAGAAGCCTGTCAAGAAAAAATATTGTAAAATGATTCTTCTGTGTAATGCAGTGCAATCATAAATTGAATGTTTCTCAAATTCCCTTGAGAGACAGGAGTAGTTAATCTAGAAATGCAATAAAAAATGAATTTATTTAAAGTTTTTACCTATTACTTTTGGTTAGCCTGAAAATCTGCTATATCAGACTGTCTAGGAAACATCGTAAAAACTAGAGCTTTCCAGCAGGTCCTTCCTCCATGATAATGGTATGCTTTGATAGTGTACAATTTTCTTTCCATTACAGTATCTGCTGAATCTATACTTCAATGGGAAAACTCAATTATTTTCTCCTTAAGAATTGTTTGTAATTATTTCTAAAATAAAAAAGGCATTTATGCCACAAAAAAGATTTAGGTTTAAATGTTTAAAGTTGATGACTACTTTTGATTTAATAGGTTGTGTTTTTTGTTTGTTTGTTCATTTCTTATAGTTGTCCTTAGTCTGATGTATGATTATACTCTGGCAAAGGGGGTAGTTAAGGTTCATGAAAGCCTAACTTCTATTATTGTACATAGAAAAAAATTATTTTATCCAATATTCCAAGGTTCTAATAATGAATGGACTTGACATCTAAAAGAACAGCAGTGTGTGTTGGGACTTTCTTTGGTGTCAGGTATATGATGATCTGTGCTCAGAGTGCATAATGCCTTTCCCTAAGTAGTCAGCTATAGAGCATAGTCCCAGGCCTAGAATGGGGCCCTGATGACTCCAGTAAAATGCCATTGTGTCACATCTGGAAACTGTGTTTGTTAAATAGCTCTTATAAATTTTATTTCTAGGACCCTCATTACAATTGATTAATAACAATACTTATACTAGCAAATTACTTGAGAAATTTTAATATTAACCACATTACTAATTTGTCTGCTACCTACTGGGCCAAGATATTGTGGAGTAACATCAAATATATAATTAATAAAATTTAAAAAATAAAAGTGGTTATTGTTTATACTTATCTAAATCATTACTTACTATTTAGCTATGCTAACTTTAAATAAAAAATTACTTAAAAAGATAATGATTTTTTTCTTGCACCAAAACATTTTGTCTTAAAGGAGACACATCCTAAATTTTATGTGGTTGTTTAAATGAAAATGGTCCCCAGACACTCATAAGGTGTGGCATACTCGAAAGGAATACTACATATAACTTTGTAGGAGCAGATGTGGCCTTGTTGGAGGAAGCGTGCCACTGGGGGTTGAGATTTGAGGTTTAAGAAGCTTGAGCCAGGCCCTGGGTTACTCTGTTTTCCTGCTGTCTGCAGGTACAGATGTAGAACTATTAGCTTCTTTTCTAGCATCGTGTCTACCAGCACACCACCATGATTTCTGCTGTGATGATAATGGACATTATCTGAGACTCTTAGCAGTGCTAAATATAGAGCCTAAAAAAGGCACACTGCAGGTCATGTAGAACTTCTATGGGAGGTATTGGGACACCAACACCCCCATAAGACCTTGTATTTCCCTACAAGATTCGTATGGATAAGGATGGAACAGAGATTGAGGTAATGGCTAACTAATGATTGTCCAAATAAGGTCCACTCCATGGAAGAAAGACAATCCCTGACACTATTAATGATATTCTACTATGCTTCCAGATAGGAGGCTAACATAAATGTCTTCTGAGAGGTTTCATCCTGTACCTGATGCAAACGAAAGTAGAGGCCCATAGACAAATAAAAGGTGGGGCTCAGGGAGTCTTGGGGAAGAAAGGCAGGAAAAAGTGAGTAAGCCAAAAATTTACAGAAGAATATAACATAGGCCTTGGCGGGGGGCTCACAGAGGCTAAACAACCAACTGTAGAGAATTCATGGGCTGGACCTAGACAACCTACACATGTATAACAGATATGTAGATTGGTCTTCATGTGGGTTCCTAACAATTAGAGAGGTGGCTCTCTCTCACTCTGGTGCCCACCTTTGGATCCCTTTCCCATAACCAATCTGTCTTGTCTGGCCTTAGTTGGAGAAGAACTGTTTAGTCCTGCTGTGATTTGATGTGGCAGGGTGTGTTTGTAACCTTCATTGTACTCTGCAATAAAGTCTGTCCATCTTCATCATTAAGAACTGCAGATAAGGTGGGATACTGAAGATTATGGCTTGAAAACAAGTTAGAGGAGTTGGATGGTTCAGTCAAAGAAAATAAGGAATTAAAATGAAAGTGGAACTAGAAGAGATCCTCCTTAGTGAGCTAACCCAGATCCAAAAAACCAAACATGGTATGTACTCACTTATAAGTAGATATTATCAGTAAAGTAAAAACAATCATGCTACAATTCACAGGCCCTGGGAAGATAAGTAACAAGGAAGTCTTAAAAGGGAAACACTAGAATCTCACCATGAAGTAGAAATAGGATAGATATCACGAGTTGATAAGGGAAGGGATCTGGATGGGGAATGATGGGAACACAAGGTTTTATGGATCAGTTCAGGGAAGGGTGAAAAGAGAGAGTCCTGGGAGAGGCAACTAGAATCTTGGAATGGGGTGAAGTGATTTCTGGAATGAGCTAGAAACCTAGTGTATTGGAAACTCCCATGAATCTCTGAGGGTGACCCCAGCTACTATTCCTAGCAATAGAGGATATAAAGCATCAACTGGCTATCTCCTGTAACCCAACAAGACTTCCAATGGAGGGACTGGGACCTACTCTTTGTCCTGGCTACAAGATATGCTAGGGTAAAGGTGGCACAGAAATTTTGGGAGTGCCTAAGCAATGCCTAGTCCAGCTTGGGACCCATGCCATGAGAGTGAGCCCACCCCTGACACTGGCTGGAGTGCTGGGAGCCAAAGGCTGGATAGCCTAGAGACTATGATAGAGCCAAATATGAATGGAAAAAAGTCAATAAAATTATTCTTAATGATATTCTGTTATACACATAGATCAGACAGGGTTCATCTAGAAATTGATGGAAACAGATGCAGAGATTCACAAGCAAATACTAGGTAGAGCTTGGGGAATCCTGAGAAAGAGGGGCATGAAAGAAGATAGGAGCCCAAAGGGTCATGGGCTCCACAAGAAAACCCACAGAATCCACTAACCTGGACTCAAAGGGGATCAAAGAGACTGAACCACCAACAAGGGAGCTGAAGTCTCCCTTTGTGGGTGCTCTACATGTTTCAGTTGTGTAGCTTGGTCTCCTTGTGGGACTCCTAAGAGTGAGAGCAGGGGCTGTTGCCTGCCTTGGGACACTTTCCTCTTACTGAGTTGCCTTGTCTAGTCTTAATAGAAGTGGTTTCTAGTCTCACTGCAACTTTCTACCCTTGGGATGCACGCCCTTTGTGAAGGGAAATGGAGGAGGTATAGATGTGCGTGGGGAAGGAAAGATGGATAAGGATTTGGAAGAGAGGAGGAAGGAGGAATCATGGTTGGTATGTAGAAAATAAATACATTTTATAAGATCTCTATGCAAGTAGCATCATTTAAAGGTAGCAGTGAAATCACAGCAGTGAATGTCCACATGCCTATATAGGAATGTGAAGACCTGAAATCAAGATGCTCATCAATTACTCTCTGCTTTAGCAAGCATAGACTCTCACTGTAACCTAAGCTCTCCAATCCAGGTAGTCAAGCTGGCTAACTTTCTTCAAGACACTCTTTTCTGCCTCAGGAGCTTTGAAATTACAGGTGTGTTTTTGAGTGAATTCTTCACATCAGAACCCAGCATATTTGGACAGCAGGGGAGGATTTACTGACTTTACTACCTCCTTGTTCCCTCAGATTTAGTAATTTACTGTTTTAAAAATTATAATTTAAATGAACTCTTGCAAGGGTAATGAAGAAAAATGATCTTGATCCCCCAGTTACAGGACACACACACACATACACACAACACACACACACACAGACATGAATGCATACAGACACATACACACATGTATGTACACTCCCAGACTCAGACAAAGAGACAGACACAAACACATGCACAGACACTGGCACAAGCACACACACACACACACTCACATACACACACACACACACACCACTCACACAGGAGAAAATGCTGCAGGAAATATTTTTTCTAAGAATGTTTTGCCTTCATGTATGTTTAAGAAATTGTGACTGTAGTCGCTACAGTAGCTAGAAAATGTTTGATTCCCATGGAACTTGAGTCACAGATGGTTATGAGCCCGTATATGAGCAATGGGAGTAAAATCCAGGTCTCTGCAGAGAGAGCAACTAGTGTTCTTAACCACTGAGTCTCCTCTTGTAGTGAGATGTAAAGGGAAGCCTTTGTGTCTGGTTTTGAGTTAAATGCTTCAGCCCAGGCTTTGCTGTGCTGAGAAATTATTTAGAGACTGCTTGAACCTTTAAAAAATGTTGTCTCTATGGAAGTCTGCACTTGATAGAATGTGAGAGCTTACAGCTGCACAAACCTTGGTCCTAAGACACTCCTGGTAAACTTGGTATTTTTATTTATCATTATGATTAGCCATGGTCAAATGGGACTGAGAGTTGTGTGAGTTGTCTGCTCTCTCAGGCAGCAAGGGCAGGATAATCTTCATAATTGGAATCCTTCCCAGTCTCAATTAATTTTGTCTAATGATTGAATAAAACTAATCGGAGTGAACTAGTCAAGGTCAGTCTTTTTTTCCTCCAAGGCTGAACCCCTCTGCTCCTTTGGAAAATAAAGGTTCATCATCTTTGTGTGCTATCCACTGCTGCACCTATGAACAACATCAATTTTTGATTTCTCTACCCCTCAAGGCTACATTACATTCTCAACTTTAGAAAAACATATTTTCAAAAAGGGTAACTGAGCGTACAACTGCCTGTTGGAACTTCAAGGCAGGGAGAAGCAAAATGTTCTGCGGTATTTTTAAATGTTTTTGTTTTGATATGCTATGGGATTGAACTCATGGATCTGCTTGGCCCAATACACAAGCCTTCAGGTTTGGTAGAGGATTTCCATAATGGCCCAGTGCTGGAATCTCAGGTGTGTAGAACCAAGGCTGGCTAGGGAAATTTTAAATGATGACATGAATCGATGGCTTCACCTTCTCATGTTATACATTTATAGAATTTACAAACCACAACAAAAAAATCAAGTTTGAAAACAATGCATAGTGTTCTAAGTCACTGCATCCCTGATTATTGTGAATGTGACCCAACAAAACTCAACAAATAATGTATGAGTATTTGCCAAGCACGAAATAAATGACATATATCCATTTGATCAAAAATAATACTTAAAAAATATGGCACTCAGGCAAAGGAAGACATTAAAACAGAACTAGAAAATTAAGCTGTTTTAGTGTTAGAAGTGAGTCTGAGCATCTCATGAAAATGGCAAGGCAAAAATTCTACTTCTGTGGAAGCAAGCCTAACTATACCAAGTCCATCACATCCAACAAGAGGCCCATGAGGACTATATTTATAAAGAAAAGCGGTCTGGTATTTGAATGGTCACCCCAGACACTTATAACAGTTGCTAAGTCAAAATAATTCAGTTTACAACAAGAATATGTTATTTGAGCATCAAAATGAAACCTCCAGTCCAGGGGATCTATTGCTCTCTTCTGGCTTCTGTGAGCACTGTGTATAGATGGACCACAGACTAACATAGGGACAAAACACCCACTCACAAAATAAAAATAAATACATCTTCTTTGAAAGTGTTGAGTGGAACCTTTATGTTGATGCTATCCCTCCCTGTGTCACACCTAGTAAAAGAGAAAGGGATGGTTTCCTTTTCCTAGCTTTAGATGACACCTGTGATCAGCACAATGTAGCCATGGTTTTGAAATGACTAACCTAACCTAACCTAGCCTGCTTCACATCAGTTTGTAGTGTTACTAATGGTTTGTTCTGCTGTCCTGGGGGTCAACTCCAGTTCCATACATGCTTGACAAGTGTTTTATAACCCAGTTACATCATTAGTCCTGCTAGATATCCTTGAAGCCTTTGCCTGTGTCCTGTGATGTACAGTGGAAGCACCAGGCTCACTGGAATCAGGAGGAACCGGAGAACACACAGAAAATGCAGACCATTCTTCTCTGTACAATTGCTACAGAGTAGAAATTTGGAAAGCTTCCAGTAGGAAGGAATGGAGCATAGATTTGAAGAGACAAATTCCTGTTCTGCAAGAATGGAATGTGGTGGGAGTGGGGAACTGGGAATGATATCTCAGTGGTTAAGAGAATTTATTGTTCTTCCAAAAAACTTGGGTTCAGTTCCGAGCACCCTCATATTGGTTCACATATTCTGGTGACCCCAGTTTCATGGATCCAGTGCCCTCTTGTGACCTCCAGGTACACCATGTATGCATGTCATGCACAAACATATATAAAGAAAAAACACCCATGAGTTGGTTTAATAAAGCAGGGAATGGGGAGAATGATTGTGGCAGGTGTAGGAACAGAAAGCACAAGGAACTTGAGACATTTAAACCTACTTATTCCCATCTCCTTATCCTTCTCTCCCAGTATTGTCTCTCATTCCTTAAAATAACCAGATAGCCTGGGCTGAGGAGATGGCTCCAAGGTTACACAATTCAAGGAGATCTGGAATAAGGATACAACAATCAATGCAAGCACAGCAGCCTGACTATAACTCAAAGAAATTGGAGCCCAAAGCAAACTGATTTGCAAGACTGTCTTCTTCTGCAAGCTCTGGTTTCATTTTAAAGGCCCTGTGAGAATGATGCTCCATAGGCGCATATATTTGAATGTTTGGTTTCCTGGATGGAGCACTGTCTTAGAAGGATTAGAAAGTGTTGTTTATCAGAGAAGGTGTGCCACAGAGGATGGGCTTTCAGATTTGTTTCCTCATTCTGGTTATTATAAATAAAGCTGCTATGATCATAGATGATCAAATGTCCTTATATGGTGGAGCATCTATTGAGTATATACTCAGGAGTGGTATAGTTGGGTCTTTGTGCCGTTTAGGTAGTAGGGTGATTGTGGCTTCAAAGAATGAGTTTTGAGTTTGGTAATTTAATTCTGTTTCTGTTTCTACTGTTTGGAACAGTTTGAGGAGTATTGGTATTAGCTCTTCTTTGAATGTCTGGTAGAATTTTACACTAAACAATCTGGCTCTGGGCATTTTTTTTTTTTTTTTTGGTTGGGAGATGTTGATGATAGCTTCTGTTTCCTAGGAGGTCATCAGACTCTTTAAAGTGTTTGCCCAGTCTTGATTTATCTTTGGCAAGTAAAATGTATTAAGAAAACCATGCATTGCTTCTATATTTTACAATTTTGTGAAATATAGGCTTTTGAAGTAAGACCTATTGATTTTTTTTTTGATTTCCTGTGTCTGTTTTTATGTTCCCTTTTACTCTTCTGATTTTTATTAATTTGGAGACTCTCCATCTGCCTTTTCGTTAATTTGGCAAAGGATTTGTATAGCTTGTTGATTTTCTCAAAGAACCATCTCTTGGTTTCATTGATTATTTTTATTGTTCTTTTGGTTTCTAATTTATTGATTTCAGCCCTGACTGTGATGATTTCATGCCATCTATTCCTTTTGGTGTGTTTGTTTCTTTTTGCTCTAGAGGTTTCATATATTCTGTAAATTGCTAGTATGGGATAAATCCAATTTCTTCATGAAGGTGCTTACTGCTATGAACTTTCCTCTTAGCATGGCCTTCATTGTGTCCCACAAGTTTGGGTATGTTGTGCCTTTGTTTTCATTGAATTCTCTAAATTTAATTTCTGTCTTTATTCCAAATCCAGTGGTCACTGAGTAGGGAGTTGTTCATTTTCCATGGGTTTGTAGGCTTTCTGTTGTTTCTGTTGTTATGTCTAGCTCTAATTCCAGGTGGTATGAGAATACAAAAGTGGCATTTTAATCTTCTTGTATTTATTGAGGTTTGATTTGTGACTGAGTGTTAGCAACCATGCTGAAGAAACAGCAAAACAGCTCTAGAACTCATGGAATATGACCCATTAGTTATCATACCTGATTTGAGTGTGTCTCTGTGAGGTATAACATCAAGAACTATATGTCCTGTGTACTTCATTCTGTTATGGAGCATAGGTCTGCCTTTTGACTTTTTTTTCCTCATAATCCTCCTAATATATGAATTGTGAGGACTATGACCCGTCACTGGCCAGTGTCATTGGTCTATGCAATAACAATGCTCGATCTCTTTCTGGCATTGCTGCTGGAGCAGATATTAATGAGTCAACCACAACCTTTGCAAATAATCTGCAGATGTAGATTGCTAACAATGATCATTACCTATTTGGAATCTATTTGGAAAAATAGATTGTCCAGCAAGGTTAGGTAAAGATGCTTTTGCTAGTGGCTCTTATATAGAAAGTCTTAGGGTAGTTTTTTTCACTTCTTTTCCTGTTATGTAACAAAATGAAAGTTCATAGAAGACATTTGTGTCCCCAGTAAAAGCTCAGTAGTTGAATCTCATCCTGCTGTGGCTGATGGCTTTTCATCCTAATGACCTAACTCCTACATGATGTCTCTGAGAAGGTAACCAACACATAGATGATGTCTACTGATATCCATGCAGTCAAAGTAATTAAAGAAATTTTAATAATATCTTCTCTACCCAGCACACAAATGGCAGCTAACAATCATTTTACTGGAAGATCTTTGGATTGGAATCAGTTTTCTATTCTCTGTGGTCACTGAAAGCATAATATAAATCATTCTTATACAGAAAATGAAAATAAAATATTAAATAAAAAATCTAATCCTTATAACCTGGAACGAGGTATATTTATAAAACAAACAAGCATACAAACAAAGAAACAAACAAGCAGGCAAACAAAAATATTCAGTTTTTCCTAATGGAATGCTGTTGTTTTAAGGACCATGTTTTCCTTCAATAGAAATATGACAACGGAGGAGAGTATTGATCATCATAGTCATCTAAAATTCAAACATTCTGAAAAAATCATTTTAATAATATTTTATTCTCTTGTCAATTGTTCAACTGTGTCTCTCATAGTAGATTTAATATAGAAAGTTATTACGTGATATGCATAAAGAGAACCCCAGTCATCTCTTCTCAAATATCAATTTCTATGTGTAGGTTCTTCTAAGTCAGACATCTTAACTGTACATAAAAAGGCAGAATCCTAATGCAGAGTTTAAAAATATTCTCCTGTAGTTTTTAAAATATTATGCATTGTCAGTTATTTATATTTCACTGTGGGTATGCATGTTTGTGTTTGTGTCTTGTTTTGTGTACCTGTGAGTTCAGGTAACCATGTAGCCCTGAAGACAACACCTTATGCTTTGGAATACTGCTA
This sequence comes from Acomys kempi, assembly GCA_907164505.1. Classification (NCBI taxonomy): domain Eukaryota; kingdom Metazoa; phylum Chordata; class Mammalia; order Rodentia; family Muridae; genus Acomys; species Acomys kempi. The sequence goes on along the minus strand of OU015361.1, from coordinate 66,783,770 downwards.
CATGGGGTTGTTGATATCATCTTTTTCAGGGCTGAGTATTAAATCAGGTCTTATTAAAGAGCAGGATATGACATTAACTGCTGAGACATCATCCCATCTTCTTTAGTAGTCTTTCTGTATACTGAGCCATCACTCTGTAATTTCAAATCTTCTACATCCTTGGATAATATCAGGATTTCCTTGCCTTCCCTCCTGCAAGGAGGACCACTGTTTTACCTTCATGTGAAAACCTGAGTTCATTCTCCCACAAACTTCCTCAAAATTTTAATCACCATTCAACAGGCATCTAAGTCATTCACCGAGATATTAAAAGAAGAACTTTGATTTTATTTTGAATGTTTTTTATTTAGATAATAAAAGAACATTTGCACTCTATGCGATGCTCCAATAGTGATAAATTGTGATATAAGTGGATGGGTGCTGTATTATATCAACGATGTAGACAACTGTAGTAGCCATGATATTTCTATAAAACACTCTTAGAGAAGACAGTGAGAATTATTCTAAAAACAAATAGATCTTGTACTATAACCCAATATTTGTTGGTTATGCACCAACTTTATATTTGTTGGTTAGAATTAATTGACCAGTCAGAATACCTGGCCCAAGTCATGATCCAGGCCATGAGAGATAGCCAACCACCAACACCATTAATGATACTCTGCTCTGTTGCAGACAGGAGCCTAGATGAGTTGTTCTCTGAAAGACTTCACCCAGCAGTGACTCAAAAACAATTGCTGAGATTCACAGACAAACATTCAGTTATACATAGAGTCTTGTAGAACAGTGGAGTGAAAAAGAAAAGGACCTTCCGGTAAAAGGAGCTCCAATAGAAGATCAACAGAGACAGCTAACAAGAGCCCAGAGGGGTTTCATGAGACTGAAGCAACAACCAAGGACCATGTATGAACTGGATCAAGGGTTCCTACATAGAAGTATATGATGGGCAAATCAGGTCCCATGTAGGTCCTCAATTTAGAGGCCTGGGGACTGTCCCTGACATGGATACTTTTGCCAGATATTTGATCAATTTCTCTTGGTATGACTGCCATTTTAGGCCATATATGAGAAGGACATGACCAGTCCTGATGCAACTTGGTGAGCTAGGGCAGATGGGAAGGGGATCTTCACTTATCTGAGAAATCGAAGAGATGTGATGGGAAAGAGAGAGAGAGAGAGAGGAAGGGTGGGACTGGAAGAAGAAAAGAGTCGGTTCTACAGCTGGGATGTAATATGAATAAATAAATCAATTTCAAAAAAAGTTTCATGATATATGATTTTAGGAATATGATTTCATCCTGATTTTTGGAAGAGAAATTGTGTGTGGTCTGAATACAATTGTGTAACACTTGGGAACAAAGATGCACCCCAGCAGCCCTGCACTGGAAGCCAAGATGGAATAATCTCCACAGCCAACATGACCTTGACCTTGGTGCTATGGTAGACAGGCAGGAAAGTGATCCACATAGTGCAAAACACCAGCATGCTGAATGTCAAGAACATGGCTTCATTGAATGTGTCAGGCAGGTTCCTGGCCAAGAAAGACAAAATGAAGCTTCCCAAGGCCAGGCAGCCTCAGTATCCTAGGACACAGTAAAATGCCATAACCGAACCCTTGTGACAGACAATAATAATGTGGCCATGTTCAGAGTGTGCATCAATATCAACAAAGGGAGGAGAACCTCCTAGCCAATTTGAACAGAGAATAATTTGGATGAGTGTACAGAAAGAAATGATGTAGTTAAGTGTTCCTGAAACCAGAATGTACCTCATCCTTCTTTCAGAAGCTGTGACTTTGAAAGCCAGAACCACTGTGACTGTTTTGGCCAACACAGTGGAAATAGCCACAGTGAATACAATTCCAAATGTGATTTGCTGCAGGATGCAGGTGGCTGAGTTTAGATGGGCAATGAAGAGCAAGGAGCAGAGGAAACCAAACATGAGTGAAATGAGTAAGGCGTAGCTGAGAGAGTGTTTATTGGCCTTCTCAATGGCTGTGTCACTATATTTAAAAAATATTCCAAGAACCAGAGCTGTGAAGGCAGAGAAGCACAAGGCCATTAAGGCCAGAGCCATCCCCAAGGGGTCTTCATAGCTCAGAAAGATGCAGTTTTGTGGATGCATTGATTCTGCTCTGTGTTGGCATACTGGTCCTCTGGACACTTCACACACTGGTCCATGTCTGAATGAGAAAAGAAAGATTTGTTATTGTCGCTTCAGCAGTTTATGGACAAGATATTTCAATAAGTCTGTTGAAGATGATTTGCAATACATACATTTTATACCTGATAATATAATTGAAGGACATTGCTATAGAGCAGAGCTAATATTTATAAATTCTTATCTTCTCTGAGACCAAACCTGAACAATCATTTCTCTATTTAACTGTGTTGATGAGAACATTTACCATATTTTCATAAAACACATATTTATTACATAATTTGGAATCCTATCATGAGATAACTTACTCTTGTAAATTCACAAAATCAAAAATTAACCACAGAATGGCTGAGTGTGTTTCCAAATCACCGACACCATACATTCATTGCAACACTTTGACTAAACTTCCAACCTGATCATGTATTCATTTTTTAACTATTGAGAAATGTGAAAAATACACCTGATGTGTGAATCCCTGAGCTTCTCATATTTCCTTATGAAATTAACTGAATTGCCTGAGGTAGTGAGTGAATGACTGGTGACTGAATGGACAGAGTCTTTCTTGGGCCACATTTGGATCCTGTACTAAAAACTGATTATAATTAGTCGCCATGTACTAAGCATATTCCCACAATCCAACTCCACATTGTTTCTTAATCTTCTAGTTTATTTTTAAAGGCAGAACATCTTTTTAATAACTTCACACACCACAGATGCATTTTTAAAAAGATGTATGTTTGACTTTTGAAATCAACCAGTCCCCGTCACAGAAGACTCAATACCCTTTCTGAGAAAACTCACTGGAGATAACCCAAGGACACTTGCTCAACTATGGTCATATCAGCTTTATTCATAACAGCCAGTATCCAAAAACAAGATATATATCATTATATCCATCAACCAAAGAATGGATAATAATAAAACTGTGCTACATTTATGCAATGAAATACTACTTAGATACTAAAACCAAGAAAATCACAAAATATACAGGTTAGTAGTTGTAACAAGAAAATATCATCCTGAGTTTGGTATTCCAACAAAGAAAGATACACATGGTATGTATTTACTTAGCAATAAAATACAGTATAAAATTACTAGAATTTAGAGACCCAAAGAAAATAAGTAAGAAGGAGAACCCAAGAGAGAATACTTAATTCTTACTCAGAAGCAGAAATGGAATTGACAGCAAAAAATTGAAGGTAGGGTTCAAATTAGGAGAGGGAGCACAGACAGAAATGAAGGTGGATGTCAGACCTTGGGACAGCTGTTGCAGGAGGACAGAGGACCTGAAGGGAAGGGAGAAACTGGGTGTAGACGTCTATCTGTCAAGATAGGGAACTAGGACAGGATAGGTTCTGGGATAACATGGAGGGTGACTCTAGCTGAAATGCCTAGTAACAGGGTCATGGGATTTAGAGGACACCCTCTAACTAGGTAGAACTCCTAGTAGAGCGAGGAAGTCAGCATTCTACACACAATACCTTTGATGCAAATTTTACCATTTCTACAAGTTATGCAGTGATAAATATAGAGCAGAGATTGAGGGAATATCCCTCCAATGCCTGCCCAAAACTGAGACTCACCATATAGGAGAGATCCAATCTCTGACACTATTACTGACACTCTGCTATGCTTGCAAACAGGAGCTTGGCCTAGCTGTCCCATGAGAGAGTCCGGCCATCAGTGAATCAAAACAGATGCTGAGAATCACAGCTAAGTGTTGGCCTAAGTGTTGGGAGTCTTGTGGAAAAGAGAGTGAAGAGAAGGATAAAAGGACCAAGAAGTGGCATGAGCTCCACAAGAAAAACAAGTGTCAACTCATGAGGGCACAAAATGTCTTGTGGACTCTGACTCACCAACCAAGGACAGTGCACAGACTGGACCTAGGACCCATAAACAGATGTAGCAAATGGGCAGCTCAGGCTGCTTGTAAGTCACCTAGTATGGGTAATCTGGGCTGCATCTGACATGAACTCTGTTCCCTGTTTTCTAGCTCTTTCCGCTGGTGGAGCTTCATTGTCAGGCCACAGGGGAAGAGAACACATTCAGTCCTGATGTGATTGATGAGTTGTGATGGGTTGGTAGTACGACTCCCTTCTCTGAAGAACAGAGATTGATATAAAGTAGAGGGAGGGAGAGTGGGACCAGGAGTAGAAGCGGTAGGGGGCTATGATTGGAGGTAAAATAAATAAATAGGTTAATTAAAAAGATGTATGTCTGTATGAATCCCTGTGAATAAGCATTAACGATGCTCATTTATGCCATATTAATGTAACTGATCCCACAGTTTTGAATGAAGTTTTGCTCTAGCCTACATCTTCACATGCACAGGAATAAATCTTCTCCAGACATGCATGCACAGATTAAGTGTATGCACAAATATTCCAGGATCCTTCACTTACTTTATTTCTAAAAAAATATATGTGATTCACATTTGACAAATAGTGCAACATATTTTCTGTTATCGAAAATATATTTTGACCATACATCCAATTACACTATCAGAACACTAACATCTGACTGAGAATTAGATTCATTTGAAAATTACAGAAAGATTTATTTGTGCCAACATTACATGTTTGTAAAATAGAATATAAGGAGTAGAGCATATGATAAATCTTTCTGATATACTTTTAATAAAAAGGGCAAAAATTAATTTGGAATATAAGATCTTTTTTGTTTCTCTTTAAGGGAAGAGTAATCTCTCCTCACTTTTCCTAGTAATTTCATATCATCTGACCAACAAAAATCTGACACAATCCATCATTCTTAATTATTCATTCAGATTTAATGTAATTCGTCTTCCACTTAGAAATTGTTACTTTTTGATATCACTGTCTACAAAGTAGCCCCTTTTAGAATAACCTTTATTACCACACAGAAAATTACTATTGAAAATTTCAGTGCCACACAATAAGAATTTGAGACTAGAATTTGTGAGACACAAATACCAACTCATGCATGCTAAACATAAGAAACACCAGTTACTTAAGCCATTAGAGTAGACTAGTTGTATAAAGTGCAGTGTTTGAAAAGAACTAGCAGGAACCCATAAAGCCCCAATATGTACAGGAATCACATGGCAAAATATGCAATTGTACTTAATACATTAATGAAAGAGAAACATAAGTGGCAAATGTTATAAAAAGTGTCAGAAAATAAGCAATTTAGGCATAAAAAGAAGACATATAATTTTTGAATAAATAAGAGATGAGCTGATGGGAAACTTCTCTAATCCAATTCTCAGCCATTGTCAACTATACATGCTACAAATGTAATTCAGTCTAGTGACAAGGAAAGTAAGTTGTCACCACTATTATTGATAGCCTAATTTTTTAAGCATAAAATATATAGTCTAAGCATTTCTTCTCTTTGTTAAAGAGAGAGTAAAATCCTGGGATTTGTAATACATAAAAGTCAGTGGTTGTGCATGTATACAAGTTATGATGGAGATATAAGGTCTAGTGTAAGTTCACATTAGACAGAAATCCTAAGTACATTCATGATGCAGGTTCACAAGTCATAGTGTTACCACATCCAGAGAATTTCAGAGAGTAACTTAACACTTAATGTAAAGCTGTCTGTACCTAGGTGTAGTCCAAACATTAGAGGCCCTAGCACATGTACTGGTAGCTACACACTGACTGAAAAGGTATCAACATACACTCTTTGGCCATTTAATTGTACCTTCTCAGAGTGAAAATTATTGGAAGAGTATGGGATAATTTTTGAAAATAAAGCACTGAATGTTGTGCTATGGAAACTGTCAACAGGAAGGCTAATCAAGGTAGAGAATCATGTGTTCACTCAGTGTCTAGCCTTGAAATCAGGAGGCTAACTGGAAGAAACGTAAAATACTCTGTGGCCTAAATTAAAGTCATAAAATAGCACTGAGTTTATAACAGAATTCAGAGTTGTTTAGTGGTGAACACATTGGAAGAACAAGACAGAGCATTCAAAGCATTGTTCTGTTTCTCATTTTCACACCTCTCCTGAAATACTTGTGATGAAATCTACATGAAAAAATACAAAAGCACTTATAATGTATTCAGAATGTTGCTAAAATAGACTTTCTTCACTCGCCTTTGCACTCCATGAAGGGAGAAGATACAAACTGTCTTAAAGTTTCCATTCTTTTTTTTTTTTATCCCATCTCATTCTCCAAAAGCATCTGGAAGAAATGGAACTGGCCATTGGAAGTACAATGTTCAAAAGCAAGTAAAACAATGTCAAAGTCAACATTTTTGCCCTACTGTAATCCTGGGTATTGTGGGCTGTGAAGTGTCATGCATATCAGCCTATCTGATGGGCACCCATGTTTTCCTACCCTCTTTTATATTTCTAGACAATGGAAAGTCTACTTGCATTTCATGATTCTTTTTCACCCCAAGGCCCTTTCTGGTTCTGGAAGGACTCTTCCCTGGGGCTTGTCATCTGAAGTCCACAGTCCATGTGATAACCATGAGTCTATAAATATATATCACAATCCTTTCGCCTCTAGTTCCATGACATCATTCATGCTTGAGCACAGTAAGATCTCTAGGCAGAGGCTCTTTTATAAAAATTTGTTTGTGTGAATACCACTAAAAACTATGTCACTAGAGTTTTTAGATGATTCACAGTGAAACATAAATTATTGATTCAGGAGAGGAATGACATACTGTGAGTCTTGCCGTATCCAAACTCAACCACCTTTTCACAAAATGGCAGATAATTTACATGTTAAATATTCATATTTAAATGTTAAATAAGATGTAGAGAGAACTTGAAACCTTTTTGTATCATTTCAAATATTAAATAAGATGTATCACTCCATTAGCACCTAAATTATTAATGAGAAACTAAGTCAAATATGTGAGTTCTAACACATACCCTCCACCCTAAATCCTCAGTTCTCACAGATCAATAACCTTTGGTGACCCATTTCTTGTACTTCATTTTTGATTTTCAACATTGAGTTTGGTCTTTTATATTCAAGTAATGTCTGTAAGGAATTCTTATGCTGACTATCTTTGAAGTGATAAGAATTGGGAAACAATCCTGGGTTTAATTGTAAACTCTTCCTATACCATTTTCCTGTTTATTTGAATAATCTATTCTTGGTTACAATCTAGAATCTGCATTGCCAGTGTGATGATGATATTTTCTTCCCATTGTCTTCACTCGATTCTTCATCCTTAATCACTCTAGGTATTTTCACTTCTGAAATAATACTTACGCTACTTTATCTCGGTAAAAAAATGCATATGTCACACATGCACACCAACAGACACTTATACACATGGACTATTGAAACAATAGTCTTTGAAATCTCTGAATTTACAAAGTTTTAGTGTGTTGCTTAACATGATGACCACAATTGCTGATAGTGATGCTATTTTCCAAGTTGAGCACATCCCCATTATTTATAGAGAGACCACCATGTGTTTTCATCTGAATTCTCTGAATTCAAATAGGTGTAGAAAAATATGGACCTGGACATAATAATTATATTTGTTTAGTTTTATCTTTAATTTTTTGTTTCAGTCATTTATGAATTAAATAGAAGCTAATTTTATGCATCTGTATATGCAGTTATATTATTTAATCAAAAATAAAAATGTATATATTTAAGATGTAAGTTATAATATATTTTATTAATCTTTCAAAATTCTAAGAATGCATTGCAAATAGCAAAAATTACTATGTACACACAAATTTGGATGATATGTCCTATTTATTTGCCCTCCAGTTAAAACGCATTAAAATTCATATCATATCTTGTACTTTCTGAAATAAACATGGCAGACAAGTGACTACATTGTATACTTACCTACATACATACATATTCCATGAGAGGTTTGATGTAGCAAATGTCATTCCTACGTTATCCAAATGAAGTAGCTGTATCCGGTTTACCACACTGGTGTCCTCAATTTCAACTCACACAACAAGCATTTAAGTAAACTTTCACAACTCCTTTATTTTCATGAACTTATTTGGTCATTATTTATCTATCCATTCTCATCAGGATGAGGGATACTCCTCCTGACAATTGTTTCATATTTTCATATCTACACTAACATAATTTGAAGTTTTGCTAAATTAGATAAAATAAAAGTTAAAAATGTAAATCTGGATATGAGGAAATATGCACTAGTAGGCATGGAGTGATGACCCAGTTGTTAAGAGCAGAGATTGTTCTTACAGAGATCTAGGGTTCTATTCCAAGTATCCATATAAAACCTATAACCATTTATAATTTCAGTTCTAGAGGATTTGCTTATCTATTCTAAACTCTGTTCACTCATATGCATAAGATGAATAAATCCTTTTAAATACAGAAGTATGTGTTACTATCTATTTAAAGCTAACAAAAACTTTTATTTATATTTTCTCACAGTTATTTTTAACAAAATTAAGTATAAAAACATAAAACAAAGTACATCACATCAAAGATGGACAAGGCAAAATAACAGAAGGAAAAACACCCAACAGAAGGCACAAGAATCAGATGCACATACATTCACACACACACACACACACACACACACACACACACACACACACACACGTATTTTAACCCATATTAACCTGAAAGCTATGCTATATATGCAAATGATCTGATTCAGACCATGTAGGACCTGTGATTTCAGCTTAAGCCTCTGTGAGTGCATATGAGATCAGTTGATTTAGAGGCCTTATGAAGTATATGGCTTTTCTTTGATAGCTGTTTCAAGTTCTATGATTGAATCTTCTAGTCCAAGATTCATTACTCCATCTCTTGAATTCTCTTAGAGAAACTTGTCTCTACACTGCTTGTTTTCTTATATAAGTTCTCTTGTTCCTGGCTTTCTTCTGTCTGTGCTTTTATGATCGCTTCCATTATCATCTTCAGATCTTGAACTGTTTTATTGATTTCCTTTATTTGATTGTTTGTATTTTCCTGAACTTCTTCCAGTGCCTCTCTATGTGCTTCTTTAAGGTCTTCAATCTGGTTGGCTGCATCTTCCTGCATTTGTTTATGAATTTTATTCATTTTCACCATTATCATCTTCATTACTAAGGATTGGTGGTCATTTTCTTGTGTTTCAATTGTGTTTGAGTTGTCAGGGTTGACGTCTTTTGGATAGCTATTATCTGGAGATGCCATATTGTTTTGGGTTTTGTTGTTTATATTTTTACACTGGACTTTAGTCATCTTGATGTCTCTGACATTGGGGGGTAGTTTCTCTTGTCCTTCCCTGGACCAGGAAGGTGATCTGAATCCAGCTCCAGGGGATGTTACTCCACACCCTGGATTCCACACTGGGTCAGAAGAGACTGATGCTGGTGCTCTGTACCCTAAGGATCTGTTTGAGGTATAGTAGATAATGCTGATTATCCTGCCTTTGGCTGGGCTTTGAAAACTCTGCCCTCAGCTACTGAGTCTTTGGGAGCCAAAGCTCAATGTACCTTACAGTACTGGAACCCATGCTGGCTTGTAATGTTTGGCTAGGATTTTGCATAATCCATCCTTGCCATGGGGCCAAGGTTGATTCCTGCTTCAGAGAGCATATACTGCCCTCTGGCTTGTGGTAGTTAGCTGGGCTTATACCAGACCCCTTCATGCTGGTTCAGTCCCATCTGTGTGTGCAGGGACACTCATGCTGTGTTGTGGCAGTTGGTCAGGCTCCACCATAGCTTGCAGGAATGGATCCCTGGGTTGTTGCTGGTGGCTAGGTTTCTACCCAATCCTGTCTGGCTGGTTCAGACCCTCATGAGAGCATGGAGGCCCTGCTGAGCTGTGTAGGCTAGTTAGGCAATTGCTGGATCTGTTCAGGCCAGATCAGTTCTGCCCAATTGAGAAGAAACAGTCTGCTGGGATGGATGGCTTGGGTTTTTTTGCCTACCCTGTTTAGACCATGACTCCTTAGAAGAGTCAGGCCAAATGGGTGGCTATGGAGCTGTAGCTGAAGTGCATGTCCACAGCCACCTAGACCCTCCTGTGGGCACGGTGTCCCTCTGTAGACTGGTAGGGTTTTCTAACATCAGATCTATCCCAGATCCACATTCTTATGTCTCCCTGGGCCCACTGGCTCTGATTCTATTTCTCTGTGACCTACAGATCAATCAGAGATGGAGAGAGAGGGTGCAGGTGAGGCAGACACTCTTGGCTCCTTTGGGCTTTGAATTTTGAACCTATGTGGTTGCCAGCACCTAAGGCTTTCTGAGGACTCACACCTAGGTCTGAGGTCAGGTCCACCTCTTTTGCTGAGATTTCCCTGGGCAAGTAGCTCTGAATTCTGACACTTCAGTGCCCCCTGCTCAGTTGCAGACACCAAGTCCTTGTTATAGAGCATGGCTGCAAATCACCAGAGGGGGTACAGGTCCAGACACTGGGGAGTGGATACCTGTCCTCTCTGGGCCACTTGGAAGAAACAAAATCACACCCGCCTGTGCTCTGGACATTGTGGACCTATTTGACCTAGGCCTCTTTAGGTATTGTGGTCTGTAGATCCAAATTGGGTTCCTAGACTCCACCCAGCAGTATTTGGTACCACTATCTTGTGTCTTCCTGAAAAGCAGCTTCCTTATGCAGATTCTTTAGAATATCCTCCTATAATATTCTTAAGGATTATGTATTTTCTGTTATATATATGTCAGTGTCTGTATGCACGTGTGTGTATGTGTGTGCGTGTGTGTGTGTGTGTGTGTGTGTGTGTGTGTGCACGCGTGTGTATGTTTTAATGTCTTGTTTTGTGCACAGGTGAGTTCAGGTAATCATATAAGCCAGAAAAGGACATCTTATGCTTTGGAGCTATTCTATCATATGGTTAATAACATAATTTTAAGGGTTGAGCAGTGAATCAGGCCTTATTAAAGAGCAGGACATGATATTAGCTACTAAGGCTAAGACACAAATCCATCTTCTTTAGTATTCTTTAGGTTTATCAAACCATCATTCTTCTAAGTTTAAATCATCTACTTCCTTGGATAACATCAATATTCCCTTACCTTCTCCCTGTAAGGAGGAAAATTGTTTTACCTTCATGCACAAACATGACATCATTCTCCCACAAACTTCCTAAATCTTTTAATCACCATTCCACTGGCATCAAAGTCATTCACCCAGATGCTAAAAGAAGATTGATTTTATTTTGAACATATTTTATTTTAAAGAAGAAAAGAACATTTACACTCTGCAGTAGCCCCAATTGTTATAAACTGTGAAATAAGTAAATCAGGGAAAAATTATATGGACAACATAGACAACTCTAGTAGCCATGATACTGCTATGCAACATAATTAGAGGAAACAGTGAGCATCATTCTAAGAAGAGACAGATCATGTACTGTAGCCCAATATTTGGTGGTTATGTACCAATTTTATATTTTTCAGTTAGAGTTCATTTTCCAGTCAAACTACCTAGCACAAACCAAGACACAGTCAATGGACAGAGCCAACCCCCGACATTATTAATGATACTCTGCTATGATTGTAGACTGAAGGTTAACTGTGTTGTTTTCTGAGAAGTTCTGCTAAGCACAGGTTAAAAGCAAATGCTGAGACTCACATCCAAACATTGAGTAGAACAGTGGGAAGAAAGAGAAAGAGACCTTGAGGTGATACAAGTTCCACAAAAAGACCAAAAGAGGCAGATAACCAGGGCAAAGAGAGGCTTGCTGAAATTGAGGCAACACCAAAGACCAGGCATGGACTGGAAGTATGCAGTCTACACAGAGGTAGATGATGGGCACCTGAGGCTTCATGTGGGTCATCTAGTAAAACGTATGGTGTTGTTACTGACAATGATTGTGATGCCATATTTTTATCACTTCCTCTTTGTGGGACTATCATTCTAGGCCATAGTGAAAGAGAACAGGCTCAGTCCTGATGCAATGTGGTGAGCTGGGGTGGATGGCAAAGTGATCTCCACTAATCTGAGGCATAAGGGAGAGGGGATGGAGAGAGGGAGGAAAGGTAGCACTGTAAGGAGAGAAAGGATGTGGTCTACAATCAGGATGTAAATTGAATAAATAAACTAATTAATTTAACAAAAGATATTCATGGAATATGACTTTAGGAATATGATTTCTCCCTTATTTTTTGAAGAGAATTTTTGTCTGGTCTTAATAAAATTATGTAGCACTTGGGAACAAAGATGCACCCCAGCATCCCTGCACTGGAAGACAAGATGGAAAAAATCTCCAAGGCCACCATGACCTTACCCTTGGTGCTATGGTAGACAGGGAGGAAAGTAATCCACACAGTGCAAAACACCAGCATGCTGAATGTCAAGAACTTGGCTTCATTGAATGTATCAGGCAGGTTCCTGGCCATGAAAGCAACAGTGAAGCTTCCCAGGGCCAAACAGGCCAAATATCCAATTACACAGTAAAATGCAATTACCGAACCCTTGTTGCATACAATGATGATGTGGCCATGCTCAGATTCTCCATCAATATCAATTGCTGGAGGAGAAACTGCAAGCCAGACTGAACAGAGAATAATTTGGATGAGTGTACAGAGGGGAATGATGAAGTTAAGTGTTCCTGAAACCAGAATGTACCTCATCCTTCTTCCACAAGCTATGACTTTGAAAGCCAGAACCACTGTAATTGTTTTGGCCAACACAGTAGAAATAGCCACAGTGAATACAATTCCAAATGTTATTTGTTGTAAAATGCAAGTGGCTGAGTTTGGATGGCCAATGAATAGCAAGGAGCAAAGGAAACAGAACATGAGTGACATGAGTAAGATATAGCTGAGAGCGCGGTTATTGGCCTTCACGATGGCAGTGTCATTGTGCTTCAAAAATACCCCAAGAACCAGAGCTGTGAAGGCAGAGAAGCACAAGGCCATTAAGGCAAGAGCCATCCCCAATGGGTCTTCATAGCTCAGAAATACCACATCTTTGTGGATGCAGTGATTCTGCTCTGTGTTGGAATACTGGTCCTCTGGACACTTCACACACTGGTCTATGTCTGATTGAGAAGGGAAATATTTGTTAGTATAGCTTCAGCAGTTTATTTAGAAGACATTTCAATAAATCTGTTGGGAAAGCCTTGCAATAACTCCCTCTTATTGCTGATAATGTAATTGAACGATATTGCTGTACAAAAATGCTTCTATTTATTAATTCTAATCATCTTTTTATAGAAGAAAACCAAACCAAATTTTGTCTATTTAACAGTGTTCCTGACATCGTTTTAAAGTTTTTCAGAAACTAGATTTTTTAAATCATTCTGGATGCTATCTTGAAATGACTTAGATTTGTAAATTCACAAAGTCTAAACTTATTAACCACAGCATGATTGAGTCTTTTAAAACCTCCTTTACCATGCACTCAGTGCCTCCTGAGTTCACTGACTGTTTAATTAATGCTTTTTTTTTTTTTATCAGAGAAGGAGACTGTCTTCTGCTTACAGAAGAACCATGATAGCTTTTCTAGTTGCCAGCCCAAGCATAATGATATCTAACTAACAGTAAAAGAAATCATTAGGGTTGGGAGCATATGTGTGTGTGTGTGTGTGTGTGTGTGTGTGTGTGTGTGTGTGTGTGT
>OU015361.1:66729705-66770076 GCA_907164505.1 Acomys kempi | reverse complement strand
TGTGTGTGTGTGTGTGTGTGTGTGTGTGTGTGTGTGTGTGTGTGTGTTTATATTTATGTGACCAAAAACATGTAACAGATGTGCTCATATATTTGATAATCATTTGGGAGAAGTAAGAATGTGAGTACAAGAAGTAAAATTTCTCTGTATGTAAACATAATGAAAAGGTTTGAAACTGCAAAAAATAAAAAAGAATTATTAATCTGTCTTTGTTTATGTTCTAATATGGCAGTATAGACAAACAATTCCTGAGTCTTGATCATGAGAAGCACTAATTCTATCACTGAAGGTAGAAACCTCTCTACAGACTGATCACTACAAATCCCTTTATCTTGATTTTACCTTCATGGGAAGCATTCAGCATCTTCTTGCTATCCTAATTTCAATCCCTATGAGACCCAGACTCTACAAATATAATCTGAGGTAAATTTATATATCAATAAACAGCATGGAAGAAATAAAAACAAAACCCAAAAGTGACCTAGATTTTTTTCAAGACAGGGTCTCTCTGTGTAGCTTCGGCTGTCCTGGATTCACTTTGTAGACCAGGCTGGCCTAGAATTCACAGTAATCCACCTGCCTCTGCCTCCCAAGTGCTGAGATTAAAGGCATGTGCCAGCGCATCTAGACAGTGACCCAGATTTTTTGTGTTGAACAAACTACTTCACTCATAATATCCTCTCCTCAAATGGCAATGGTCGGAAATTTCATTGGAATTGCCCTGATTCATTAGATAGTTGCACAGAGTTATAAGGTGCTTTCTATTTTTTACGTCTTTCATGTAGAACAATTTATTGATGGGCAATTGTAACTAGTTATTTTGCCTAAAATATTGGAAAGTTAGCTGAACTATGAAGAAAATATCCTGCTCTTGCACAAGACTTGATTCATTTCCCAGAACCCATGTGAAGTGTTTCACAACTGCCTGAAACTTAACTATAAAGGTATTAATTGTCTCTTAACATCATTTGACCTTATTATGTACACTTACCCTACCAACACACATGCACACCTAAAAATGATATTAATATTTTTTATTTATTGATATAATTACCATTAGTTTTATTCATTTTTAACATTTACAACATTTGTATTACCGATTGTTTAATCATTATGGATGTTATTTGAGTGAATAGATGTGAAAAAGCATTTCTAAGAGTTCTTATCCTTCTCTCACTATATGGATTCTGGACATGAATTCCAGCTATCAGTCTTAGTGGCAAATGATTTAAATGTAGAGCCATATTATTGGCCAGAAATGTACTTTTAGAACTTGAGTTTCATTGCATAGTATCAATGGCAAATGTTGTAAAAACGACACATTGTCCACTTGCATTTTGTCAAGCATAAGTATAAAATCATTTTACTAAACTGGCTTCGTAGGTTGTAAAAAAATTTAATGCTTGTACTAACTGCTTTCAGTACAAAACCATTCTAATCTATTATTTCATGAAATTATTAATTGGGTGCTCTTTATAATATATTTGATATAAGACTCCTTATATTTTGTACATCATGTGTTAAGAATTATCGTTGCCTTCCTAGAAACAAATCACATCAGACATTTGAAAATGGGTGAGGGAATAACGATTGAGATGTATTCAGATTAAATTACAATAACGTATGGGAAAAAAGAAAATGGGGCTCTACATATCAGACAAATTTTGTCTCATACCCAGCAGTGTTTGATAAATTTATATGAAAATTTTGGATCTCTACACTAATTTTTCTAAGGATACAGATTTGGTTTCTAGCACCTCCATTACACAGTCCATCAGTTCTTGTGCCATATTCTGTCTTTTGTTGGATTCTGTCCATATATCATGTACATAAACACATGTAGAGACATTATATATACATATATATGTGCAAAAAGAATAAATGCACATTTTAAAAATTCATGACTGGAAACTCATATGCATGAAGTTATAGGGAAAATTAATAACCATAAAAGATTTCATACAGAATGTGCTCACACTGCACTTTGATTTTGTTTCTTTGAGAAAATATGATGTGGCATAACTTGAATCAAAATGTACATCTAGGCAAAAGGGTTTTTGTGGTTATTGTTGTGGCTGTTGTTGTTGTTGTTGTTATGGCATTGTTAGTGTTTGTATTCCTGTGACTGCTAATGGAGAAAATGGTATATTTATTTTTGTAGTTGCCTTTTAGACTCCTTCAACATCCCCTTTTGGTGGAGAGGGGTCTCAGTGTAAAGCATTTATCACAGCAGCACTCACTTGTCTCATTAGAAATTTCATTTTTTGCACATTGGATACAAATAAAACAGCAGGCTGACATTCCCTCCTGCCTGAATTTTCTGAATCCAGGACCACAATCAGCACTGCATACAGAGGGCACCATCTGAGGATATAAGATACATATTGAGTTTAACCTACTACATCCATAACTATATTATAGTAGCATGTTGAGATATCAATAAGTTTATTTTATATACAGAAGCTGAGGTACCACGTGTCACTTAGCACTTTGTATAATGCCAAATGTGTGAATATATTAAAACAAGTTGATGAAAAGTGGAGTTCTTTACCAAATCTTAGACATTATGGAAAAATTTTAGTGTACTTTGAGCAAACACTACAGAGATTGCAACCTGTTTTCCTTGGTGATTTTCATCAAGCTGACGGAAAGTACAGTAAAAAGATAGAGAACATGGAATGAACCTTACCTGAGAAATTCTCTCTATCAGGATAGCCCATCTTTCTACCGCTAATGCATTTTATTATTTGGTATTCATTGTAGGCATATCCAGTCTACTAAAGACAATGCTGTTGCTAGACAGAGATGTATGAGAAATGAAACAAAGCAAGCCAGTAAGCAGTGTTCTTTCAAGGCCCTATGTTTTAGTTTCAGTCTCCAAATTCTGTCCTTGTCTCCCTTTGTCTATAACCCATGAGCCAAATGATCATTAATCCTCACTTTGTCCATGGCCAAAGTTTAATCAAAGCAATGACTTAGCAAAATATGATGAAAGCACATCCAAAACAGGGGAAATATCTCCTCAAGTCTCAGATAACAAACACATCCTCCAGTAAATTAAGACTGCAAATCATCACAAACTTAGTGTAAAGAAAAAACAGTTGAAAAGACTTATCTTAGTGACAAAGTGGCAAGTTGATGTGTAAGAAGCTGAAATGTGATGTATTTCCTGAAGTGAGAAGGCTTTAAGGACCCTACCAATATTCTGAGAACCTGAGTAAAAGTTAGTTTGTTTCTATGGCACCAGCCAAAGACAATACATACAGTAAACTTTGAACCCCTACCCAGATCTAGCAAATGGACAGGGTATTTTGCACAGTTTAGTGGAGAATCAGGGCTGACTTTCACACAAACTCTGGTGCCCCATATTTGACCATATCCCCTTGACTGGGAGGACTGGTGGCACTCAGAGGAAGGATAGCAGGATATCAAGAAGAGACTTGATACCCTACAATCATATAGAGGGGTAGGAGGTCCCCCTCAGTCATAGATGTAGGGGAGGAGCAAAGGGGGAAGTGGGAGAGAAGTAAGAATGGGAGTGTACAAGGTATGGGATAACAATTGAGGTGTAATATGAACAAATTAATAATATATTCTTAAGTTAGTTTGTTTGATGTTAATTGAAGGTTTTCTTAGGTTAAAGGAAGGTTAGCTTTGTATTACACTGAACTTTATGATGAGGCTCTGTAAGGAGCAGTAGAAATTAGCTGATCATTGCATGCTCATTTGAATCCTTCATTCAGTATTAAGGTCTAAGTGAAAACCTCATTGTCACTGGTACACAGGTTCATCTCATATTCTCCACATATACACTTAACTAGAACACTTCCTTTGGTTGTGGTAGTTGTTAAACAGGGTCTCACTCTCTAGCATTGGGATACTTCAACTCTATCTAGAACAGGGAACATTACTTTATCTCATTTTCTTACTTTTCTTATAATTTACTCATATTACATCTCAATTGTTATGTCGTCCCTTATACCCTCCTGCTCCTTCATCTCTCCTGCATTCACCCTATTTCTCTCTATTATGTCTGTGACTGAGGGGCACTGCCTCCCCTGCACATGATCATAGGGTATCAGGTCTCTTCTTGTTAGCCTGTTATCCTTCATCTGAGTGCCACCAGGCCTCCCCATCAAGGGGACATGGTCAAATATGGGACACAAGAGTTTGTGTGAGAGTCAGTCCCCATTCTCCACTCAACTGTGGTGAATGTTCTGTCCATTGACTAGGTATCGTTGGGGTTCCATGTTTACTGCACATATTGCCCTTGGTTGGTGCCATACATTGAGAATGACCCCTGGTCCAAGATCTACCCATCATAATGTTCTTCTTCTAGGCTTCTAGGACCCTCTGGATCCTTCAATTTCCCCATTCTCTTATACTTCTCTCACCTAGAGTCCCGATAGGATGTCGTCACATCTATTCCAATTTCCTGCTAAGTGAATACTTTCAAGGGACATGCCCCTTGGTCTAGTGTCCAATTATCAGTGAGGATATACGTCTTTATTCATCAGGGAAATGCAAATCAAAACAACTCTGAGATTCTGCCTTACACCCTTCAGAATAGCTAAGATAAAAAATTCAAGTGACACCACATGGTGGTGAAGGTGTGGAGAAAGAGGAACACTCCTTCATTGCTGGTGGGAATGCAAACTTGTACAACCACTGTGGAAATCTATCTGGCGCTATCTCAGAAAATTGGGAATACGACTTCCTCAAGTCCACTTCTTGGCATATACCCAGAAGATGCTCCAGCACATAACAAGGGCATATGTTCAACCATGTTCATAGCAGCCTTTTCATAATAGCCAGCACCTGGAAACAACTTCAGTGTCCCTCAGTAGAAGAATGGATAAAGAAACTGTGGTATATGTACACTATGGAATAATGGAATACTACTCAGCTATTAAAAACAAGGACATCCCGAAATTTGTGGACAAATGGATGGAACTAGAAAAGATCATACTGAGTGAGTAAACTCAGAAACAGAAAGACTCAAATAGTATATATTCACTTATAATTGAACATTTTCTCTCCTTTTAAAATATGTTTTCACAGTTATTTTGGCACTTGGTAGGATTTTTTTATTTAAGTAATTACTTCAGATTAAATCTCATTTTTTATCTCCTGACTTGTGTCTTCCAATTCTCCATCCTTCCCTCTTTCATCCTATTCCTCTTCCCTAGGTCTGTGACCGAAGGGGACATTGTCTCCCACTATAAGATTCCAGCCTTTCAGGTCTCTTCCTGAGAGCCTGCTTACTTTCCTTCTGAGTGTCACCACTACTCCCCACCGAGGGGAAGAGGTCAAGTATGGGTCACCAGAGTTCATGTCTGAGTTAGTCCCTGCTATCCACACAATTGTGGAGAATGTGCTGTCCATTGGCTAGATATGGATGCAGGTTCTAGGTTTATTGCATGTATTGTCCTTGTTTAGTACAGGATTTTTAGCTGACCGGCCTGAGTCCAGATCTGCCAGCCTTAATTTTCTTCTGGTAGGTTTCTAGGACCTTCTATTTCCCCATTCATATTTACCTCTCTCACCTAGAATACCAGTATGAAGTCCCAGTATCTATCCCAATCTCTGGCTAGGCACTTGCTAAGATTTTAATGACCATTTTGAAGAAGAGTGGAGACAGTGCATATTGCTGCCCCATTTCTGTTCAATATTTTAAGGCATGGTCTCTATGTCACACTGACAGCCTTAGATTAGCTATATAGGTCAATGTGGCCACATATCAACAGGGAATTTTCTACAAACTGTTTGGATTAAAACATATAGAACACATATCAATAATCATAAAATTCTGATTTTAATTGAAATTTTTTCTCTTCATCTAGCACAATGCTTGCAATCTATTTGCCATAAAAATTCTATTCTGTCAAAAAAATTCTATTCTGCCAAGACATTACCTGTTCTTTGTATTCCAACATGGTTCTCTTTTTACTCTGAATGGATGATGGACTTCTTTATAATACATTTATGAATATTGTTGTATAATCATATAATTCCATCTTAGAGTGTATTTAAATGATGTATCTCATTTAACTGATCTGCATTTTTGAATCATGATTGCATTTCTTGAGTGAAATATAATAGTGGTGTGTTGTTGAATTGTCTTGATAGGTGTTTACTTAAGAATTATTCCATCCATGTCCATCAAAGTGAACATTTTCATGGGTTTTTTGTTTGTGTTTTTCCATTTCATAACAATGCATCACCCCCATTTTATAGAAGGACTCCATTCTTGTTAAAAGTAACTTTTCCCGTGGAAGTAATACAGAAAATTTTGGGGGTGTTGTTGTTTTATTGAATCTTGTTTCTATGGATTTTTATTAGAGAATGTGGTCATAAACAATAAATTATTGTAAATTATTTTGTGAATATTGTCTATTTGTTGATAATGTAGTATTTGATAGTTTCATGGTAGTTGTTTTTCTCTGGAGTTTAGTGCTTTCTATGTGTTCCTTTGATTCTTGCATTCATCATGTGAAGTGTTTCAACTAGTGTTTTTTGTAGTGCTGTTTCAGTGGTTATAAATTTCGGTGATTGTGTCTATTATTGAATTCTGTTTTGTACCTTTCTATCATGACGAGTAACTTTTCTGTTTATAGTTACTGTGGTTGGCTGTTAAATGTTTGAAATACATCACTATAACTCTCCTCCAGTAAGAACATCCATAGTGAAATTGGCCATTATA
Source organism: Acomys kempi (assembly GCA_907164505.1). Classification (NCBI taxonomy): domain Eukaryota; kingdom Metazoa; phylum Chordata; class Mammalia; order Rodentia; family Muridae; genus Acomys; species Acomys kempi. Next base: position 66,763,373 of record OU015361.1, on the reverse strand, counting down.
CAGATGGAAACTTGCTATGACAGAGTCTTCCATACTGCAGCCTTCAAATTTATGTCTTTGTTACAAAATAATTTTTTAGTTAAATATGCCAAGGGTTGTTCCTTTACTTATTTTAGAATGTTTGCTATATAAATGATTATTGTATCTTGATAGGCACACATCTCACTTGAAATTTATGATTACATTATACTGGATAGAGTGTTGATGGGTTGAGTGTGTCCTTCTTTTCCCCTTGTGACCCTGGATTGTAAATTTAATCATTTAATAAGAAATCCTCAGTCTCCTATTTTTTGAATCTTATGTTTTTTTATTTTTGTTATAGTCTCAATTTTCTAATACTTATGCATAACATTCAAGCTTTGCAATCCTGTCTTTATCTTGAACAATTGTCTTGCAGAAACTTTTTAGTTAGAATTTAATTTCCTTTATTTTGTTTTTCCTTTAAATATTTTAGTTGGAATATTTTTATTATTTTGTACCTTCATGGGATTCCTTTTTCACATCCTTTTTTAGTGGTGTATTTTATGTTAGTTTATGTGACCCTTGTATCCTTCCAGAGGTAATGTATGTCTCCTTGTCTCACTTTTCATAACAAATTCTAATAATCATTCTTTGAATTATGTATTTAGCATATCATTGATCATACTCCTATTTAAGACTATGACTGTAACATTTTGAGCTAGGTAGATTTGATATAATTTTTATATTTGTTTGTTTCTGCATGTATCCTGATATGTGTATCTGGAAGCAGAGCAATGGATCAATATTTTTTTAATATTGAATATGATTCCAGTGCATGTTTTTGTAATTCTCAATCAAACTGTGTTTAGAACACACATGATATTTCATTGCTGCCATTGAATATATATGTTTCTCAGTAGCTAAACTTCAGATCCTGTGTTCCTTTAAATAACAATGATTCCCCTCAACACTCTGAGAAGGACTATTAACTGCAACAGTCACTGTACATAAATAACCTGAGATATCATTTAAAATATAACTTTAAGTCCAGAAGAATTTCTGGACTTAACCTCTTTAAAATTAAAAAAACTTTGTAGTTGTGGTGTTCGAATAAAATACGTTAAAACCAACCACACTAGAATTCATACTTGTGACATACCCTAGAGTTATGATGGAATTTTTTATTCACAAATTTCTGCATAGCAAAAATGTATTACTACCAATACCTCCAAATACATAGAAGGAAACTAGACACCGCTTCATTAGTTTGAATGAACTACACAACAATTAACAGGAATAAGCAAAAATACTGTAGTGATCAGTTTCTTTACATGACATAATTCAGAGCTGAAGCATGGACAAATTGTGTATAACAATTGATTTCTTGCACCCATTTTGCACATCTAAGCTGTCTCACATTCCCAGGAATCTGCATCACCCTTCTAAGATCCATATACACCACATACTCCAGTGTTGCTTGGACATATATCCACAGAAAACCCACATACATATAAAAAAGAAAGAAAATGCAAAGTAATAATTCATACAATATTTAATATGTATCACAAAATTGTTAATTTATTATTAGAGAGGTTGCCAATTTAAGGATTCCTTGTTGGAAGGCTTAAGCAAACATATAAAATAAAACTGTTGCCTTCAATTTGATCACTTCCCCCTGATGGGGTACCTTACCAAATCACAGAGGAAGAGTATGCAGGCAGTCCTATGATACTTGGTAGGCTGGGGTCAGGGAGTAGGGGAGAAGGGTTCCCCTCTCTGAGGACTAGGGAAGGGGCATAGGAGAAAGGAGGAGGGAGGGTGAGCCTGGAAGGACATGAGGGAGGGGGCTAAGGCTGGGATGTAAAATGAATAAAATAAAAAATTTAAATTTAAGAAGATAATTAAAACTAAAAAAAATGAATTTGTTTTCTAATTTCTTAATTTACTACATCATTACAGTTAGGCTGAGTCTCTTTAACTTTTTTATCAGAGATTCATAATAAGTGAGGAAATCACTATATAGTAATAAGAATGGTATCATGAGTATATTGCTCCCTTTACTGGAAATATTATAAATGAGTGGTCAAAAGTTGTTTCATATTCATATTAAAAAACAAAGACACAGTTTCTGTTATAATAAAATACAGTGTAACTATTGCATGAACTCCTTGAAGAAATAACAAAAAAATATTGAAAATAAGAAATGTAACATAGGAGACTAGAAGTAGGTTCCTTATGAGACAGTTTACTTCATTTCACTAACTTATAAAAAAGCATAAATGGACCAACTAAACACAGAGTGTTTACTTCTATGTAATGGGAATCAGTACAGTTCTTTAAACCCACCTGTCGACTTCCTGTGGCCCACTCTAGCATGTCTTCAGATAAATGGAGCTGTTGACCATGTGGAAAATCTAGGTTAAACTTTCCTATCTTCACCTTAAGTTCAAAATCATGTGGGAGATTCCAAATGTAGAAAATGTCATACTCTTTCTGAAGTTTTTCTTTCTGGTTCATGGTCACTTTGTCTCCAGTAGGACTAGTGAAGTGGGTCTTTCTCATGAAGGAGTGCCTCTGAAAAATAGGCAGTATTATATAATGTATATGCTTTTCCCAGATTGGAGAAAATGTATGATGATTTCATCTGAAATGCAATTTTATTGAAGGTATCAGGTGGACATTTTCAATGAAATCAAAACGATATATTAATTTGTCATAATGTTTGCAGCATTTCAGTTCACTGAAAGGAAACTAAGAAACACAAGCATAGACAAGCACTTACACATCAAATATACATGTACAACTCACAAATACACACCACACACACACACACACACACATGCATCTGCGCACAGAGAGACCCACATCTATATAGATATACACACATAATATAGCCCCATATTTGTTTAGACACGCATTAACATACATGTCCAGACACAGGTACAGACAGACATATACACCCAAACAGACACACAAGTACAGAAATGTACCAAACACATACATTGACACACACATGCACAGACAAATACACTCAGGGAGACATAATGAGATACAAACATTCACACAGAGAGACACTGACACAAAAACACATTTATGCTCACAATATCAAAGGAAAGACAGACAGAAACACACACACATGCACACATACACACAGAGCAAAAGATATACATATGTACAGTCCAACATACAGAAACACAGAACACACAGATGCATGCACTGTCAAATACAAACAGAAACATACACAAAAAGAGAAACAAACATACACATGAGCATTGAAACACAGACAAATAGTCAGATGGACAGAAACAAACGCACACACAGCCACACACACGAGGAGACACATATTTGTGCACACAAACACATAAACACAGATATATACACAAATACACAGAAACACACTTAGAAATACAAATACAGTGAGAAACATATATTCAAAAAATGAGTGTGTGTGTGTGTGTGTGTGTGTGTAATAAACTGATTCACATAACTATTTCTGTGCAATTATAATAAGACTTTGAGGGAGATGAACAGAGACTACATTTGAGGAGAATCAATTGAGAAAACAATCCCCTGAGCAGATTACCGCAAATTTCAGAAACAATGAACACTCATCTCTTCATCATGGACACCATTAATAAGAAAAGACTAATCATCTCTCCAATATTAGAACAACTATGATCATATTCAGTTGCTCTGTTACAGAATCACTAATTTTCACTGAAAAATGATGTCTTTCATTCCAATACCTCTATATTAAAGATCTATACATAGCTCTAGATTTATTGCGTCAGCATAAAAAACATTTAGAAACCTAGGTTTTGGGAAAACATTTCCTAGTTCACTCAGCTAATCATCTGAGAGACTCTTAAAAACTATGACATTGATAAGATCATGTATAATCCAATAGAAAAAAACCCTACCTTCGAGCAGATATGACCATGTTTTTTCTCATTGTCAATTGGCTGATTTTCTACTTGTTGAAGAAGTAACTCATGAATGACATGGGCCAAAACATATGCAGCATTGTATATGTCATAACTGCTATCACTGAGGGCCATGTCAACAGTCTGTGCCATTAGCCATTCCAATGAGGCATTGGATGAGCAGTTCTTCATTGTCTTCAAGTTAGATGCTGAGGCTTCACAGTTAAAGTTCATCCACTTCAGTCTTGCCAGATATTTATCTGAGTATTTGAGAGGATTCAATGTCTGCACAAAATTTTTAAAACCTGAAATCTTACCACGGTGTTGTGCAAAAGCAAGAGTCCCATGGAATGGGTCAAGTGTGAGATCTCTCTTACTTGTAGGAACATCCCACTGTGAGGTGGTGATCCATGTTCTTTGTATACCTACAGATTCCCACATTCTAAAGGCCACAGCAAGAGTACTGTCTGTGTCACCATAAAGGATAACAACATTTGTGGATGATGTCATAATTTGATTGTAATACACTTCAGCTCTTGACATGTACACCTCCATGCTCACTGGGATCATGTTCACAAAGGCAAAGCAGACTGTCTCCTTTTCCATCTCTCGTTTCAAATATGAAAGAAATTGTGTACCCTGTTCATTGTCAGAGATGGCCAGCCCTACCCAGTTGCAGTTTAAATAAAGTAAGAAGGTGACGAGGGCCATGGCAAGAGATGTATCCTCATGGGCCATCTGATAAATATAGGGAAATTGTACACGGTCATTCAGGAGAGGATGGAAAGGCCCATAAGTAAGATGAATAACCTGGGACACAGGAAGTAGCATGAGGAAACATGTACTTTAAGATCTTGTAAACACATCTTATCTGTAAAAAGCTCTAGAAATCCCCCTTACCTGTTACTTCTCCTCTTATCCCCATTTCACACAAAGAAATTCCAGATCCCCATCAAGTACTTGAATAATACCATTGAACTACACTGATTGACATAAGGCCAGTAAGACCAGTCTCCTCTTTACCCCCCCTTTTTGCATCTTATCAAAGCCACCAATGAAGACACAAATTAATTAAATTTTAACCACACAAACTTACCTGCTGAGGTTCATGGCCTGACATGAATATGTGAAATAGTACAGATGCTTCCCAGTTTGGTCCTGTAAGAAGTACTGTACAACTTACTACTTTGTTACAGTCATAATTAGGAGGAAACCAATGAGTTGGTCGAGGAACATGAACGAGATCTTTTAATACTGACACACTTATAAACTGTGGTACTGAAAATACTAAAGAAATATTTGGTAGAAGATCAGGGTTTCTGTTTATTTCATCCAAGGAAAAAGCCAAAACCATAGGAAACTGGCTTTCAGCTGGTGTTCTGTAAAATGGCACAATATTTATTATGTACAGAAGTAGACACATAATAATTTGCAATCAATACTACTACTATATACTTGAAGATATTGTCTTTATCCCTTTGTTTGCAACAATTATCCCATGGAATAAGGTTTGCAAACACTAAAATATGGAATCTTTGAACACCAAAAAATTTCATGTGAGTTCATCAACATAAAATATGCATATTCCATGGAAAGCATTTCCATCTGTGGTTATTGAGTACTTGCTCAGAAGGTAAAGACAAGACCACAGGCTTACATGAAGCTGTACACCTGATGATGTATTCATTTATTAATTATAGAGAAATATTAAAATTACACATAAAGGTTGAGCCTCTGAGTTTCTGGTATTTCCATACGACATTAACTGAATTGGCTAAGGTAGTGAAAGAATGACTGATGAGTGCACAGGTGTGTTTCTGGGGCAACATTTGGTCCCAGTATTAACAATTCATTATAATTAGTTGGAAATATATTTATCATATTCTCTTCTATCCCTCTTCATATTGTTGTTTTTCTTTTAAGATTATTTATCAGGTAGAGCATCTTTTTACTGGTTTATTTTCAAAAAAATCCACACAAGGAGATGCATATTTAAATAGATATATGTCTGACTTTGGAAATCAATTTGTTATTTTATCAGAAAACTGGTAAAAGCTTAACCTCCAGACATAGCTTTACCATACCTGGACGTATATTCTAGGACACTTGCTCAATTATGTTCATAACAGTTTTATTCATAATAGACAGAATCCAGAAAATGTTGATATCTCTCAAACCAACAATGGAGAATAAAAAATGAAATACTACTCAGATATAAAAACAAAGAAAACCATGAATTTTTCAGGCAAGAAGACTAGAAAACATCTGCTGAGTGTGATAACCTAGACTAACAAAACACATATGAATGTACTTATTTAGCCATATAGTACAGGATAAAAATACTAGAATTTATAGACCCAAAGAAAATTAGTAAGGAGGAACTCAGAGAGGATGCTTTCTTCTAACTCAGCAATGGAAATATAATAGACAGCAGAAGAAGTTGAAGATATGGAACAAGGTAGGAGAGAGAGCTCAGATTACAGTGAGGGTGGATATCAGACCTGGAGAGAGCTGATGCAGCAGGCCAGAGGCCTGGACAGTAAGAATAAGGCATAGGTAGAGAAATCTTTTTGACAAGATGGATAAATAAGACATGTCTGGGATAATATGGTGGTGACTCAGATGAGAGGACACCCTCTAACTAGAAAGAACTCTTAATGGAGGGAGTGGAATACCAACTAACCCACAAGAACTATGACTCTAAATTTACCTTTCCTACAAGATACGCAGGGATAAAAATAGAGCAGAGATTTAGGGAAGGTCCAAGAAATGCCTGGCCCAAACTGAGACTCAGAACACAGGAGAGAGACAACCTCTGACACTATTATTGATACTGTGCTGTGCTTTCAGACAGGAGCCTGGCATAGCTCTCCTCTGAGGGCTCCAGACATCAGTGAATCAAAACAGATGTTAAGAATCAAACCAAATATTAGACAAAGAGTGTTGGGAATCTTATAGAAAAGTAGGGGGAAATATAGAAGGATGAAGAACTAACACGAACTGCACAGGAAAATCAACAGTCAATTCATCAGGGCACAGAGGGGCTTATGGAGACTCAATCACCAACCAAGGATCATCAAAAGACTGGACCTAGGACCCCTATACAGACTTAGGTGATATGTAGTTCAGGCTTCATGTGGGTTACCTAGTAAGAAGAGCTGGGACTGTCTCTGACATGGACTCTGTTGCCTGTTTATTTTACTTTCTTTCCCTTGGTAGGGCTTCAATTTCAGGCCACATGGGAAGAGTACACACTCAGTCCTGATGTGATTGATGAGTTGAGGTGATTTGGTCGGGGGCTCCTCTTCTTTGAATAACAGAGAATGCAGATGGAGTAGACAGAGAGGGCAGGAATAGAGAAGGGAAGGGGCAATGATCAGTAGGTAAAATACATAAACAAATATATTACTTAAAAATGATGTATGCCTGTATGTGTCTGGATATATGGACCTAAGCAATGTTCTTTTATGCCATGGACAAAAATTAAATTGAGATTTTTTTTTACTCTCTTTATGGGAAAAAATCTCTCCTGTCCTTTGCTAGTTATTTCCTATCATCTGAACAATAAGCATCATTTATAATCCTTCACTCAGCATGATTCACTCATATTTAAATATAATTAGATTTCCATTTAGAAATTGTATCTGTATCTGTGAGTTATCTTTGTCTCTACAAGTAGCTCCTTTTATTTTTTTAATTTTTATTAATTTATTCTTGTTACATTTCAATGGTTGTCCCATCCCTTGTATCCTCCCATTCTTCCCTTCCTCTAATTTCCCCTTATTCCCCTCCCCTATGACTGTTACTGAGGGGGATTTCCTCCTCCTATGTATGCTCATAGCATATCAAGTCTCTTCTTGGTAACCTGCTATCCTTCCTCTGAGTGCCACCAAGTCACCCCCTCTAGGGGCCATGGTCCTTTTAGAATACCCTTTATTGCAGCACAGAAAATGCCATTGGAAATTTCAGTAAAACACATTGGAAAGTTGGTACTTGAACTTGTGTGACACAAGCACTAAGTCTTGCATACTAAACATGAACAGCATCAATTACTTCAGCTACCAGAGTGCCTGAGTAGTCTAAAGTGCTTGCTGTGCTTGGAAACAACAGTCAGAAATCCACAAAGTAAAAATGAGTAGAGTATCCATATGGTAAAATATGCAATTATACTTAGTAAAATTACTAAAAGACAAATGTAAGTAGTAACTGTGATAAAAGAGTAGGAGAATAAACAGCTTAGATATAAAAAGAAGTCTTTCTTAAAGAACTGCAGAGATGAGCTACTAGGAAACTTCTCTTATTTCTATTCTCAAGCACTATCAACTATATACGCCACAAATGTAACTCAGGCAACTGACAAGGGAACAAAGAATCACCACTATTAATGATACTTTGTCTTCTCAAACACAAAATTTACAATCTAAGCACTCTTTCTTTGTGCTAAAATGTATTTTGACCACACTAACAGTTATACTAGCAGAACTGTAGCATCTTACTGAGAACAAGGAACATCTAGAAATTGCAGTGAGATTTGTTTGTGCCAATATTACATGTTTTTAAAATGCAATGTAAAGATTAAAGCATATGGGAAAATTTTATGATGTCCTTTTAATAAAAAAGGGCAAAAATTAAGTGGGAACATAAGATATTTTTGTTTCTCTTTATGAGAAGAGGAATACCTCCTCTTTCTTCCTAGTCATTTCATGTCATCTGAAAGACAAACATCAGACATAATCCTTCATTCTGAATGCTTCACACAGATTTAAGCATTATTAATTTTCCACGTAGAAATTGTACTTTTGTGTTATCTTTGCCTACAAAATAGCCCCTTTTAGAATGCCCTTTATTACCAAACAGAAAATTGCCAATGAACGTTTCAGTACCACAGAATAGGAATATGAGACTGTAATTTGTGTGAATCAAACACTAACTTATGAATGCTAAACTTTAGAAACACCAGTTACTTGAGCTGTCAGAGTAGCCTAGTAGTATAAAGTGATGTTCTTAAAAACAACTATCAGAAATCCATAAAGCCAAAATGTATACAGTAACTACATGGTAAAATACGCAATTATACTTAGTAAAATTACTGAAAGAAAAACATAATTGGCCAATGTGATAGAAGTGACAGAAAATAAACAACTTAGACTTAAAAAGGAAGACACACATAATTCTTTTTTCTTTTATTATTATTTTATTTATTTATTCTTTCATATTACATCTCAATTATATTCCCATCCCTTCTATCCTCCAATTCCTCACTCCCACTGCCCATCAAACATGTACATACTTCTTAAATAATGGAAGAGATGAGCTATTAGGAAACTCTTATAGTCATGTTCTCAAGTACTGTCAACTACCTACACATGCTACAAATGTAATCCAGTCAGATGACAAGGAAAGTAAGTGGTCACCACTATTAGAGATAGCCTCAGTTTTCAAACATAAAATTTATAGTCTAAGTATTCCTTCTTTATGCTAAATAGAAAATGAAGAACTGGGTTTTGTACTACCTACAAGACAATGGTTGTGTATGTATACAAGTTAAGATGGAGATATAAGGACATGTTTAAAGTTCACATTGGACAGAAATCCTACTTACATTTTTTATGCAGATTCAAAAGTCATAGAGTGATACATCCAGATAATTTTAGAGAATAAATGAACATCTATGTGAAAGCTTTCTGTACCTAGGTGCACTCCAAATATTAAGTGCCTCTACACAGGAACTCACTGCACACTGTTGCACACTGACAGAAACAAACTCTATGGCCATTTAATTTTACCTTCTCAGTATGAAATTTATTGAAATAGTATGGCGTATCTTTTGATAATAAAGCACTGGGTACTGTGCAATGGAAACTGTCAACATGAGGGTTAATCCTAGTGATCACGGTAGATATTGCTTTGTTCACTCAACTTCTGGCCTTGAAATCAGGAAGCTAATAAGAAGAAACAAAATACTTCATAGGCAAATTTAAATTCATAAAATAGCATTGAGTTTAAAAAAGCATTAGGTGTGGTTTCTTTGTGTGCACATTGGAATAAAAAGACAACATTCAAAGCATTGTTCTGTTTCTTATCTTCAGACCTCTCCAGAAATACTTGTGATGACATCTACATGAACATTTAAAAAGCACTTACAGCATATCCAGAATGTTGCTAAAATAGTCTTTCTCCACAGACCATTGCACGGTATAAAGGAAGAAAAAACACACTTCCATGAACTCTTTGTACCTTTCTTCATTCTTCATTCTCCAAAAGCACCTGGAAGGAGTAAAATTCATCATGAGAAGTGGAGTGTTCAGAAGCATGTAGAACAAAATCAAAGTGAACATCTTTGTCCTACTATAAGCCTCAGTATTGTGGATTGTGAAGTGTCATGCATATCAGCCTAACAAATGGGCACCCAGGTGTTTCTATATTCTTTTATTTTTCTGGACAATGGAAAGTTTACTTGCACAGTCATGATTCCTTTTTTCCCTTAGGCCCTTCCTCATTCCTGGAGGAATCTTCCCTGGGACTTGTCATCTGAAGTCCACAGTCCATGTGGTAAACATGAGTTGATAAATATATTTGATAATAGTTCTGTCTCTGGTTCCATGACATCATTCGGGTTTATGGATATTAAAATCCCTGAGCAGAGGCTGTTTAGTGAAAGTTTTCTTTCAGGACTACCTTATATATTTCTTTATATGTACACCAATAGAAATTATGTCAGTAGATGATTGTAGATTATGCACAGTGAAATATAAATTATTGATTCTGAAGGGACATACAAGATGGCTCATGACTACATGGTGAGCATTGTACCACCAAGTCTATATGATGCAGAGGTAGCCACTTGTCTGGGCCATCTGAGAACCTCAGAGCATACACACTGTGAAATATGTCACACCAGTGATAAATAAAGAATATCCACCCAAAGCCTATGTTTCTAGTTTTGGAGAACTAATAATCAAGTGAAATCCAGAAATTTTTTGAGTCATGTTGTACCAAAAATCATCCAGCTACTCACAAAATAGCAGCTCATGTACACTTTAAATGTTGATTTTTAAAAGGTCAATAATATCCAAAGAAACTCATGACCTTTATGTATCATTTCAAATATTAAATAAGACTTATCCCTCAAGCAACACCTACATTATTAGTAATAAACTACGTTAAATATTTGAGTTCTAACACATGATCTCCATCCTAGGACCTCAGTTCTCACAGATCAATAAAATGTGATAAACCATCTTGTACTTCATCTTTGCTTTTCAGTATTGTTTTATACTCATTCCCATTCACGTAATATCTGTAAGGAATACTTGTGCTGAGTATCTTAGAAGCGAATAATTGGGAAACAACTGTGATTTTAATGTGTAAACTCTTCCTATACAAATTTCAGAATAATCTTTTCTTCATTGCAGTGTAGAATCTGAATTGCCAGTATAAACGTATACTGATATTTTCTTCCCACTAGCTTCACAAGATATTCCATCCCTAATTCCTGTAGGCCTATGCACTCCTCAAATAATGCCTAAACAATTTTTTGTGTAAAGATGTCTGTGAAACACAAACACATACGCACACACATACACACACACACCAACAAACGCTCCTACACACATAGATACAAGACATACACTGTTGAAACTAGAATCTATGAAAATTCAGAATTTCTTAATTCTGCATGTTTAGCTTAGCATAATGACCTCTATTCCATTCCAAAATCCTGCTAATAATATCATTATTTTTTCCACTTTGAGGTCAAATCCATTATTTACATATAGACTACCATGTGCTTTTCCACTGAATTCAAATAGGTCTAAGAAAAGTATGGACCCAATAATTGTATTTGTTTAGTTTCATCTTTGATCTGTGGTTTCAATCATTTATGAATTATACACAAGCAAATTTTAAATATCTATCTGTTTTATCATTTAGTTAAAAGTAACAATATTATATATTTAAAATATGAGAGATAATATATATTTAATTTTATTTAAGTAATTCATTCAGATTACATCTCAATTTTTATTCCCTCACTTGTATCTTCCCATTCCTTCCTCCCTCACTCTTTCACCATGTTCTCTTCCACTAGGCACATGACAGATGGGAACCTCCTCACCTACTATATGAACATAGCCTATCAGGTCTCATCTGGATAGCCTACTTACCCTTCCTCTGTGTGCCACCAGGCCTTCCCCACCAAGGTGAAAGTGCTCAAACAGGGGGCACCAGAGTTCATGTCAGAGTTAGTCCCACTCTCCACACAACTGAGGAGAATGTGCTGTCCATTGGCTAGAGATGAATAGGGAGCCTGTACTTATCACCTGCATTTTCCTTGGTTGGTACAGTAGTTTTAGTAGACCCCACTAGGTCCCAATCTGCCATCCTTGATGGTCTTCTTGTAGGGTTTCTGGTCCCTTTGGGTCCTAATATTTTCCCATTCTCCCATGCCTCTATCACATGGGGTCCCAATAGTTATTCTCAGCATCTGTCCCAATCTCCTGCTGAATGAAGACTCTCAGAGGACATCCCTCTGGGGCTAGTGTCCAGTTATGAGTGAGTATAGACCACTTGTATCTTTCTGGGTATGGGCTAACTCACTCAGGATGATCATTTCAAGTTCCATCCACTTGCCTGCAAATTTCAAGATTTCCTTGTTTTTAATAGCTGAGTAATATTCCACAGTGTAAACGTTCCACAGTTTCTTCATCCATTTTTCGACTGAGGGACATCCAGGTTGTTTCCAGATTTTGGCTATTATGAAGAAGGCTGCTATGAACAAGGTTAAGCAATTGTCCTTGTGTGGTGGAGGGTCTTTCAGGTGTATTCTAAGGAGTGGAATAGCTTGGTCTTGAGGTATCCCTATTCCCAGTTTTCTGAGAAAGTACCAGATTGGCCAGATTGATTTTCAAAGTGGTTGTACAAGTTTGCACTCCGACAAGCAATGAAAGAGTATTCTCCTTTCTCCACATGTTCAGCAACATGTGCTGTCACCTGAGTTTTTGACCTTAGCCATTCTGATAAATGTAAGTCATTTTGACCTTCATTTCTCTGACGACTAAGGACATTGAGCACTTTTAAGTGTTTCTTAGGCATTTTATATTCATCTGTTGAGAATTCTCTGTTTAGGTCTGTACCCCATAACTTAATTGAGTTATTTGGTTTGGTGGCATTTAGTTTCTTGAGGTATTTATATATTTTGGATATTAGAACTTTGTCAGATGTAGGGTTGGTGAAGAACTTTTCCTGATCTGCAGGCTGTTGTTTTTATCTGTTGACAGTGTCTTCTGCCTCACAAGGTCCCATTTATTAATTGTTGAATTTAAGTCCTGGGCTATTGGGTTTCTGCTCAGGAAGTTGTCTCCTGTGCCTATGGGTTCAAGACTCTTCCCCACTTTTTCTTCTAACCAATTTATTTTATCTGGTTTTATGTTGAGGTTTTTATTCCATCTGGTCTTGAATTTTGTGCATGATTATAGATATGGGTCTAATTGCATTTTTCTTCATGTATACATCCAGTTAGATCAGCACCATTTGTCAAAGATGCTCTCCTTTTTCCATTGTATAGATTTGGCTTCTTTGTCAAAAATCAAGTGACTATATGTGTGTGGATTCATTTCTGGGGATTGATGTTGGTTGCGGTAGAGTGTTTGTGTGGTTGTATTGCTACAGTGAAGTTATCTATTTCCTGTGTTATTTTGGTTGTAGTTTGTCATTTTTGGTTGAAGTATTCTTTCTAGTACCTTCTGTAGGGCCAGATTTGTGGATCGGTACTGTTTGAATATGTTTTTCTCATCCTGTTTTCTGCATCAGTGGTTGTTGAAAGTTTCACTGAGTATAGTAGTCTGGCCTGGCATCTGTGGTCTCTTAGGGTTTGGCAGGACCTCTATCCAGGCCCTTCTGGACTGTGTGGTCTCTGCTGAGAAGTCTGGTATAATTCTCATAGGTTTGCCACTTGGCCCTTTTCTTTTGCCGTCTGTACTATTTTTTCTTTGTTCTATACAATTTGTGTTTTGATTATTACATAATGGAATTAATTTATTTGTTGGTCTATTCTATTTGGTGTTCTGTGGGCCTCTTTTATGTTTATATGCATCTCTTTCCTTAAGTTGCGAATATTTTCTTCTATGAATTTGCTGAAGTTATTTTCTGGGCTTTGGAGCAGGGATTCTTCTTTTTTCCTCAATTCCTACATCCTTAGAGTTCATCTTTTCATGACGTCCTTGATTTTTTGGATGGTTAGTGTCAGGAATTTTTGAGACATAACATTTTCTTTGATGGTTGCATCAAATTCTTCTATTGTACCTTCTGCAACTAAGATTATGTTCTCATCTCTTGAATTTTGTTAGCGAAACTTACCTCTGCATTTCCTGTTTTCTTCTATAATTTCTCTTCTTCCCAGCTTTCTTCTGTCTGTGCTTTTATCATTTTTCCCATCTTCACCTTCAGGTCTTGAACTATTTTATTGATTTTCTTCATCTGATTGTTCACGTTTTCCTCAATTTCTTCTAGTGATTTCTTCTTTCCACTCTATAGGCTTCTGTCATGGCCTCTCTGAAGTCCTCAACGGGTTTGTCCAAAGCTTCCTGTATTTGTTTAGGGATTTTGTTTGTTTCCTCCATTATCATCTTCATTGCTAAGGATTTGACATCATTTCTTGTGCTTTGGTTGTGTTTGCAGTCCCAGGGTTTAATTATTTGGGATAATTGAGTTTTGGGGATGTCATATAGTTTTCAGATTTGTTCTTTGTGCTTTTATGCTGGTCTTTAGTTGTCTTGCTGTTTCTGATGTTGGGATGTGGTTTTGGTGTCCTTCACTGGTCACTAAATGTAGTTCTTTGGTGAGTGTCTATACTCCTCACCTGTGGGGATCAGGGGACCTTTCAGTGGATCAGGCAGGTGACTTGATTTCATCTCCATAGGACTTTGTCTCACACCCTGATCTCCCCACTGAGCCAACACAGGCTGGTGATGGTTCTCTGCAGCCCAAAGTTCAGTCTGAGATGATGAAGGTAATATCTGCCTTTGGCTGGGATTTTGCGATTGTGCACTTGGCCACAGGGCCCTGGGACCTCGGATTAGTTTGCCAGAGAGTGCGGAGCTCATAGCTGTCTTAAGCTTTTGCCCATTCTTTCTCAGGCATGCCTCTTCTTTCTCCAGACCTGGCCATGGGACCTAGGTTCAGTCGGACAGAGAGTGTGGAAGCTGTCCTCTGGCCTGAACTTCTTCCTGCTCATTCTTGCTCCTGCCATGGGACCTAGATTCAGTGTAACAGAGAGAGAGTGGGAGACACGCCCTCTATCCGAGAATCTGTCCTTAGCCATGTGTGCCACTAGGTGGGGCCTGGGTTCCTCTTTGAACTAGCAAGGTGAACTGAAGTCAAATCTATCCCATAGACACACACTGTGCTCCCCTCTGGGCTAGCAGATAATAAGGTTTGTAGTCTGCAACCCACAGTTCAGGCAGAGAGAGTTCAGGTACCACCCACCTCTCTGTGCTGGCCTTTATAGAACCAGCCTGCAGACACAGGACTGCAGGTGTGTGGTGTGGGGTCTGATCCACAAATTCTACCGGGTTCTCCCTTGGGCCAGCAGGTCTAAATGCTGGTGTTTCATCACCCACTGTAGAGTCTCATATACACAGTCCAAGACATAGAGAACAGCTACAGCTGACAGTCTGATATGCAGCCAGTCTCTGGAGGCTGAGCACCCATCCTCCCTGGACCAGTTGGATGGCCCAAGGCCAGACCAACCTGTGCTCTGCACCACGTCCGTATCGCTCATCTCGGGCTCTTCAGGTCTTATGGTCTCTAGCTCCCATTCTATCTCTAGACTCCATCCTGCTGCTCAGACACAGGGCATAGTTGGCACTGCCATTTTTGATAGCCCCAAGGGATAATATATTTAATGAAACTTTTAAGATTCTAAAAATATATTACAAATAACAAATGAATATGTTATGAATATGATATGAAGGTAAAATCACAAAATGTTGGATGTTATTTTTTATTTATTTTATCATCTGTTGTGAGCCATTAAATTTTATTTCAGATATTGTTTATTATGAATAATGCTTAAATAAACATGGCAGACAAGTGTCTATGTTCAGTGCTAACTTAATAAAATACAAAATGTTCCATGAGAGGTTTAATGGAGCAAAACTTACTCCTACATATGCTAAATAAAATAGCTGTATCCTGCTTACCACACTGGCACCCTCAGTTTCAACTCACACTAGTAACTCCCCTACTCTCACTAACCTATTTGGTCATTATTATTTTTTAATAATTTACTTATATTATATCCGGAACGTTGTATCTTCATTTGTACCTTCCTGTTCCCCCTCCCTCTTTTACCCTATTCTCTTCCCCTAGACCTGTGACAGAAAGATAACTCTTTCACACACCCTAAGATCTTGCCTATCAGGTCTCATCAAGATAATCAGCTTCCCCTTCTTCTGAGTGCCACCATGCCTCCCCAACAAGGAGAAGTGCTCAAATTGGGGGTACCAGAGTTCATGTCAGAGACAGTCCCCACTCTCACCACAACCATGGAGAATGAGCTGTCCATTAGCTATATCTGAAAAGAGTGTCTAGATTTCCTACATGCATTGACCTTGGTAGGTACAGCAGTTTGTGCAGCACCTCACTCCCTGAGTGTCTAGACCTGCAAGCATTGACAGTCTTCTTGTGGGGTTCCTAGACTCTCTGGATGCTTCTATCTCTCCATTTTTCCATACGACTCTCACCTGGAGTTCGGTAGAAATTCCCACCATCTGATCCACTCCCCTGTGAGTGGAGACTCTCAGAGGATATCCATGTCAGGCTAATATCCACTTACGAGTGAATATAATCCATGCATATCTTCTGAGTCTGAGTTATCTCACTCAAGATGATAATTTGTAGTTTCATCTACTTGCTCACTAATTTCAAATTTTCCTTTCTTTTTTAATAACTGAGTAGTATCCCATTTTATAAATGTACCACAGTTTCTTTTTCCATTCTTTGAGTGAAAGACATCTTGGGAGTTTCAAGATTCTGGCTATTATGATTAAGGCTGCGATCAACATTCTTGAGCAAATTTTCTTCTTCTGTGGTGGACCATCTTTTGGATATTTGCCAGGAAGTGTCATAGGAAGGCTTTTTAAAAAAGAGTTTCAAATATTTTCTTTCTTTTTTTAAATTTTTATTAATTTATTCATATCACATCTCAATTGTTAGCCCATCCCTTGTATCCTCCAATTCCTCCCTCCCTCCTGCTTCCCGCTACTCCCTTCCCCTTTGTCTGTGACTGAGGGGGACCTCCTCCCCCTGTATATGCTCATAGCGTATTGAGTCTCTTCTTGGTGACCTATTATCCTTCCTCTGAGTGCCACCAGGCCTCCTCATCCAAGTGACATGATCCAATATGGGGCACCAGAGTTTGAGTGAAAGTCAGATCTCCTTCTCCACTTAACGGTGGAGAATGTCCTGTCTACCGGCTAGACTGGGTAGGGGTTCGAATTTTATGGCCTATATTTTCCTTTGCTGGTGCCATAGTTTGAGGAGGACTCCAGGGCCCAGACCCACCTGTGGTTTTTCAGGACCCTCTGGATCCTTCTATTTCTTCATTCTCCCAGTCTTCTCACACCTAAAGTCTCAATAGGATGTCCTCCTCTCTGACCCACTTTCCTGGTAGGTCAAGTTTTTCATGGGGATGTACCCCTTGGACTAGTGTCTCAATATTTGTGAGAATATACCATTTGACTCTTTTTGCTTCTGTGTGAACTCACTCATTATGATAATTTTTAGTTCAATTCATTTGTCCTCAAATTTCAGAAATTCCTTGTTCTTAATAGCTGAGTAGTATTCCATAGTGTGAATGTACCACAGTTTCTTTATCCATTCTTCTACTGAGGGACACGTAGGCTGTTTCCATGTTGTGGCTATTATTAATAAGGCAGCTATGAACATGGTTGAGCATATGTCCCTGTTGTGTGGCAGTGCATCTTCTGGGTATATTCCAAGGAGTGGAATAGGTGGGTCTTGAGGAAGCCCTATTCCCATTTTTCTGAGAAAGCACCAGATAGATTTCGAAAGTGGTTGTACTATTTTGCATTCCCACCAGCAATGAAGGAGTGTTCCTCTCTCCCCACATCCTCACCAGCATGTGGTGTCAGTTGAATTATTGATCTTAGCCATTCTGATGGGTATAATATGGAATCTCAGTGTCGTTTTGATTTGTATTTCTCTGATGACTAAGGAGGTCGAGCATTTCTTTAAGTGTTTCTACACCATTTGATCATAGGTAGGTCTTGAGGTAGCATTACTCCTTACTTTCTGAGAAAGTGCCAGATTGATTTCTAAAGTGGCTGCACAAGTTTGCACTCACACACACAGTGGTAGAGTATTCTTCCTCTTTCTACACATTCTCACCACCATTCACTGTCACTTGAATTTCTAAACTTAGCCTTTCTGTTGAATGTAAGATGGAATCTCAGAGCCATTTTGATTTGCATTCCTCTGATGACTAAGGAGGTTGAGCATTTCTTTAAGTGTTTCTCAGCCATTCAATATTCCTCTGTTGAGAATTCTCTGTTTAGCTCTGAACCTCATTTCTTAATAATGTTACTTGTATTGGTGGTGTTTAATTTCCTGAGTTCTTTATAAATCTTGAATATTATTTGTCAGATGTAGGATTGGTGAAGAGCTTTTCCTAGTATGTAGGCTCTTGATTTGTTCTGTTGACAATGCCCTTTGTCTTAAAGAAGACTTTCAGTTTCACGATGTCCCATTTATTAATTGTGACCTTAGAGCCTGACCTGTTTGTGTTATCTACAGGAAGTTGTCCTCTGTGAAAATAGATTAAGGCACTTTCACAATTTTTCTTCTAACAGATTTAGTGTGTCTGTTTTTAATGTTCAGGTTGTTAACACACTGGGCCTTTAGTTTTGTGTATGGTGATGAATATGGATCTTTTTTACATTTTTAATGTGTAGACAGGCAGATAGAGAAGCAACATTTGTTGGAGATCCTATGTATTTTCCATGGTATGGATTTTGCTTCTCTATAAAAACCCAAGTGTCCCTAGGTGTGAGGATTTATTTCTGGGTCTTTGATTTGATTCTGTTGATGAACCAGTATATTTCTATTCCAGTACCATGCTGTTTTTATTACTGTTGTTGTATACCACAGCTTGAGATCTGGGGGAGAGATTCCTTCACAAGATATTTTATTGTAAAGGATTGTTTTAGCTACTCTTGGTTTTTTGTTTTTCCATGTGAAGTTGAGAATTGATATTTCAAGGTCTATAAAGTATTCTGTAGCTGTTTTAATGAGAATTGCATTGACTCTATTGATTTCTTGTAGTAACATGTCCAGTTTTACTATGTTGATTCTTCTCATCCATGGACAAGAACAATCTTTCCATCTTCTGATATCTTCTTCTATTACTTTTAGAGATTTGAAGTTTTAAAGGTTGTTTTACAAGGGCTCACATGTGTTACATGATCCAGCCTTGTTTTAGTAGGATATCTCAGTTCTGATGAATCTGTACTTCCCAGGGTTTTGTTGAGTGTGTTCCTATGCTATTCTTTAGCCATCTATTTTCCCTTGTTGTGGCACACCTGAAGATGCCTGGTAGTGCTTGGTGTCTGATGCCTCTACAATTAAATGTAGAGTTGGGACATAGGAATTGGCATGATGTGCTGCTGGTAGTTAATACCTGTTGGGTACTGCCAAGAAAGATCCATCTCTGGGATTGCAAACAGACCTGGGACCTTGAAGACAGGACATGGAAGTTGAGAGTTAGATCTCACAGTTGCTGGCAATCTCCTATGAATGCTGCCTCTGGAGGTGCAGATAGACCTGGGGCCGTTGTAATCAGGTGGAGAGGACAAAGGGAAGTCCTCATCTCTACTGATATTCCCCAATGAGTGGTTTCTCAGCAATTGCAGATAGAGGTGGGGACTGGGGACTAGCATGCAAAGATCAAGGACAAGCCTCACTACTGCTGGCAGTCCCCAATGACTGCCACCTCTGCAACTGAAGTCACAGTACTGCTGAGAGACCCTAAGTCTGCCACCTCTGGAATTCAAATGGGTGGAACTACAAAAGATTATCCAATGTGAGGCCACCTAGACCCAGAAAGACAGGCATGATATATAGTCATAAGCAGAATTAACCATATACTTTATGATAACCATACTACAATTCACAGACCCAAAGAAGCTAAGTAACAAAAATGGACCAAGGGAGAATTTATGAAACTCTTTGTGAAGGGGAAATAGGTTAGACAGTAGAATTAGTTGAATGTAGGGAACAAAGTGTGAGAGGGAGTTCAGACAGAAATCAAGGTGGATTACAGAACTGGAGAGAGAAGATATCGGAGGACAGAGGGCCTACAAAGAGAAGAAACACCATGGGCAGGGGAATCTCTGACCATAAGCTGGAAACTAAGACACGTTTGGCTCCTGAGAGGATATGGCGGTGACTGTAAATAAGAGTCCTAGTAGCAGGGGACATGGATACTGAAGAGGAAATCCTCTAATTAAACAAGATTCCTAGAAGAGGGAGAGGAACACCAACCCACCCACACAAATTTTGACCCAAAATGTACCCTACCTACAAGAGGTGCAGGGATAAAGAAGGACCAGAGATTGAGGGAATGTCTGTCCAGTGCCTGGACCAAGCTGAGACCCAGTCCATTGGAGAGAGCCAACCCCTCACACTATTAACAGTATTCTGATAAGCTCATAGACAGAAGTCTAGCATAGATCTCCACCCAGCAGCAGATAGAAACAGATGCTGCGACTAACAACCAAACATTGAGTGAAGTATAGGGAGTCTTGTAGAAAAGTCAAGGGAGGAATAAATAAAAATACTTGGAGGTTACAGGAGATCCAAAAGAAAGCCAACAAATCCATGTAACCAGGACCCAGAGGGGCTTGCAAAGACTGAAGCACCAACCAAGTACCATGTATAGACTGCAGCTAGATTCCCTAACAGTTGTAGCCAAAAGGCAGCTCAGGCTTCATGTGAGGACCACAGTAAAGGGAGTGCAGGCTGTTTCTGACATGGACTTTGCTGCCTGCTTTTTTGATCATTCCCACTTGGTGAGGCTACCTCGGCATGCAACAGAAGAAGAGGATGTGCTCAGTCCAGATATGAATTGATGAGCTAGGGTAGGATGGTGGTGGAATAGGGAGGGAGGATGGAACCTGGAGAAGAGTGCCAGATCTATATTCAGGATGTAAGAGGAATGAATAAATAAGTAAATAAATGCATAAAATATTTTTAAAAAGAACATTCTTAGACAAGCGCCAACATGCCTTCATAATAAAAATCCTTGAGAACAAAATATTGGAGGAAACATAACTCATCACAATACAGGATAATACAGAAATCCCACAGACAAACTCATCCCAAATGGAAAACATCATAAAGCACAGCCACTGAAGTAGGGGACAAGGCAGGGATGCACATTATGCTCACTTCAATACTGTGCTTAAAGCACTAGCTGCAGCAGGAAGACAAAAGAAAATTAAAAGGGTAGGAAGGGAGCAAGAACAGTTCAAACTACCACTATTTGTCACATTAACACAACTTTAAAATTCATCAGAAAAAAATCAAGAAATAATTTATTCAGCAATTTGAGCAGATAGAGAATCAACTTGCACTAACAAATATTTTGTATATATCAATAATAAATATAGAGAGAAAAATTCATAAACACACTCTCATTCAAGACACTCTCAAAAAATTATCTAGAAATAAACCTAACCAAAGAAGTGAAGGAACTCTACAAACGAAAACTTTAAAGCTCTAAAGGAAAGAGAATGAGAAACACAGAAGGAAATAGAAAGACATTCCACGCACATGGATTGGTAGAGTTATCACTACGAAATCACCATTTTCACAAAAGCCATTTTGTCACTTTAATCCCAATTAAATCCCCATCTCCTCCTTCAAATTAATAGGAAAATTCTCCTAAAATTCATATGGAATTACAAAATATGACAGACAGTCAAAACAATCGTGAGCAAAGAGAACAATTCTGAAATGATTACTGCTCTAGATATAAAGATAAATTACAGAGCCTTAGGAGGAAAAACGTTTTGGAATTGGCACAAAACAGACATATTGAGCAATGATGACAAAAACATGCTAGAGAAAATAAAACATCTTCAAATAATGGTGTTGAGAAAAGTTGATATCCATACAGAGAATAATAAAACTAGACCACTATCTATCACCTTACACAAAAACAAACTCGAAGTTGATTATAGACACCTAAATATGAAACACTGAAAGTGCAAGAAGGAGAATGGGCAGTACTCCACATGATATCGGTGTAGAAAAAGATTTATGGATAGGCCTCAGTTTGTCCAAGAATTTTATCCAACAATGTATAATTGGCATTTTGTTAAGATAATGATTCTGCATAGCTAAATAATCCATCAGCCAGGTGAAAAGAAAGCCCACAGAATGGCAGTGAATCTTGGCCTGCTCTACATCTAACAGAAGGATTAATATAAAAAATATACATAGAATTCAAGAAAAAATAGTCAAAATAACAAACAATCAATTCAAAAAAGAGTAGGTTGGGGATTTGTACAAAGAGTTATAAAAAAAGAAAGAAAGAACTAAGAAATATCTCAAAAAATCATCATACTTATCAATTAGGGAAATGCAAATCAAAAGAAGTTTGATAATTTGTTTTACCTCAGTCAGAATGACAAAGATTAACAAAAAAATGGACAAATTTTGTTAAGGGCAGTATCCTCCTCTCATGATATAGAGGCCCCAGGAACTGGAGGTAGAGTGAGAGGAGGGGCTTCTGCACCCAGATTCTTAAGCTAGAGTAAGGCAGATGATAGTGAAACTCACCTGTTTTCTAGCCCAGGCATTTGATTCATTAATATAAAAGAAAATCCATCATTACACAATGATTGACACTCTGTCCTGGGCATAGTTTTCACCCTGAGCCATTTTGCATCAACATGTGTCATGGCTATAGTGCTTAACATCATAGAGTTGCTGACTTGAGTCATCTCTGTGCCTTTAGGAATGGAGTCCTTCTACCCAGAAAGCTTTACTCAGTTTTTTGGAGAGAAAAATGTGAATGCATTTCTATTATATTATATTTCTTAAGGACACTATGATCTCAGATATGAATAATTAATGGGAAGACAGTGTTCTAGGACTTGGGGGTATCATGACACAATGTCAACTCAGTGGTTCATGGTGGATATAAGAATTTTATATAAAGTCAAAGTTCACATTCCAATAAGAAACCTGATTTCTGCAATGACATCAAACACATCATAAGGAAATCACCTGAACAGAACTGTAGATTTTATCAGAAAGAGATATAAACAGTTTATAGTAGGCCATAGACATAATTTTGGAATTCAGGCATGCATCTATGGAAAAAAAGAATATTCTATGACTCGCAGAGACTGGTGAAATCAAAGCTGGGATTGATAGCCTCCAGTTCTACAGTGCATGGTGTCTGCTATTATGAGTTGGTCAGGCCTAGAATGGACCTTTTTGGCCCTGTTCCCTTTCATCTACCATGGCATCATCTAGTGTAACATGTTTGTATCATCATAAATGGCTTTTCCATGAGCTGTTTCTTGGTTCACATTTGTGGCCCAATTCACTAAGGATTTCATGTCATGGGACTGGATCCCTGTAGTCCTGGATGAAATCATACTGCCTCTGCCTGGAGAAGAGACTAAAAATATTTTTAATCCATAAAATGCGGTATTCTGAATACAGGGCCTCAGATTCAAAGCCTGTGGGAAGAAAGTGTTGGACAATTCCACAGGGAGTGAATAGCATGTCAGAAACAACTGGCAATGATGATTCAAGAGATAACTTCATTGACCAATAAATTTATCAAGAAACATGCACACACATGAGCCTTGCATATATGTGCTGGACACTGCAGACATCACCTTATCATGCTCTCAGATGGCAGATACTTTGTTAACATGCTGTTCTCTTGCATTTTTATCTCTTGCATGCTGCAGCTTCCAGTTCTTGTGTGCCCCTACAGCATTGGAAAGTGCTTAGTCAGAACAGGTTACCATTTATATGGTAAAGGAGATGTGGTGGTTGCTGGATTTTTCCCTGCTTTTGCGGTCCACCTACTCAACAAAACAACTGACTGGAGGATGATGAAATTTATGGTCGAATAATTCCTTTATCCATTACTCCTTTTCAACATTTGGCATTTATATTTCAACATTTGGCTGTCTTCTGAGAGACTTTTCTGGTACTATTAAAGGAAAAGAACGTTCTGGGGTTTTATTAATTTTCTTTTCCACAGTAGACACTGGAAATTTTCCCATATTCTCAGCCAAGCCTGTAATTCCACAGAGTTTGCATGTTTTTAATGTTAGCTATGTGGGGAAAATATTATATAATAGAAAACTGATAGAATATTTGTGGGAATTCTTAAGTCTACTGTGCACTTGTGTAAAGGGATAATGACACTGAGGTTAGTGACCACAGATTTCCTTCTGTGCGACTGGAGTGACAAATAATGTGTGTTCACTGATGATAATTTAGAAACAGGAATGCCAGAATTAGAAATTGAGCCATACCCAGATCTAGCCAATGGACAGAGCATTCTCCACAGTTGAGTGGAGAGTGGGGTATGACTTTCACACGAACTCTCGTGCCTCATATTTGACCATGTCCCCTGGAGGGGCAGACCTGGTTGCACTCAGAGGAAGGATAGCATGATACCAAGAAGAGACCTGATACCCTATGAGCATATAAAGGAGGAGGAAATTCCCATCAGGAACAGTCATAGGGGAGGGGAATAAGGGGAAATGGGAGGGAGGGAAGAATGGGATGATACAAGGGATGGGATAACCATTGAGATGTAACAAGAATCGATTAATAAAAAAATTTTAAAAAAGAAATACATTCATCTGTCTCAGGTTATTTTATCTGACTTTCAATTTTGTATTCTCTGTAACTCACCATGTTTACCTGTCTGAAGCATTTATAAATATAGATAGATGTAGATCTCCAATGTGTATTTGTTTGTTCGTGAGTATGCTTCTGAACACACATTCTTTGTAATGAGGTCTCAGAAAGGTGCTTCTAGGCATTGACAATGGTGTAAGATTAAGACAAAATGTCAGGCAAGTTTTCTTGAGTTTCCTAAGTCCTGCCAAAGAAAAAGAATCATGCATATTAGTGTTTAAAGGAAGTCAGGTATGTTTTATCCTGGGCAGATATATCCATTGCTTTAGGTAACCACACAATAAGCATCTGAAAATAAGAAGTGCAAATGGTACTCAAGTCTGAACTCAAAAGGGAACATGAAAATACATATGCAGGAATAGCTGAACACAATGGGAAGAAAATCACCTATAATAAACATAAGAGTGAGAATGGATTATCGTTAATGTGGCATTACTGTGTCTGCTGAAATGTGGCTGTGGAATAAGTGACCAATTCAACAGTGGAAGAGAAAAAAAGGTTTAAGTTGAAATGTAGTTAGACTTTAAAGATATTGTATTAGGCTTAGTCTCAAATGGACATACCAAAGGCAGTATGGGAAATTTAAATTTAGGTATCAAAACAAAATATTCTCCCGAAGAGTCAGCTGGCCTTAGGGATCATGGCTTACTTCAAGTTGCAAATCCTTATGGTCTACCAGATGTCTGCACTTTGCATGCTATAAAGAAAAATGTTATGCTTTACAGCAGATGGTATCCTTATTTCTAATCTCCTCCTCTGCTTTCCAATCTCAACAGCTCAGAAACCACTGTGTATCAGCTTGAGTCCCTCTTCAGGTTGTACAGCAGCCACTCCATTTCTGCAAAATGTCACACTTATAATTACATGAGCTCACTGTGGCCTGCTTGTCTACTATGTACAAGAAGAGACAGATGTGTGTGATTTAATATCTTTTGAAGTTAAAAATAAAACTAAAATAAGCATCCAACTAGATAAGGTCTAAACAAGTAACATATTTGATGAAGACAACACATTTCCAAATGTACTTTTCATAGAGCGTGGGCCACCTGCAAGCATATACACTTCAAGGTTCACAAAGGCTTTCCTACTCTTCATAAAGTTTATCACATATATAGAAAAATGTATATGTAATTTGAAAAAGGAATTGATCTGTGTTACTTCAGTTAGCTATCCTCATGCCCTAATTGTAGCTGCATAACGATACCTATCTTAATTGCCATAGCATCAAAAGATCATAACTTGTGCAACTAGCATTAACTTATATGACTCTAATTTTGTTTCTTCTAATTTTATAGTAGGATTTTACTTTCTTGTCAAAATTAGGAAGATGGTAAAGGAATAGTTGATAAGTTCAGGATATACAAACTATATCCTGACTAAAAGAGGTTAATTTACAGGAGTACATGTATTCACACTATGTGATCTTTAAACGTGGTGGTTAACGTTCCTGAAAAGCAATAATGACAGTGTCTCTCACTGTGTATGAGAAAGATTTTCCTTCACACTAACTTAAAAATATGGTTGACTTGTATGCTCAAGTGGCATTTTAGCAGTCATGTATGTATTTGTATATTAATAACTTAAATGATTTAAATGGTAGAAGAATGTGAAAAGGCAGAATTTAAAGATTTCTTCTTTTTGAGGATTTTTCCTGTTTTACTATTTTTCAAATTAAAGGACATAAATATCTGCTTACTGGTTATTTTAAAACATTTAGTAATGAATGATCCATTTTAAATATTTATGGTACTTCATTTTAGGTATAGAATAACATAGATAAGTTGTGCAAGGTATATTTATCAGTTAAAAACTATATTTTTCAGGAATGGCATCTTCCCTGTTTTGTTATAAAATGTATTTTCAATAATTTCTTTAAGGTTTGCATTGTCATAGTCATCACTAATGTTTATACATGTCTATTTATCATCATGACATCAAAATCTGTTTGTGAGGTAGAAGATGGTAATTCATACTAAGTGAAATACATACTGATTAAGTTATGGAAATTTAAAAAATGCTCTTTTCAACTATAATCATACTAATTGTACATCTTATAAAAAACCACATGCTATGAAAACCAATTACCTGTTGGCCATTATCGTGGTTCATGCTTTTAATCTGTACATTTCTGACACACAGACAGATAGACCATGTTTTTCTTTCTTTTCTTTTCTTTGTGTTATAGTGTGAACTTTTTTACAATTTGTATTAAATATTTTAAACATACATTATATTATACTACATATATACAATAAACTACATACAGCAAGAAGGGCCATAAAACAATCAGGAATCATATATATATATATATATATGTATATATATATATATATATATATATATATATGTGTGTGTGTGTGTGTGTGTGTGTGTGTGTGTGTGTGTGTGTGTGTGTGTACTACATTCATATGTATTAACTATTTGTATCCAGCAGCCTTGAAGATAACATCTTTCCTACCTTGGTGAGTTTAAGATTCTGAATGTAAATCAATAATATCTATCATATCTCATCATTATCAACTTAAAGCATCAATCTAGACTTAAAAACAACTTAACCCCTAAGCAACTAAACTTAATTGTCAAACTAAACTATCTGGTCTTCAACTCCATCAGAGGCTTAAGAATGAATAAATTAGTTACCTGAGTATACAGGGAGTCCAGCTTAGCACCTTCCCAAAAGAGATGACAGAGATGGTTTGCTGCCTAAACAGTCATCCAAAATTCTATAGAACATTGGAGCATCATCTTCAACCCTTTGGCCCAATATATCTCAGCCAGATATATTCATGAGGAAGGAACTATAGAGGGCTTGCTTACCCTATCTTGGCTGAGTTTGGCTATTGATTCTGCCTGCATCCAAGCTTGCCCACTTGTAGAAAGAATTCTATCTGTGGTAGAAATGAGGACATTTTGCACAGTGCCTTGTTTGACAGGTAGATATGATTTTATAGACCTATGTTCTCAAGACAAGTATGGTCTACACAGAAATTCTGGAATATCCGAATAAGTATACTGAGTGCTCTTTTAAAAATCTTTTTAGATTCTCTTAAGTGCCAAAAAATACTTTATAAGTATAGCTAGTAAGACAACACAGATTTTAAAGAACTTTTGGTAAAAACTTATATATATTACTCTTTGTGGAGAACATGAATCCCTATTGAGTTTCCCACAGTGTGTTTGTGTCTTGGTTCTCAGGAGAACAAAATGCAAAGCTCTAAGCCTGTGTGTTCACTGAGACCCACTGTCGTATTTAGTTTTGACTTTCTGTGTATATACTGTGTAGAAAATATAAAGGAATCCTTATTTACATCATCTTTTCTCTATAGATATAAAAACGGTTTTAAATGAATACATTTTGGGTTAAAGTTGCCTTTTCAGGTTTTCAAGCATCATAGTCCATTGGTTATTAGAAAACAGAAGGGTTCTGAGACAGAATGTTTATATTTTGAGTACAATTTGAAATTACTGTTCTATCGAGGTTGGTCATTGAAGGATTCTGAGTGCATAGCTGGCAAACAATACTTTCTGTAAACATACAGAGGTTTCCAAGTGCAAAAGGTGTTTTAAGGGCAGTGATAGAACTGGCTTATTTAACGTTAGAGTTTATTTGTTTTTTTTCCATATTGCCCTTCTATTGCTGAAAGTGGGGTATTAAAATCACCCACCATCTCAACACCAGGATTGATCTGCTTTTAAGTTAAATACTGTTTCACTATTGAAGATGGGTAGTGCTGTGTTTGATGTGTGAAGGAGAGGTAAAAATGCTTTTGGTTTAGATCACAAGTGGGGGGTGAGAAAAAGACTTATGAGAGAGCAGGTAATGTTTATCCTCTTAGAAGTTGAACCACCATGTGGAGATTGGTTGTTAATCAACTTAAAACCATCCTTGAACAAATTCTGAGAAGAGATATAAATGTGAGCCAAAACAAGAGGTAGTGCCTTTGGAGACTTGGAATAGTTTTGGCTGTTCATCACTCCACTTTGAGATATTTCTCGATAGAACCACTCATGAGAAGGCTTCATGGATCCTGGCTCTGGCTGAGGTTCCGGGTTCTGGTTGCTCCAGGTTCCAGCAGAAGAAATCCTGCTGATTATGGCAGGAGAATTGTGCCTCGCAACTAATATCCTTATGGTTTCATTATTGTATTATTTAATCTCCTTTTTCTATTGTTTAGGTTATAAGTGAGGTACTCTTGGTTAATAAGTTCATAATAAAATATTTTTGTTTTAAAAATTGAGCCTACATATGTGTACATGTTTAGGATTGTAATAACCTGTTGTTGGAATTTCCCTTTAATGAGTATAAAGTACACTTCACCATCTTTTCTGAATAGGTTTTGTTTGATGTCTATTTTGTTACATCTTAGCATATTTATGCCGCCTTAGATTTCATTTTCTTATTTTTCAAAACATCCAATCTCATCTTTCCCTCTTCCACTCCTCTTAGTTCCACCTCCATTCTACATTTCACCACTGCTACCGCACCTTACTACCTTCTCCACCTGTTCCACACCTCCATTTCCCTTCAGAAAAGAGCAGGCCTCTCAGGGATATCAGCCAAACACATCACAAGGAGCTACAATAAGACTAGGTGCAAACTCTCATATTAATGGTGGGTGAGACAACCCAGTAGGAGGAAAAGGGTATGAAGAACAGATGAAAGACTCAAAATAATCTTCACCATAACCCCCACTCTTAGTAGTCCCACAAAAAACAAATTAACAACACTACCATATATGCAGAGTACCTAATGCAGACCACCACAGAGTCCAAGGTTGCTGTTTCAATCTCTGTAAACCCCTATGATCTCTGCTTATTTGATTCTGGGAGTCAGGATCTCTTGGTGTTCTTAAGCCTTCTAGCTCCAAAAATTTTTCCTCCCTCTCCTAACATGATTTATAAAGCTCCATGGGGAGGAACTTGACCATGATCTCCAATTTGAGCTCTCTCATCTTGTTTGGCTATGGGTCTCTTGGCATCTGCTCCCATAAGCTGTCAGCAGAGATCTGTCTGATGACAATTGAGATAGACACTGATCTATGAGTGTAGCGAAATATGATTAGGAATCATTTTATTGATTTTTTCTTTCCTGTGTCTCTGGGATATTCACCCTCTGGTTCCTGGTCATCCTTAGGCATGGGCTCATTCTCCTAGTGTGGGCCTCATATTGACCAGTCATTGGTTGGTCTCTCCCACAAGTTAAGCTTTTCCATTGTCTCTGCACTTTTTTCAAATAGGATAAATT
Source organism: Acomys kempi (assembly GCA_907164505.1). Taxonomy (NCBI): domain Eukaryota; kingdom Metazoa; phylum Chordata; class Mammalia; order Rodentia; family Muridae; genus Acomys; species Acomys kempi. The sequence goes on along the minus strand of OU015361.1, from coordinate 66,733,268 downwards.
GTAGATGGAAGGTTTGTGGCATTAGTGTCCATGAGCTAAGCCTGGAATGTTTGCCTCATTACAAACTCCATAAGGTTCAGGCTCCATAGCATCTTTTACTAGGAGTCATCACTAAGATCACCCTTCTAGAACCCTGTAAGTTTCTATAAAAGCCATTGCACTAAACTTTCACATATATTATATGTTATGTGGTACAGATCTTCCTCCTAAACATTGTTCTACCTTCTGTCCAGGTTTAAGTTGATGAGCTACCAATGTACTTTGGCCATGATGTTTGTCATTGAGGAGATCAACAGCAACCTCTACATTTTACCCAACACATCCCTGGGTTTTGAAGTCCATAATGTTCCATATGGTCAAAGGGAGACTCTGAGCAGTCTTTTTGCCTCACTTTCAGGGCATGGTCAGAGCATTCCTAATGACAGATATGTAAAAGAGAGAGCAATTCAGCTGCTATACTTACAGGACCATCATGGGCAATATCTGAATACATAGGGACACTGCTGGATCTATACAAGTTTCCACAGGTGAGATGGGTAATGGTATAGGACTTGATGGCAGCCCTGCTTGATGATATTATACAGGGCTGTGAGGCAAAAAAGGAAACATGAATCCTTTTTCGTGGATTGAAAATGATGCAAACAGTTGATGGTACATCTATATTTATGTAGCATAGAATAGAGAGAAAAGGGAAGGTAGAGTAGACACAGTACACAATTGAACCCATGAAGGCTTTCTGTCCTTTTCTGAAACAGAAATAGGAAAGAAAATAATTTCACCTTTAAAGCAGGCATTGTCCTCAATGCTTCAAACCATTGCTGTAGAATTTAGTTCAAGTTTGTGACTATGTTCTTTTTTATTGTGTTTTCTCTGTAGTTTACTATTGGGCCTTTTGATAGCATCCTGAGTGAACAAAGACGGTTTTCTTCTTTATACCAGGTGGCCCCTAAGAACCCATGTTAGATTCATTACATGGGGCCCTTATTTTTTCACACCATAATTAGGAGATTACTCATTTTGCAGATTTTATACAGACAGCCAATCCTTCCAAATTCCCAGAAGACATTTATCTTCATTAATTATGGCACTTATTCTTTCATTGTTCATTTTTTAGGAAAGATTGTAAAATTGTGGACAACTGTCTACCTAATGCCTCCTTGGGATTCTTGCCTGGGAACATCTTTGACATGCCCATGACTGAGGAGATTTACAATGTGTACAATCCTGTGTATTCTGTGGCCCAAAGTCTGCATGAGATGACTCTCAAACAAGTACAATTTCAAACCCATAGAAAAGGAAAAGAGATGGTATTCTCTCCACGGCAGGTAACGTCACTTCAGCTGAATTGTGACATTGGCAACATGACATTCTACAGGCTTATAAATGCACTCAAACTAAGCCATACATATTTTAGATTATTTTATTGAAAATATTCAAGAGAGACTGTAAGGAGAAATATGTTTATTTCAATAGACAGTTGTATTACAATGGGCCATACAATATTTTCAGGGTAAATTTTTCAATATGAAAATTCCAGTTATACAAGAGAAGAGACAGAGAATTATCACAGTGCACCGGAACTCTTCTAAATGATTACATTATGTAAATGATGACTCACAAAATCCTTCATTTTACAGAATGAAACTATAAATATTTTCACATTTTAATTGTATATAACTATAATTTTAAAGAAAGTGAGAGTTTTCTCCATACATACTCATGATTTAAGAGTGTTTGGTTCTACCTTTTCTAGTTAAACTGATTTGAACATTTTAGAAGCACCCATTATTCTTTGGTATTATTTGTTCAATGCAATTAATATCTATATTAAAGGCGTTTTTCACATCAAGGTTAAAACCAGGAAGAGATTCTCTCTGATTCTACCTCTGTTATATTTCTTTGGAGGCTATGTAAGATAAGTATGTGTTTCTCTTTTAGCTTCATCCTTTTATAAAGAACACACAACTCATCAATCATGCGGGGGACCGCGTAGTCATGGATTGGAAAAGGAAATCACATGCAGAGTATGACATTCTCAACTTTTGGGATTTCCCAAAAGGTCTTGGGCTAAATGTGAAAGTAGGAACATTTTCTCCAAATGCTCCAGAGGGCCAGAAATTGTCCTTATCTTTTCATATGATACAGTGGGCTACAGGATGGACAGAGGTGGGTGGCATCTTACCTTAGTATTTTCACCAGTGTGCACATTTGAAATTTACAGCCAGCAAGTTGTGACCATTGCTTGCTCATACAGGGTCCACTTATAGACACATAATGACCACCAATATGAAGAATTGTCTTCCTACCTAATTTTGCTGGGTGAACTTTCTATTTTCCAAGCTTTTCATTTCTTTAATATCATAAATACCATACCTTTTTCAGAATTACCTTAATCATTTTCACAGGTCATCTGACAGAGGATTTATTTTTACCCCACCTTGGAAGGTTTTAACCAATGGCCCATCAAAACAAAACAGCATGATGGGAGGGAGTAGGATCAGGAGGTGATGAGGGAGGAGCCTGCAGTTGGGATATAAAGAATTCAAACTATAGAATAAGCAGGTATCATATGTTGCTAAACTCACTACATGAGAACAACTCTGAGGCTGGCTGAGTTAAGAATGTCTATAGATAGACAAAGCCTCATGTTGGTGATAGATTCTTTATGACTTATCATTAGACACCATTCTTAGTATGGCATGAAAGAACATTTGCAAACGTCTAACTTGTGCTCAGCTCGTACAATGACAAGAGAACCAGCCTCAATTGCTCTGTATATCTCACACACCTCATACAATTATAATGTTAGAATTGCACAGTGCTTGTGAATATTCGATGGCAAATCCCATAAATACCTGACCATTTGCTATCACTCACTTTATTCGCAGATTCCTCTGTCTCTATGTAGTGAGAGCTGTCATCCTGGATTCAGGAAAACCCAGCTGGAGGTTAAGGCTGCCTGTTGCTTTGACTGCACTCCTTGCCCAGATAATGAGATTTCCAATGAGACAGGTAATTCTCAGTCATGCAGGAAGCATTCCCACCTATCTGTCATCTGCAATGGCTAAGCATACAGAAAACATCTGAAAGTGAGCTGCAACTAGCGCACTTCAGTGAAGGTATTCCTCTTCCTTTCAGCTGTTAGAAAAGCACAGATTATATAGAGTTCATTCTTCCCACAGAAATAATACACTCTTGACACTGAAATTCATACCTGCTTTATATTCTTTAACCACCGTAGATGAGGATGTGGCTGCCTACAGAAAACCACTCTATATCACCAGAGAAGTATGCTTCATTTCAGCATGCATTTTATCTTACTTTATTTTCTATTGCTATGACAAAGTATCCTGACCAAGAAACTTATAAAAGAAAGCATTTAATTGGCTTACAGTTTCATATAGTTAGAGTACATGTTGATACCCTGAATGAGACCAGACCCAATATGCTCAACTGTTTGAATACTTGGTCTACAGTAGTGGGAGAATTTGGAATAAGTAGGAGGTGTGGCTTTGTTCTCTCTCTCTCTCTCTCTCTCTCTCTCTCTCTCTCTCTCTCTCTCT
>OU015361.1:66617636-66729695 GCA_907164505.1 Acomys kempi | reverse complement strand
TCTCTCTCTCTCTCTCTCTCTCTCTCTCTCTCTCTCTCTCTCTCTCTCTCTCTCTCTCCCTCCCTCTCTTCTTCCCTCCACACACCCATGCTTATAGATCAGATATAAACTCAGCTATTTTCTCAGCTCCATTAATTTCTTCACCTTTCTATAATCTTCATCTGGAACTCTACACTTGTAAGTTATAGTCTTTCTTTAACAAGTTGTGTTGGTCATGATGGTTCTTCACAACAATGGAAAATTAACTAATAAAGCATGACAATAGGACCAGTTCAGAGCTCACATACTGATCCAAATGCAAGATACAGAAAATACATACTATGAATAGAAAGATCCTTAAAAGCCCTTCCATGGACACAAATGTCCCAAAAGTGCCACAACTACTAAGCTACTATTTCCAAATAGTTCCATGAATGGACGGCAAAGCATATATATATAATGTAAAGGCAGGACATTCTTATTTAAACATTCACATTTTATGTCCTGATAAACATAAACATGTTCTTACGAGCATATCAAGATTTTATTTTTATACTTTAGTTTTGTAATAATTCTCTGTTATACAATATATCACCAGCATAGTCTCCCCATCATCCCTTCCTCCCAGGCACCATACCTACCTCCCCTCTCCTCCAAATCCATTGGCCTTCTGGTTCCTTTCAGAAAGTGGCAGACTTCCCATGATATCAACCAAATAAGATGCACTAAGGCAAAACACAAACTCTCATATCAAGACTCACCAAGGCAACCCACTAGAGAACAATAGGGTCCACAAGCAGGCCAAAGAATCAGGGGCACCCCCACTTCCATTGTTAGAAATCCTGTTTAAAAAACAAAATGTAAAAATACCTCAGCTTGTATGGAGACGGTGTAGCACAGACCACGCAGGCACAAAGATTGCTGCTTCAGTTTCAGTGAGACCCTATGATCCCTGTTTTGTTGATTATGGGAGTCATGTTCTCCTGGTGACCTCAAACCTCTGGATCCTATAGCATTTCTTCTTCTTCTAATGTGCAGTTCCCCAGGTTCCCCATAATGTTGGTTGGGGGTTTCTGCTTCTGCTCCCATCAAATGCTGGAGGAAGCCTCTGTGATGATGCTTGAACTAGGCTCCTATATATGAGTATATCAGAATATCATTCAGAATCATTTCATTTACTTTTTATCAGAATGTTTGGTGCTACCTTAAATCTCTGAGCTATTCACTTTCAGGTTCCTGACCCTAACTTTTAATTGGATTATTTGGTTTGCTGATGTCTAGTTTTCTTTATTTCATCATATAGTTTGGATAGTTGCCGAATATTGACTGAGGAGTTGGTGAAAAAAATTTCCCCATTCTGCAGGCTACCATTATGTCCTACTGGTGATGTCCCTTGCCTTATGGAAACCTTTCATTGTCACGAGTTCCCATTGTCAAAGTTAGTGCCACTGCTGGCTCTCAGTGTTCTATTCAGAAAGTCATCAGTCAAGATGACCTGCCCATTGGTGAGAATGGGATACATCAGTCTTCCAATTTAATGTGTGTGAAGTTTAATTTGTGCTTTAACCTTTAGTAGAGTTTCATTGACAAATGTGGGTGCCCTTTTGTTTGGGGAATGTATGTTCAGAATTGAGACACCATATTGGTGAATTTTTCCTTTATTGTGTGTGAAATGTCCTCCATCTCTTTGATTAAATTTTGTTTGAAGTCTATGTTGTTAGATATTAAAATAGCAACACCAGCCTGTATCGTTGGTCCATTTTCTTGGAAAATATTTTTCCAACCCCTTACTCTGAGGTAACATTTGTCTTTGATGTTGAGGTGTTTTTCTTCCCTGCAGTGGAAGGATTTGTAATATTTTCATATCCATTATGTTAGCCTGTGTTTTTATTGTGAAATTCAGACTATTGATACTGATGGATGTTAATGACCGGTTATGATTAATTCCTGTTATTTTGGTAGTGTTGCGGTTGTTGCTGCTGCTGCTGCTGCTGCTGTTGGTGTGTGTGTGTGTGTGTGTGTGTGTGTGTGTGTGTGTGTGTGTGCATGTGTGTGTGTGTGTGTGTGTGTTTCCCTTCTTTGGGTTTTGTTAGTGTGCAATTTACTCCTTGTGTTTTTATGAGTGTACCTAATCTCCTTGTGTTGGCATGTATCTTTTACTATCTTCTGTAAGGCTGGATTTGTACATAGATATTGCTTAAATTGACTTTGTCATGAAATGTCTCTCTCTGTGGTGATTGAATGCTTTGCTAGGTATAGTAGTCTAGGTTGGCCTCCCTGGACTCTTAGAGCCTTAAAGACATCTGCCCAGGTACTATTGGTTCAGAGTCTCTGTTGAAAGGTTGGGTGTAATTCTAATAGATGATCCTTTTTGTGTAGCTTTGACTTTTTCTCTTGTTGCTTTTAATATTCTTTCTTAGTTCTGTACATTTAGTGTTTTGGTTATTATGTGGCATGGAGTCTTCCATTTCTGGTCCTATATATTTGGTACTCTGCAAAATTCCACATTTATAGGCATGTTCTTTTTTATATTTGGAAATTTTTTTCTATGATTTTGTCAAATATATTTTAAGGCTATCAAGCTGAAATTATTGTTAGTTTCCTACATTTACTAGACCCATAATGTCCCAAATATCCTGGATGGTTTTGTGTTAAGAATTTTTAGATTTAACATTTTCTTTGATGAATGAATCTTCTGTCATTGTATCATCAACCTCAGAGATTCTTTCTTCTATCTCTTGAATTCTGCTCCTGATGATTGCATATGTAGCTTACCGAGATTTTCCATTCCAGAACTCATTCAGTTTGTGTTTTCAGGGCTTCTATTTCCATTTTCAGACCTGGAACAATTTTATTCACCTTTGTTTCTTTGTTTGTGTGTTTGTTGGTTCCATGGCTTTCTTTAAGGACTTTGTTGATTTTCCTCCGATTTTTTCTTCCGCTTTCCTTAATTTCTTTAAGAGAGTGTTTTTTCTTCTTTGTGAGCCTGAATCATATTTCTACTGTTGATCTTAAGGTCATTTTCTTGTGCTTCACCTGCACTGAAATATTGCAGTCTTGATGTCTTAGGATAGTTGGGATCTGGTGGTGCCCTATGGCTTTGGCTATTTGTTGACGGTGTTCTCACGCTGCAATTAAGAATCTAGATTTGAGGTGATTGTAGGTCTCAGTGCTGATTTCTGAGTTTGTATTTATTGCATGGTGTTTTTGTCCTTGGCTTTTGTTTCTCTTTTGGTCTTCAAGTCTTTAAGGCCTGAATTTCTGAAAGCTGACTTGAAAGTGTGTGTTCAGGTTGGGGACAAGGCTTCAGGTGACAAACCATGGCCTTTGGTGCGGCATGGGGTCTCTGTTCTTCTGACTGGTGTCACTTATACCTGTTCTTCTGGCCATTCTCTTGGTCTTATTGAACTTTTCCTTTAATCTCCTTGCATTAGCAGTTTTCTGCTAGTATTCTCTATGTAGGGATATATTGTACACAGATAGTGTTTAAATTTTATTTTGTCATGAAATATCTTGTTCTTTCCATCTATGATGATGGAAAGCTTTTCTTGCTATAGAGGTCTGGAATAGAAATCCAGGTCGGGTATAGTGTGATTTCCAACTGTGTGTATTTTGTTCACACAAAACAACATGTCTCAAATAACAGTGCAGTGTGCTATACCTGGCAAGTGGCATCCAGTAAAAAGAGAAACCTGAATGTGTATTCACAATCAACTGCATTTTGGCAGATATGAATCAGTGTGTGAAGTGTCCAGAATCTCACTATGCAAACAAAGAGAAGCACCAATGCTTACAGAAAACTATGATATTACTTGCCTATGATGATCCCTTGGGGAAGACATTCAGCTTCACATCCCTGGGCTTCTCCTCACTCACAGCTGTTGTTCTTCTTGTGTTTCTGAAACACAGAGATACTCCCACTGTCAAGGCCAATAACCAGCATTTCAGTTACACCCTGCTCATCATTCTGACCCTCTGTCTCTTTCTCTTCATTGGCCATCCTACCATAGCCACCTGTGTCCTGTAGGAAAACATTTTTGGACTCCTCTTCAGTGTGGCTTTTTCTTCTGTGTTGGCCAAAACTATCACTGTACTTTTAGCTTTCAAGATGACTGCTCCAGGAAGAGTTAGAAGATGGTAGCTGATCTCAATGGCCACTAATATTATTATTGCCATCTGCACCCTGATCCAAGTCATTCTTTGTCGAATCTGGCTGGTAACTTCTCCTCTCTTTATTGATAAAGATGCTCACTTAGAACATAAGCAAATCATCATCATTTGCAACAAGGGATCAGATTTTGCCTTCCACTGCATCCTAGGATACATGGGAGCAGTTGCTCTAGCGAGCTATCTTATCACTTTTTTGTCCAGAGATTTGCCTGATACAGTGAATGAAGCCAAGTTCCTGTCTTTCAGCATGCTAGTGTTCTGCAGTGTCTGGGTCACCTTCCTCCCTATCTACCGCAGCACCAAGGGAAAGATCGTGGTGGCTATGAAAATCTTCTCTATCTTGGCTTCCAGTGCATCACTCTTGGGCATCATCTTTGCCCCTGAGTGCTACATCATATTATTAAGGCCAGAACGAAACTCACTTCATCACATCTAGAACAAAACATATGCTAGGAAGAAAGAACTTCTTAAACCCTAGCTTCCATGTTTCTTAAATAACATCTTTGAAGGCTGATTGATTTTCACCCTCTGAACAATAAAATATAAAGTTAGAACTTTCCCTTTGATAGGATTGGTTTCTTTGGGTAAACATTAGGGTATTTCAATTCTGCAGCCATCCTGGATTTTTTCTTTTTTTCCTTTTTCTGATGTATTTATTTGTTTATTTATTTATTGCATATACATTCATATCATTATACATATACTCATTAAACTACCTATAGCAAAAGAACCATGAAACAATCAGGAATTATATAAATGTTACAGTCTTGGTGTTTTAGCTATTTGTATTTGACAGCCTTGAAGAAAACATCTTTCCTATCTTGGTGCATCTAAAATCTTGATTGTAAATAAATCTCCATCACATCTTGTAATTATCAACTTAAAACATCTATCTACATCTTAAAACATCTTAGCCCCTAAACAACTAAACTTCATTGTAAAACTAAGTTACTAGGTCTTCAACTCCATCAGAGATTTGAAAAGGAATAAACTTGATTGCCTGAGTATATTGGGACTGCATGTTAGTAGATTTCCAAATGTGAAGATGTCAGGGATAGTTTTTTACTGGAATAGTCACCCAAACTCTATTATGTTGGAGCATCTTCTCCAGCCTTCTGGCCAAATATATCTGACAAACATAATTGTGAGGCAGGAACTATTTTTTTTAATACATTTTTATTAATTTATACATATTACATCTCAGTTGTTAGCCCATCCCATGTAACCTCCCATCCCTCCCTTCCTCCCACTTCCCCCCTACTCCCCTCCCTTCCCCTAAGTCTGTGTCTGAGGGGGACCTCCTCCCCCTGAATATGCTCATACGGTATCAAGTCTCTCCTTGGTGACCTATTATTTTTCCTCTGAGTGCCACCAGGCATCTCCGTCCAAGGGACATGTTCAAATATGGGGCACCAGAGTTTGTGTGAAAGTTAGATCTCCTTCTCCACTCAACAGTGGAGAATGTCCATCGGCTAGTCCGGGTAGGGGTTCAAGGTTTTTACTGCCTATTTTTTCCTTGGCTGTGAGGCAGGAACTATTGAGGACTTGCTTACCCTATCTTGGCAAAGTTGGGCAGGCAACTCTTCCTTCATCTAAGATTGCTCCTTTTTTGGCAGAATTCTGTCTGTAGTAGAAATGAGGACATTTTGTTCAGTGGCTAGTTTGCCACATTTGAAGCAAGCTCCATAAGGAGATTTTTTGGATGTTCATCATCTACTTTGAAGTAGGCTGGGTGTTGCCAGGCATTAACCTGTCTTGTTGTCAGTGAATCTTTAATATAATAAAACATTTTAAATACCATATTTTGCATGTGTCTGGGATTTTTAATACTATATCTTACTATCATACCTTATCTTTCTGTAGAATCATATCTATCTGTTGTACTTAAAATGTATATTCTTGTGATAAAATTCGATTAGTGATTTATATGGCCATGATTTGATCAGCTAACAAATAACTTGTATAGCTTATTTGTCCTAAATGGCCTGCATTAGCACTTTCAAATTAAGAAAGTAAACCTTGTATTATAATTGATTTATATGGGTACAATAACTAATATTAGAGTAGAAATATTTATATATAATGTATGTGAAGAATAAACTTACATTTGAATTCTATACAACTGTAATTAGAATTAAACTTATTTTGTATCTATGAGGGACAATTGAGGCATTATGTTGCAGAGTAGATTCAATAATCTACTTTTTTTCGATCTTCTCTATATACTTCTATATTCACACTTCTCTCTTTTCAAGCCCTATCTCAAACCTAACAATGTAAAATAAGGAAAAAGAGATACATCACTGAGTCTAAGCCATACTGTTTTCATGTTGACATTTATGCTACATTTTTTTGGCCTCCACTATTACTTTTGTTTTACTGGTTTAGTTTGCTGATGAAATCTTAATATATGAGTTCTTCCACTTAGTTGATTCACATATTTGATTAATTTTACAACAGTATCCGAAAAAGTATTTCCTATATCAATTATGTGTGTTAATGACAAGATTTGATATTTAATATAGAAATTTTGTGTCAATATATACTCTTTTCTGGTGTCTTTACAGGAATTTCATAATAGTGTCATACTATTAAAAAGAAGGAAATCCCAAAATTTGTGGACAAATGGATTGAGCTAGAAATGATCATACTGAGTGAGTTATACCAGAAGCAGAAAGAGTCAAAGGGTATATACTCACTTATATCTGCATAGTAGCCCAAAGGGCATGTCCCATGAAGGTCTCCACTTACCAGGAAACTGGGACAGAGGGGAGGACATACTATTGGGACTCTAGATGAGAGAAGCATGGGAGAATGGCAAAGTAGAAGGATCCAGAGGGTCCTACAAACCTACAAGTAGAACATTACGATAGACAGGTTTGGGCCCATGGGTCCCGCACAAACTAAGGCACCAGCTAAGAACAATACAGAGAGTAAACTTTAAACCCCTACCCAGATCTAGCCAATGATCAGAACATTCTCCACAGTTGAGTGGAGCATGGGATATGACTTTCTCACATACTCTGGTACCACACCTTTGACCATGTCTCCTGGAGGGGGAGACCTGGTGACACTCAGGGGAAGGACAGCAGTTTACCAAGAAGAGACTTGATACCCTATAAGCATATACAGGGGGAGGTAATCCCCCTCAGGAACAGTCATAGGGGAGGGGAATAAAGGTAAAATGGGAGGGAGGGAAGAATGGGAGGATACGAGGGATGGGATAACCATTGAGATGTAACAAGAATAAATTAATAAAAAAAACTAGTAGGATTTCTGTCCAATGTGAACCTTAAACATGTCCTTGGAGCTTGGCTCAGCTTGTATACATATACAATCACTGGCTTCAAGTATTACAAAGCCCAGTTCCTCACTCTCTCTTTACCATAAAGAAAGAGTGCTTAGATTGTAAATTTTGTTTGTAGAGGGAGGGTATCACTAATAGTGGTGACTGCTCCCTTGTCACTTGACAGAGTTACATTTGTAGCATGTATAGTTGACAGTGCTTGAGAACAGGAATAGAGGAATTTCCTAGTAGCCCATCTCTGCAATTCTTTACAAAATATGTCTTCTTTTTTTCTGTCTAAATAGGTTGTTCTATGACACATTTATCACATTTACCTCTGTGTTTCTCTTTCAGTAATTTTACTAAGTATAATTGCATATTTTACCATGTGGTTACTGTACACATTTTGACTTTGTAGATTTCTGATAGTTTTGTCAAGCATAGCACTTTAGACTACTTGGCAACTCTGATAGTCAAAGTAACAGATGTTTCTTATGTTTAGTATGCAAGAGTTAGTGTTTGTGTCATACAAGTTCTAGTCTCAACTTCCTAATGTATTTTACTGAATTTCCAATGGGATTTTTTTCTGTGTGGCAATAAAGGGCATCTTAAAAGGGGCTATTTGTATAGACAAAGATATCACAAAAGTACAATTTTTAAATGGAAATATAATTAAATTCAAATATGAATAATCCATTCAGGATAAAGGAGTATGCTGGATGCTTACTGTTCAGATGATATAAAGAAAACTAGCAAGAGACAGGAATGATTATACTTCCCATAAAAAGAAGAAAGAAACCTTATATTTTACATTAATTATTGCATATTTTAATTAAAAACGTATATAAAGATTTTCCACACACTTTACTCTTTATATTCTTCTGGTTTATAAACATGTAATACTGCCACATACAAATCTCATTGAGATTTCCAAATGTTTGTGCTTCTCAGTAGAGTAGTAGTCTTCTGTTAGCATAACTGGAGAGGTAGTCAAAAGATGTTTTCTAGAAGAGAACATATATTGCACACATTTGTCAAGTGTAAATTGCATATGTTTGTTTAGAATTAAAATAGGTGTACATTACTGGGATTCTTTTGCATACTATTAATCTACTTATGCATGTGTGGGGCAGATATATTCCTAGGCATTTGAAGCCAGACTGGCCTACATCAAAACATCATTCAAAACTATGGGAGCAGTTACATTACTATGTCATAAATGAGCATTGCTTAGGTTCATACATCCAAATGCATGTAGACATATATAATTTAAATTATTTATTTATTTATTTTACCTACTAATCATAGCCCCATCCCTCCTCTATTCCTTGTCCCATGCTCTCTCCCTCTACTCTGTCTTCATTCTCTGTCCTTCATAGACAGGGATCGCCCCTACCAACTCGCCTCAACTCATCAATCACGTCAGAATTGAATGTGTACTCCTCCCCTGTTGCCTGACAAAGAAGCTTCACCAGCAGAAAGAGCTCAAAAGCAGGAAACAAAGTCCATGTCAGAGATGGACAGGCTCCTCTTACTAGGGAACTCAAACTAATCCTGAGGTGCCCATTGGCTACATCTGTGTAGGGGACCTAGGTCCAGTTTATGCATGCTCTTGTTTGGTGGATCAGACCCCACAAGCCCCTCTATGCCCTGCTAAATTGACCCTGTTGATATTCTTGTGTAGCTCATGTCACTTCTTGGTCCTCCTAAACTTACCTCTACTTTTCCACAAGACTCCCACACTTTGTCCAATAATTGACTGTGACTCTCAGCATCTGTATTGATTCACTGTTCGCTGGAGCCCCACCGGGGACACCTATGTCAGGCTCCTGTCTACAAGCAAAGCAGAGTATCTATAATAATGTCAGAAGGTGTTTCTCTCCTGTAGGGTGGGTCTCAATTTGGGCCAAGCATTAGTTAGACATTCCCTCAATCTCTGCTCCATCTTTATCTCTGTACATCTTGTAGAAAAGGTAATATTTGAGTCTTAGCTGTTGTGGATGTCTTGGTCTTCCTCTTCCTCCATTGAGAGTTCTGAATAGTTAGAAGGTGTCCTCAGATTCCAAGACCCGGCTAGTAGGAGTCTCAGCTAGAGTCACCCTCCATTTATCCCAGAACCTACCCTTTCTTATCTCTTCATCTTATCAGAGAGATATCTTGACCAATGGTTTATTTTTTTCTGTTCACGCCCTCTGTCCTCCTCCAACAACCCTCCCTAGGTCTAATATCAACCTTCATTTCTCTCTTTGCTCCTTCTACTACCTTCTTCCATATCTTCAACTTCTTCTGCTGTCTATTTTAGTTCCCCTTCTGAATGAGAATTAAGCATCCTCTCTTGGGTCCTCCTTCTTACTTATTTTATTTGGGTCTCTGAATTCCAATATGTTTATCTTGTACTATATGGCTAAGTTAGAACATCCATGTGTTTTTTTCTTGGTCTGTGTTACCACACTCAGCACATCTGATCTAGTCTTTCTGCCTGCAAATTTCATGGTTTTCTTAGCTTTCATATCTGAATAGTATTTCATTGTTTCATTATCCATTCTTTGGTTGGAGGACATCTAGACTCTTTTCTGGATTCTATCTGTTATTAATAAAGCTAATAACATAGTTGGGCAAGTTTCCTTGGGTATATGGACAGGTAGTAATATCTTGAGGTAGAGCTTTTACCAGTTTTCTGAGAAATTAACAGATTGATTTCTGAATGTAAACATACATCCTTCTAAATATGCATCCCTGCTGTGTGAATTTAATTAAAAATAAATCATTAAAAAGATGTTTTGCCTGAAAAAATAAACTACAAAGGAAATGAACAATATGAAAATGAATATATGGGAAGGTGATACATATCTTGCCCACTAATTATAATGAAATGTTAGTACAGGAACCAAATTTTTGCTCCAGAAATACTCATGTGCATTCATCAGTCATTCATTCACTACCTTAGTCAATTCATTTAATTTCATAAGGAAATGCCAGAAACTCAGAGGCTCACCATAAAGTGTAATTTTCATATTTCTCAAAAATAAGAAAATGAATACATAGTCAGCTTTGCAGTTTGGTCAAAACCTGTGGCTTTGTTTTTACCTTCTGAGCAAGTACACATGGAAACCACAGATGGAAAATGCCTTCTGCGGAAGATGCTTATTTTGGTGAGATGAACTCAGATGAACATGTATAAGTTTTCCAAAATTCCAGACTATTATGTCATCCTAACATCATTATACTGCATAATTGTTCCAAACTTTAGGGTTGAGGGACAATATATTAAAGTACAAGATAACCATTGTATTGACTGTAAATGATCATGTGCATATCTCTTTAAAAAATCAATATTGTACCCTTTTACAGAACAACAGATGAAAGCCAGTTTGCTCTGCTCTTGGCTTTTTCAGTGTATGAAATTAACAAAATCTCTGGTCTTCTACCAAATACATCATTAGTATTTAAATTACCACTTTCTATAAGTATGTCAGAATTATACAATATCACTCATTTTTCTGAACAAAATCATGTTTACTTTACTAATTATAACTGTCTCCAAAGAGTCAAGTGTATAGTTGTACTTATAGGAACAAACTGGGAAACATCTATGCTACTCCACACATTCATGAACAGCTGTGGATCTCAGCAGGTGAAATTTTTGTGGGGATAAAATTTAATGAAATTGTGTCTCCATTGGTGGCATTGACAAGATGCTAAGAAGGGTATAAAGAGGAGACTTGGAGACTGGTCTTATTGGATTTATGTCAGTCCATGTAGTTCAATGGTATTATTAAGATACTTGACTGGGATCTGACATTTCTTTGTGAGAAATAGGAATAAAGGGAACAGTAACAGGTAAGGACGAACTTTTGCAGATAAGAACGAGTTTACATGTTCTTAAAAGTGCATGCTGCCTCATGCTGCTTCATCTGTCCTAGGTTCTTTATCTTACTTATGGACCCTTCCATCCTCTCCTGAATGACCATGAAAATTTTCCCTGTCTTCATCAGATGGCTCATTAGGATACATCTCTGGCCATGGCCATGATCTCCTTCTTACTTTATTATAACTGGAACTGGGTAGGGCTGGCCATCTCAGACAATGAACAAGATACAAATTTTCCTTCATATTTGAAAAGAGAAATGAAAAAATATACATTCTGCTTTGCCTTTGTGAACATGACCCCAGTGAACATGGAAGTATATGTGTCAAGAGCTGAGGAGTATTATAACAGAATCATGACATCATCCACAAATGTTGTTATCCTTTATGGTAACTCTTGCTGTGACCTTTAGAATGTGGGAATCTGTAGGTATACAAAGAACATGGATCACACCCTCACAATTGGATGTTCCTACAAGTAAGAGGGATTTCACACTTTACCCATTCCATGGGACAATTGCTTTTACACAGCACCATGGTAAGATTTCAGGTTTTAAGAATTTTGTCCAGACATTGAACCCTCTCAAATACTCAGATAAATATATGGCAAGCCAGGAGTGGATGGACTTTAACTGTGAAGCCTCAGCATCTAACTGTAAGACAATGAAGAACTGCACATCCAATTCCTCATTCGAATGGCTAATGGTACAGACTTATGACATGCCCTTTAGTGATAGCAGTTATGACATATACAATGCTGTGTATGCTATGGCCCATTGCCTTCATGAAGTCTTTGTTCAACAAGTAGAAAATCAGACAATTTACAATGGGAAAGGACATGATTTTAGCTGCTTTAAGGTATGTTTCTCCTATTGGATGATATAAGCTCTCATTGATGTCATAGCTTTTAAGAGTCTCTCAGATGATTAAACTGAGTGAATTACAAAATATTTCCCAAATAACTAGCTTCATAAATGTTTTATGCTGACAATATCCATATAGGCTTTGGAATGAAAGGGACTACCAGTGAAAATCAGTGATTCTATCACAGAGCCCCTGAATATAGTCATACTTGTTCTAATATTGGAGAGATAATCAGTCCTTCTTCATTAAGCATCTCCATGATAAGAATATGAGTGTTTCCTCATTAATCATGAAATTTGAAGTAATAGGTTCAGGAGATAGTTTTCTTAATTTATTCTGCCCCAAGTGTAGTCTCTGTGCACTTTCCTTAATGTCCCTAGTGTAAAATCCTTAGTATAGTGATATAGAAATAGTTCTGTGAATTAGGTTACTACATACATATACCCATTTGTCTGAATGTGTGTTTTTCACTGTATATTTGTGTTTCCAAGTGTGTTTCTTTGTATCTGTAGGTTTATCTGTGCTGCTGTCTATGTGCACTTGTGTGTGTGTGTTTTAGTCCATCTGACCGTGTTTGTGAAAGTGAGCATAAATTTTCTTTGTTTTTGTACCCCTATGTATGTTTTTTTTGTTTCTGTTTTTGTGTATGTTTCTGACTGTATTTGTCCATGCATTTCTCTGTGTGTTCTGTGAGTTTCTATGTATTGGCTTGCACATATGTATCTCTGTTGCTATGTGTGTGTGATGTTTGTCTCTGTGTGTCTGTCTGTCTCTCTCTCTTTTGATGTTGTGAGCATAAATGTATTTTTGTGTCAATGTTTCTTTGTGTATTTCTAGCTCCTTATGTCTCCCTGTGTGTCTTTGTCTGTGCATGTGTGTGCCTATGTATGTGCTTGGTATATTTCCGTATTTGTGTGTCTGTTTTGGAGCATATGTCTGTCTGTGCCTATATGCTCAATGTGTGTCTGGACATACATGTTAATGTGTATATAAAAGAATATAGTGCTATTTTATGTGTGTATCTCTATACAGATGTGTGTCCCTCTGTGTGTAGATGTATGTGTATATGTGTGTGTGGTGTTGTACATCTATGTTTGCTGTATATGTGCTTGTCTATGCTTGTGTTTCTTAGTTTCCTTTCAGAGAACTAAAATTCTTCAAGCGTTATAACAAATTAATATATCTCTTTGATTTCCTTGAAAATTTCCACCTGATACCTTCAATAAAATTGCATTTCAGAAAAAATCATCATACATTTTATTCCAGCAAGTAAGGACATATATATTATATAACATTGCTTGTTTTTCAGATGCACTCCTTGATGAGAAAGACCCACTTCACTAGTCCTAATGGAGACAAAGTGAACATGAACGAGAAAGAGAAACTTCAGAAAGGTATGACATTTTCTACATTTGGAATCTCCCACATGATTTTGAATTTAAGGTGAAGATAGGAAAGTTTAACCCATATTTTCCACATTGTCAACAGCTCCATTTATCTGAAGACATGCTAGAGTGGGCCACAGGAAGTAGTGAGGTGGGTTTTAAAGAACTGTACTGATTTCCATTACAAAACAGTAAACACTGTATGTAGTCAGTATATTTACACATTCTTCTAAATTAGTGAAATGAAATCAATTGTCACATAAGGAAATTACTTTTAGTCTCATATATTCCATTTCTTCTTTCCATTCTTTTGATGTTACCTTTTAATTAATTCTTTGAGGAGTTCATGCAGTAAATACAGAGTATTTTATATATCAGAAAATGTTTTTTGTATTTTAATATCAATATAAAACAATTGACCACTCATTTATTATATTTCCTGTAAAGTGAGCAATATACTCATGGTACCAGTCTTATTACTATATAGTGATTTCTTCACTTAATATGAATCTCTGATTAAAAAAATTTGAAGACACTGAGGTTAACTGTAATGATGGAGTATATCCTCCTTCATGTCATACTAAAAATGGCCTCTAATGGCAAGTCATAAAAAATGTGTGACCAGTATGAAGCCTTGTCTGTGCATAGACCTTCAAACTCAGCGAGTCTCAGAGCTATTCCCATGTAGTGGGATTATTTATGTAAGTTACCTGCTTGTTCTACAGTTTGAATTCTTTACATATTGATTGCAGTCCCCTCCCTCGTCAACTCCAGACCCCATCCATTCCCTCATTACCTCCCAGTCCCATGTTCTCCCTCATCCCCTTTCTGTTCCTCTCCTAGTGCTTAGAAAGGAGAGTCCCATAATGTTTGACCTCAGCTTCTCCAGTGTCAGTTTCTCCAGTGGAACCTCTACCTCTGTGGCCTGACAAGAACATTCTGCTGGGGGCATAAGTAAGCAATATCAGGAGGACTGAGTACAATTCAAGTAATCCCAGCTCTCCATATTATGGGACTCACATGGAGACTGTGCTGCCTATCTACTACATCTGAGCACAAGGTCTAGGTCCACATCCTATGTGGATCTTTTGGCACATCAGTCTCTGTATCGTAATGTGGTAACTTTAAGTGGCTAATATTATCTTATGAGTGAGAATATTCCAGGTGTGTCTTTATGGGTCTGCGTTACCTCATTCAGAACGATTGTCTCTAGTTCCATCTATTTGCATGCAAACTTCAAATTTTCTTTGTTTTTGATAGCTCAAAAATATTCCGTTGTGTAAATGAACCTTATTTCTTTATCCATTCTTCAGTAGAGGGACATATAGGTTGTTTGCAGATTCTGACTATTACAAACAAGGCTAATATGAACATAATGAGCAAATGTCCTTGCAGGATGGTGGACTCTCTTTAGAGTATATACCCAGGAGTGGTACGGGTGCTTCATGAGGTAATCTTAGTTCCAATTTTCTGAGAAAATGACAGATTGATTTCCAAATTGGTTGTACAAGTTTGCACTCCCATTAGCAATGGAGAAGTGTTCTGCTTTCTCTGCATCCCCTGCAGCATGTGATATCACTTGAATTTTTGATCTTAGCCATTCAGATAGGTGTAAGATGAAATCTCAGAGCTGTTTTGATTTTTATTTGCCTGATGACAAGGGGTGTTGAGCATTTCTTGAAGTGTTTCTCAGACATTCAATACTCCTCTGTTGAGAATTCTCTCTTTAGCTCTTTACCTCATTTTTCATTGGGATATTTGACTTGATGGTGTTTAATTTCTTGAGTTCTTTACATATTATGGCTATTAGCCCTTTGTCAGACATAGGGTTGGTGAAGATATTTTCCCAGTCTGTAGGATGTTGTTTTGTTCTGTTGACTGATTCTTTTGCCTTACAGAAGCTTTCAGTTTCATGAGGTCTCATTTATAATTGTGGATCTTAGAGCCTGGGCTGTTGGTGTTCTGTTCAGGAAGTTGTCCCTTGTACCAATGAGTTCAAGGCTCTTCTCCACTTTTTCTTCTAACTGATTTAAGGTGTCTAGTTTTAAGTTGAGGGCTTTAATACATTTGGATTTTAGTTTTGTGCATGATGATAAATATGGGTTTATTTCCATTTTTCTACATGCAGCCATGTAGTTAGACAAGCACCATTTGTTGATGATGCTATCTTTTTCCATTGTATAGATTTGGCTTTTTTGTCAAAAATCTAATGGCCATAGACTCATGGGTTTAATTCTGGGTCTTCTTGTTGATTCCACTGGTCAACCAGCCTATTTCCATGTCAGTACCATGCTGTTTTTATTACAGCTTGGGATCAATAATGGAGATTCCTTCAGAAGATCTTTTATTGTGTAGGACTGTTTTAAGTATTCTGGATTTTTAAATTTCTTCTATATGAAGTTGAGAATTGATCTTTCAAGGCCTGCAAAATAATTGTCTTTAAACTTTGATGGAAATTGAATTGAATCTACATGCTGCCTTTGGCAAGGTGGATATTTTTACTATCTTGATTCTCACAATCCGTGAACATGGAAGCTCTTTGCATCTTCTGATATCTTCTTCTACTTCTTTCTTTAGAGGCTTGAAGTTTTGCTCATATAAGCCGTTCACTTGTTTGATTACAGTTACACCAAGATACTTGGTACCCTTTGTGACTATCGTGCAGGGTACAATTTCTCTAATGTCTTCCTCATCCAATTGTCATTTGTATAGAACAAGGCTACTGACTTCTTTTTTTGAGTTAACTTTGTATATAGCCACTTCACTGAAATTGTTTATCAGTTACAGAAGTTGCTTGGTGGAATTTTTAGGGTCAGGCAAGTATGTTGTCATGTCATCTGCAAGTAGTGATAGTTGGGTTTCCTCCTTTCCTAATTGTATCCCCTTGATCTCCTTTAGTTGTATTATTTCTCTAGCTAGAACACCAAGCACTATATTCAAAAGATATTTAGGGAGTGCACAGCCTTCTCTGGTCCCAGATTTAGTGGAATTGATTTAAGTTCCCCTCCATCTAGTTTTATGTTGGCTGCAGGCTTGCTGCATACTGCCTTTATGATGGTGAGGTATGTGCCTTATAGTCCTGCTCCCTCCAAGGCTATAAATATGAATGTGTAAGACCCCCGGCACAGTGGTCTTTACGTGGAGACCCCCACCAAGAACCAGCGAGACCAAGACTTCGGTTGCAACATGCAAGAGGCTTTATTAAGGGGACGGGTACCCGGGCGTTTCAGTCTCTGGAGAGGCTGGCGCGCTGAGTGAGTCCTTAGGGGGTCTTTTATAGGGAGTTTGGCGGGAAGCACGGTTACAGGAGTGAGAAGCATAGTTACAGGGCTCTGATTGGCAGATTCGAATGAGGTAGGGTCATGGCCCGGTCATCAAGTGGGCTCCGTTCTCTGGGCCAGGTGGTCGTCCATAAATATCTTGTTTGACATGAAGCGAGGTTATGGCCCGGCCATCAGATGGGAACAGAGGAGTTTATCCGTTCTCTGGGCCAGATGGCCGACCATAAATATCTTGTTTGACAAGGACAGACTGTTTCTGTTATCTTAGCACGCTATTATCCTTCTCCTCTGAGCCCCAGGCCTTATCTTATCCCGGGAACCTATTATTCTAGTCTTGCCTTGCAAGATAGCATTACTGCTGGTATGCTTGCCATGTCGGGTGCACAGGGGAGGGGGTCTTACATTCCCCCCTCTTGTTGTAAACTGAATGAAATCTTTCATTCAATGACCTCTGGTTGTACCTGTTGGAGCTGTTGGTATTGTTGGGTTAGAACCAAGGCCTGTACAACCGATAGGTGGTCTCGGTCTCGGATGAATTGCATCAGTCTGTTAAGAATGCAGGGCCCAAAAAGTAGGAGCAGGACAATAATTAACAAAGGGCCCGTTATGGTAGATATTAAAGTGGTGAACCAAGGAGCCTTATTAAACCAGTTTTCATACCAAGTTCGTCCTGATTTAAATTGCAACTGTCGCTGTTTTAGTCTTTCTCGCAGCTTAGACATACTATCTCTGACTACTCCTGTATGGTCTGCATAAAAACAACATTCTTCCTTGAGGGCTGCACAGAGCACACCCTCTTTCAGGAATAAAATATCTAACCCTCTACGATTTTGGAGCACTACCTCGGAAAGGGAGGTCAGGGACTGTTCTAATGCACTAATAGATTCTTCTAATGCTTGAAGATCTGTGTTCATGGCCTGCTGTAACTGCTGAAAATGAGCAACCTGAGTGAGAGCAGTAGTCCCGGTTCCGATCCCTGTCGCAACTCCCCCGACTGTTAATCCTCCCAATAGCAGTGCCAAAGTGATGGATACTGGCTCTCGGGGGTAACGATTAATCCCCTCAAAATGGCGGTATAGGTCGGAGGGGTCATGGTATGTGATCTTGGGGAAGAGCTGGACTAATACACAGAAGTCCGAGGACATTTTAAGGATGGATGTTGTGACACATGGGGTCAACCCAGTGTTACAGGCCCAGTAGGTTCCATTTGGGCCAGTAAGGTACCTGGTTTCCGAAATTTTCGGGGTGCTAGTCAGGGTTATGTTGCACAGAGATTTGTGGGATGCGGGGACAGTTCCTAAACAGGTCCCCTGTCCGGATATTTCAGACAGCGTGAGACGGTGAGGGGTATTGGAGAGGCACCTACTGTCTGGGGTGGAGGAGTTGGTGACACTGGCCATAAGGGCAATCCCCTCATAGTAAGGGGGTTGGGGGGTGAGACACATCCAACATTCCTTAGTCTTTTCCGGGGAAGTATAGTTTAGGGCCTGGTGTGCCCCCGTAACCAAGTCCAGGAGCTGATTTCTCGTGTTAGGATGTGAATCTAGGGTAGAGGGGGTGCTAGGATTTACCGGAAATGACGTCGTCGGTGGAGCAGGTTGGGGTAGCACCTGGGGTCTTGGCTGGGCCTGATGTGGCTTAGTCAGGACAGGGTTTGGGCCTATTGCCATGGTAGGAGCAGTATTCAGGGTTAATTTGACCTTGAAAATTAGCCCATGGTCTTTGTTTGGTTTATATAATCGCAACCCCCAAGTGTTCCCCTTAAGCCATCGGCGATCCTGCTTCCCTTTTTCTGTAAACTTGATGACTATGGGGTTGCAATACTTTCTCTTGCAGGGCCCCTCTGGGCTATTGAAGGGAGCGCATTTAGTCTCAAGGTATTTATACCCATTTCTTTCTCCTTCTCCTGACCTGTCATAGCTACTGTTTCTCTTTACCGTGATCAGGTCCCAACTGGAAGAAGGGTTCCAGGAAGCCTCGCCCGTAGTTTCACAGCCCCATGAAGCACAAAAGAAATCAGGGGCCCCCCCACATTGGTGCCTGAGCTGTCGAGATTGGCCTTGTCCTGGGCAAACATAGAACTCAGCGGACCGAAGATTAGCCCGGTAGAACTGTCCGGAGCACCCGAGAGTGCTTCCTATCCCATTTGGGCGACACTGTTTTTCGGCTGGGGGTCTAGAGAGGTCGGTGTGGTCGGGAAGGTCCCAAGTGAGTGATCCAGCTGCCAACTTACAGAGGTCTGGCGTCAGGTCCGGCCACCAAGTCCATGGAGGATGTAGTGCGGCGACCGACCAGATGGTGTCTCCTTCTTCATTGGTTACCTCCCAGGTTTGTTGTACTGGAATGTGAGGGCTGGCGGACGGGGTCCAGGGGAGGGATAGTAGGAGAAAAGTAAGGGTCATGGGGTGAATCAGGTTCGGGAAAGTCTTATCTTTAGGGGATTGTCGGTTCGATGAGCCTTCCATGCTGTCTTGTCTGGGTCCGTGTCCCTGGCTGCCTTGACGTGGGCTGCGTGGATCCAGGTGGCAATTCCGTCTACCTTGAGAGCCGTTGGGGTAGTCAGGAGAACGGCGTAAGGTCCTTTCCAGCGGGGTTCGAGGTTCTTGGTCCGGTGGCGTCGGACCCAGACGTAGTCTCCAACCTGGAATGGGTGAGGGGCCAGGGGCTTGTCAAGCTGGTCTTTATATGCACGGGCTAGGGGCTTCCATACCTCATTTTGCACCTCTTGGAGGGCTCTTAGGTGTGCCTGGAGGGAAGGCCTGGTGGCGAAGGAGTCGATATCTGGGTCAAGGAAGTGAACAATAGGAACATGTGAACCATAGACAATCTCAAAGGGAGTAAGCCCGTGTGGGCCAGGGGTGTTCCTAACCCTGTATAGGGCCAGGGGTAGCAGGGCCACCCAGTCCTTAGTGCCTGCTGCAAGCGTCAATTTAGTCAAAGTCTCCTTAATAGATCTATTCATGCGCTCCACCTGCCCTGAACTCTGGGGTCTATATGAACAATGTAATTTCCACCTGGGAGACGAAGGCTGGTCCGTTGTCGGACCCAATTACCTGTGGCATCCCGTAGCGAGGGAAAATATCATCTAAAAGCTTCTTGGAAACCACCTTGGCCGTCTCATGTTTGGTGGGGAAGGCTTCAGTCCATCCTGAAAAAGTATCTATGAAGACCAGCAGGTACCGGTATCCGTATATACCTGGTTTGATCTCCGTGAAGTCAATTTCCCAATGAGTCCCTGGCCGGTGCCCTCGGACCCTAGCTCCTGACAAATTCAAGGACTTGTTGGTATTGACCAGCATGCAGGACCGGCAATTGTCAATGGCTCTCTGGAGGGCCTCCTTTTTTCCTAATAGGTAAAAGTTCGTTTCTTCTCTTTCGAGGAGGGTCTTCATTTTCTGGGCGCTTAAATGAGTGAGCTTGTGGAAGTAGTCAATCAAATAGTTAGTTTCTTTTGAGGGGACAACTACCTTGTCCTGGTATCGCCAATGGTTGGGGCCTTCAGGGAGAGCGCCCAACTTGTGAAGTTTTTGTATGTCGTCGTTGGTGAATTTCCAATTCCGATCCTGCTGCCCTGGCGCTCCGGTGTCCTCTTGTAAGGGGAGCGCCTCGAGAGTGTCAAGGGGTCTTGTAGCGGCTTGGCGGGCTGTCTCATCAGCCAGCCGATTACCTCGAGCCTCAGGGGAGTCCCCTTTCTGGTGGCCCGGGCAATGGATGATGCTGAGCTGCTGGGGTAAAAAGAAGGCCTTCAGGAGGGCCAGGATTTCAGTCTTATTTTTAATTTCTTTACCTTCTGAGGTGAGGAGTCCTTGGCGCCGATAAATTTCTCCATGTACGTGGGCCGTGGCGAAGGCATACCGGCTGTCTGTATATACTGTTAGCTTCTTTCCTTTTGCCAGTTCCAGGGCCTTGGTCAGGGCAATCAGTTCAGCACGCTGGGCGGAGGTTCCTGGGGGCAGAGGGCTGGCCCATATTACCTGGTCGGTGGTGGGGACAGCCGCTCCAGCCCGTCGTGTCCCGTTATCCAGGAAGCGGCTCCCATCCGTATACCAAACGAAATCTGGGCGAGGGAGGGGCTGGTCAGTGAGGTCAGGGCGGGTTCCGTGGGTTTCTGCCAGGACTTGCTGACAGTCATGATCCTCGGGCCCGTCTGGGAGAGGGAGCAGCGTGGCAGGGTTGAGATTGGTTGTTGGCCCAAAGGTGACTCTGTCCGAGTCTAAAAGCATGGCCTGGTAATGGGTTACCCAGGCGTTGGAGAGCCATCTGTCTCGGGGCTGCCGGACCAGGGATTCCATGGCATGGGGCGCTAAGATAGTAATTGGCTGTCCCATGGTGAGTTTATTAGAGTCTTTAAGGAGTAAGGCGGCTGTAGCAACCATCCGTAGGCAAGGGGGCCAGCCTGCTGCCACGGAGTCCAGTTTCTTAGAGAGGTAGGCTATAGGCCTTTTCCAGGGCCCCAGTCTCTGGATTAGAATTCCCTTGGCGTAGCCTTGTTTCTCGTCAATGAACAGCTCAAAGGGCTTGGTTAAATCGGGCAGCCCCAGTGCGGGGGCTGAGATTAAGGCAGTCTTAATAGCCTCGAAGGCCTGTTGATGGGCGGGCCCCTAGGCAAACATCGTTCCTGGCTTGGTAAGGGGGTACAGGGGAGCTGCCAGTTCCGCGAACCCAGGGATCCAGAGGCGGCAAAAGCCCGCTGTTCCTAAAAATTCTCTGAGCTGACGGGGGGGACCGCGGTGGCGGGATTTGGAGGACAGTTTGTTTCCTAGCCAGGGTGAGCCACCTCTGTCCATCCTTGATGGAGTAACCTAGGTAGGTTACTTCAGTCTGGCAAATTTGTGCCTTCTTGAAAGAGGCTCGATACCCCAGCCGTCCTAGGACTTGTAGGAGGGTGTGGGTTCCCCGTTGGCAGTTCTCCTTAGAGGGGGCTGCCAGGAGGAGATCATCTACATATTGGAGCAATATGAGGTCTGGGTATTGTACCCTGAAGTCGGCCAAATCATGGTGTAAGGCCTCATCGAACAGGGTGGGACTATTTTTAAATCCCTGGGGCAGCCGTGTCCATGTTAGTTGCCCCGAAATCCCCAAGTCGGGGTCCTTCCATTCGAATGCAAAGAGAGGCTGGTTGGAGGGATGCAGTCTTAAGCAGAAGAAGGCATCCTTTAAGTCCAGCACAGTGTACCAGACATTGTCTGGAGATAGCCCTGTTAATAGGTTGTAAGGATTAGGGACAGTAGGAAGTATGTCTTCAACCCGTTTGTTGACCTCTCTTAAGTCTTGGACCAGCCGATAATCCCCCATCCCGGGCTTTTTAACAGGAAGCAAGGGGGTGTTCCAGGGAGACTGACAAGGAGTCAGTATGCCTTGGTCCAGGAGTCTCCGAATATGAGGCCGTATTCCCAGGTAGGCTTCCTGTGACATAGGGTACTGCCGGATAGAGACTGGGGTGGCAGAAGCCTTAAGGTGTACTAATATGGGGGGCTGTTGGTGAGCTAGGCCCATTCCCCCAGTTTCGGCCCATGATGATGGATACAGGGCATGCCAGTCTGGGCTAGGGGTATCGCTCCCAGGGGGGTCAGTCTCATACAATCTGTATTCATCCTCTAAATTTAATACCAAAGTCTGAATAGGCTGCCCCTGTGGTCCCTTCACACGAGTGTGCCCTTCTTCGAAGTGAATTTGGGCCTTGAGTTTGGTTAATAAGTCTCTTCCCAGGAGGGGATATGGGCAGTCCGGGACGTGAAGGAAAGAATGTGAGACCTTACCAGTGGCAAGATGTACTTTTCTCTCGGTGGTCCAGCGGTAAGGCTTCCCGCCAGTCGCTCCTTGCACCCAGGCAGTCTTTGTTGTCAGAGGCCCCTGTGCGGTGGTGAGGACGGAGTGCTGAGCTCCTGTATCCACCAAGAAGGTGACGGGTTGCCCCCCCCCCACATTTAGAGTTAGCCGGGGTTCAGGGGGAGGCTCCTGACCCTGACTTCTTCAATCTTCCAGGTTGAGGAGAGCCGCGGAAGGGGGGGTTCTATGGGGCCCTTTGGGACGCCTGGGACAGTCCCGTACCCAGTGGCCTCTCTCCTTACAATAGGCACATTGGTCCTTATCCACAGGGGTTTTTCTCCGTTCTCCCTGGCCCTGACTATCCTGGCGCCCTGAAACTACGGTGGCCAACAGTCTACTCATTTCCCTATGTCTCTTCTTATCTCTAGCATTTTCCCTTTCTTCCGCTTCTTTTCTCAATCTCTCTTCCCTTTCTTCGGATTCTTTCCTAAGCCTTTCTTCTCTCTCTTCCGGCGTCTCTCTCTTATTATAAACTTTCTCTGCCTCCTTTAAAAGATCCTGAACTGTACTTTCTTTAAGTCCCTCCAATCTCTCTAATTTGCGTCTGATATCTGGGGCAGCCTGCCAGACAAAAGCCATGGCCAGGGTGGTGGCCAGGAGGGGGTCCTCCGGATCATATGGACTATAGACCCTATAGGCTTCTTTTAGATGCTCAAGGAAAGCTGACGGCGTCTCATCTGCTTTTTGAGTAACCATCTTAACCTGGGCCAAATTGGTGGGCTGCCTGGCGGCTTTTTGGAGACCCACTATGAGCAGCTGGCGATAAAGACATAGGTGGGCCCTACCTTCCTCAGTGTTGAAGTCCCAGTCCGGTCGTTCCAAGGGGAAAGCACTGTCAATTTCATTTGGCAGTTGGGTAGGCCGCCCATTAGCTCCTGGGACGCTCTTGCGTGCTTCCAGAAGGACGCGCTGCTTTTCTTCGGAGGTGAGGAGCGTCTGTAGGAGCTGTTGACAATCATCCCAAGTGGGTTGATGGGTAACTAGAATGGACTCAATTAGAGAGGTTAGCCGGGAGGGGTCCTTAGAAAAAGGAGGGTTATTATTTTTCCAGTTATAAAGATCTGAGGCGGAAAACGGCCAATATTGCATCTGGCCACCCGTGCCAGCCCGAAGGGGGAAGGCCTGAGAGGTCTGGGGTGGAACCTCGCGCCGGCTGCGGAGTCGGCCGGCCATTGGTGAGGCCTCGGTTGCTGCGGCGGGAGCAATGTCGTCAGGGCGGGGCGCGGGTCCGGAGCGCTCAGGTGGTGCAATATCCTCAGGTGGCCCCGGCAAGGGAGGAGCCGAGGGAGCCTGGAGTCCGGCCGGTGAGGCTGGGCCTGGGGCCCGATAAGGGGGTGGTTCCTCGATTAGGAGGTCAAGGAGGGGCCCCTCGTCCGGCGGCAAGACCTTGGGGGGGGCGGACAATGGCGGGATAGAGACCGGTCCCAGGGGAAGCCGCTGGAGTCTGGGCCGGCGGCTGTGGCAGAGCGGGGTGGAGCCCGGCCCCAGCGGGAGCCGCTGGAGTCTGGGCCGGCGGCTGTGGCGGAGCAGGGTGGAGCCCGGCCCCAGCAGGAGCCGCTGGAGTCTGGGCCGGTGGCTGTTCTAAGGCGGGCGTGGTAAGAGAGGTGGGGATAGGAGGGGGCTGAATGAGGAAAGGTCTGACCCATGGAGGGGGGTCACGAACGAGAGATTCCCAAGTCATTATGTAGGGGACCTGGTCCGGATGACCGTGTGGTCCAGGGTCTATAATTTTGGACTTGATCTGTAGAATGAGAGAAAGGTTAAAAGTGCCATCTCGTGGCCACCCGGGATAAAGCGTAGGCCATTCGGCGGAACAAAAAGTCTCCCATTTGCCCTTGCGGACTTCTACTGACAGATTGTGTGCAATGACACGGACCTCTTTGAAATGCTGTAAGGTAAGGGTTAGCGGGGTGACAAGAGTCTGACCCATGGTACCAAAAATATAAAATGAAAGACAACAGAGGGAAACTAAACACAAAAGACCAGAAACAGCCTGCGTGGAACGCTTGCGCCAAAGCGAAAGTAAAACAGAGTTTGGAGGCGGCGGCTCGGGCGCCGCAGGGGATTCGTATTCCCCGCCTCCCAGATGAGGCGAATAGCCTCTCAGATGGGCCGGAGCCCCAAATAACCCTGGAGGAGACAGGGTTCTGGTGGGACGGAGAGTCCCTACAGAGTCCCGCCGGGACGTCTCCCGGGGGCGCAAGGGGGAAGTTCGAGCTCGTCAACTCCTCCTGGTCCTTGCCAGATTCAGAGAGTCTGCGCAGACACCGAGACACGTAACGTAACAATTAACAGAGAGACGAAAGGACAACAACGACTAAGCCGGCCGGCACAAAGGCTTACCTCCCGAATCTGGGTCGGTGGTCCCTGGGCGGGGGTCCCGATCTCGGTGGGACCTCCAAATGTAAGACCCCCAGCACGGTGGTCTTTACGTGGAGACCCCCACCAAGAACCAGCAAGACCAAGACTTCGGTTGCAACACGCAAGAGGCTTTATTAAGGGGACGGGTACCAGGGCGTTTCAGTCTCTGGAGAGGCTGGCGCGCCGAGTGAGTCCTTAGGGGGTCTTTTATAGGGAGTTTGGCGGGAAGCACGGTTACAGGAGTGAGAAGCATAGTTACAGGGCTCTGATTGGCAGATTCGAATGAGGTAGGGTCATGGCCCGGTCATCAAGTGGGCTCCGTTCTCTGGGCCAGGTGGTCGTCCATAAATATCTTGTTTGACATGAAGCGAGGTTATGGCCCGGCCATCAGATGGGAACAGAGGAGTTTATCCGTTCTCTGGGCCAGATGGCCGACCATAAATATCTTGTTTGACAAGGACAGACTGTTTCTGTTATCTTAGCACGCTATTATCCTTCTCCTCTGAGCCCCAGGCCTTATCTTATCCCGGGAACCTATTATTCTAGTCTTGCCTTGCAAGATAGCGTTACTGCTGCTATGCTTGCTATGTCGGGTGCACAGGGGAGGGGGTCTTACAAATGGATGTTAGATTTTGTTAAATACTTTTCCAGCAACTGGGGAGATGACCATGTGCTTTTTCTTTTAGTTTACTTATATGATGGATTATATTTATGAATTCCATATGTTGAACTGCCCCTGCATGCCTGCTATAAGGCCTACTTGGTCATGGTGAATATTTTTGATGTGTTCTTGGATTCAATTTGAGAATATTTTATTGAGTATTTTTGAGTCACTGTTCATAAGAGAAATTGGTCTGAAATTCTCCTCTGTGGTTTAGGTTTTGAGGTAACTAGGGTCTCAGAGTGACTTTGGTAATGTTCCTTCGATTTCTATTTTGTTGAATAGTTTAAAGAGAATTAATATTATCTCACTTTTGAAGGTATTGTAGAATTCTGCACTGAATCCATTCAGCCTGAGCTATAGTTGGTTGGGATATTTTTGACGATGTTCTCAATTTCCTTAGGAGATATAGGACTATTTAATTTATTTTCCTGATCTTGGCTTAATTTTGGTAATTGATAATTCTGATAGGTTTGTCCTTTTTATGTGACTAGTTCTTTCTCTTGCAGATTTTACCTTCTTTCTTTGTTCTATACATTTAATGTTTTGAATATTATGTAGTGAAGGGATTTTCTTTTCTGGCTCATTCTATTTGGAGTTCTGTACTTCTTTTTTTAATTTGTTTTATTCTTGTTATATCTCAATGGTTATCCCATCCCTTGTACCCTCCCATTCTTCCCTCCCTCATATTTTCCCTTATTCCACTCCCCTATGACTATTCCTGAGGGGGATTAACTCCCCCTGTATATGCTTATAGGGTATCAAGTCTCTTCTTGGTAAACTGCTGTCCTTTTTCTGAGTGCCACCAGGTGTCCTCTTTCAGGGGACATGGTCAAATGTGAGGCACCAGAGTACGTGTGAAAGTCAAACCCAACTGTCCACTCAACTGTGGAGAATATTCTGACCTTTGACTAGATCTGAGTAGGGGTTTAAAGTTTACCGCCTGTATTGTCCTTGGCTGGTGCCTTAGTTTGAGTGGGACCCCTGGGTCAAAATCTGCCTATCGTAATGTTCTACTTGTAGGTTTCTAGGACCCTCTGGGTCCTTCTACTTTGTTATTCTCCCATGCTTCTCTCATCTAGAGTCCCAATAGGATGTTCTCCCCTCTATCCCAGTTTCCTGGTAAGTGAAGGCTTTTGTGGGACATGCCCCTTGGGCTAATATGCAGATATAAATGAGTATATAAAATTTAAGTCTTTCTGCTTCTGGGTTAACTCACTCATTATGATCATTTCTACCTCAATCCATTTATCCACAAATTTAAGAATTCCTTGTTTTTAATAGCTGAGTAGTATTCCATGGTGTATATGTACCACAGTTTCTTTATCCATTCTTCTACTGATGGACACTTAGGCTGTTTCCATGTTCTGGCTATTATGAATAAGGCTGCTATGAACATGGTTGAGCAAATTTTCTTGTTGTGTGCTGGAGCATCTTCTGGGTATATTCCAAGGAGTGGAATAGCTGGGTCTTGAGGAAGCCCTATTCCCATTTTTCTGAGATAGCACCAGATAGATTTCCAAAGTGGCAGTACTAGTTTGCATTCCCACCAGCAATGAAGGAGTGTTCCTCTCTCCCCACATCCTTGCCAGCATGTGGTGTCTCTTGAATTTTTTATCTTTAGCCATTCTGATGGGTGTAAGATGGAATCTCAGAGTTGTTTTGATTTGCATTTCCCTGATGACTAAGGAGGTTGAGCATTCCTTTAAGAGTTTCTCAGCCATCGATTTGTTCTCTTGACAGTGTCTCCTGCCTTACAGAAGCTTCTCATCCTCATGAGGTCCCATTTTTTAATCATTTTCTAGGGTTGAGTATTGAAACAGGATTTTTTTCAGGATCAGAGCATGGCATTAATTGCTGAGAAAACAATCCATTTTCTTTAGTATTATTTCTGTATATAAAACCATCACTGTCTCTTCTAAGTTTAAATCCTCTAACTTCTTGGGTAACATCAGGACTCCTTTATCTTCCCCCTGCAAGAACTGTAAACAAAATTTCACTTTTCCACAAACTTGGTAATTTTGTAGTAACTATTCAACTGGCATAAAAGTCATTCACACATACATTAAAATAAGAACTTTGATGTTATATTGAACATTTCTTACTTTATAGATGAAAAGAATATTTACACTGTGCACAATGCCACCAATAGCTATAAATTATGAAATAAACGTTTGAGTGCAAGATTTCTGGGACAATGTAGCCAAAAGCAGTAGTCATGATACTGCTTCAGAACCTCATTAGCGGAAACAGTGAGCTTCATTCTAAAAACCCATAGATCTTGGACTATAACCCAATGTTTGGTGGTTAGGCATCAACTTTTTATTTGCCAGTTAGAATTTATTTAACCTGTTTGTTTACATGGCCCAACACAAGAGCCAGCCCATGTGAGAAATCCAACTCTTGACACTACTAATGACACTTTTAGCTGCTTCAAAACAGAAGCCTAGCTGATATGTTCTCTGAGGCACTTCATCCAGGAGATTTTCTAAACAAAAGCTGAGACTTACAGCCAATTGCTGGATGTAATTACATAGGGAGTCTTGTTGGAAAGAGGGAAGAAGGAGAAAAGGACACGGAAATGATGGACGCTCCACAAAAAGCCAAGAGAACCAGTTAACCCATGCTCAGCAGGCCTTGCTGAGACTTAAGCAACAACCAATGACCATGCATGAACTGGTTTAAGGCCCCCTACACAGATGTAGATGATGGGCAATGCAAGCTTCATGTGGATCCTCTGGTAAGAAGAATGGGTGTGTTCATGACATAGACACTGTTGACAGGTTTTGATCACTTCCTCCTGGTAGGACTCCCTTGCTAGGCCACAGTGCAACAGGATATGTTCAGTCCTGATGCATCTTGTTGTTCAGGGGTGGGTGGGAGGGGGGCCTCCTCTTATCTGAGGAATATGGAAGAGGTTAATGGCAGGAGGAAGGGAGGGTGAGACTTTAAGGAGAGGAAGGATGGGTGTAAAATCAGGATGTAATGTGACTAAATATATAAGTTTATTAAAAATTTTATGAAATATTACTTTAGGAATATGATATCTCCCTGATCTTCTGAAGACAATTTTTGTATGGTCTTAATAAAATTATGTAGCACTTGGGAACAAAGATGCATCCCAGGATCCCTGCACTGGAAACCAAGGTGGAAAAAATTTCCAAGGCCACTGTGACCTTGCCCTTGATGCTATGGTAGACAGGGAGGAAAGTGATCTACACAGTGCAAAACACCAGCATGCTGAATGTCAGGAACTTGGCTTCATTTAATGTATCAGGGAGGTTCCTAGCAAAGAAAGCCACAGTGAAACTTCCCAGGGCCAGGCAACCTAAGTATCCTAGGACACAGTAAAATGCAATTACTGAATCCTTGTGGCAGATAATGATGATGTGGTCAAATTCAGAATCTGCATCACTATCAACAGCTGGAGTAGAAGTTCCTAGCCAGACTGAACAGAGAATAATTTGGATGAGTGTACAGAGAGCAATGATGTAGTTAAATGTTCCTGAAACCACAATGTACCTCATCCTTCTTGTAGGAGCTATGACTTTGAAAGCCAGAACCACTGTGATTGTTTTGGCCAACACAGTGGAAATAGCCACAGTGAATACAATTCCAAATGTGATTTGCTGCAGGATGCAGGAAACTGAGTTTGGATGGGCAAGGAAGAGCAAGGAGCAGAGGAAACAGAACATGAGTGACATGAGCAAGATGTAGCTGAGAGCACGGTTATTGGCCTTCACAATGGCTGTGTCATTGTGCTTCAAAAATACCCCAAGAACCAGAGCTGTGAGGGCAGAGAAACCCAAGGGCATTAAGGCCAGAGCCATCCCTAAGGGGTCTTCATAGCTCAGAAAGATCACAGCTTTTGGAATGCAGTTGTTCCTCTCTGTGTTAGCATACTAGTCCTCTGGACACTTCACACACTGATCCATATCTGATGGAGAAAGGACAGATTTGTTAATGCAACCTCAGCAGTTTATTGCCAATTCATTTCAATAAGTCTGTTAGACAAGCCTTGCAATATCTCCATTTTGTTGCTGATAATATAATTGAAGGACATTGCTGTACAACAGTGCTTCTATTCATTAATTCTTATTACCTTTGCAGTGAAGATAACCACACTATGCCTTGTCTATTTAACTGTATTGATGAGATCCTTGACCATGTTTTCTGAAAGCATATTTCTTACATCATTCTGGATGCTATCATGAAATGACTTAGTCTGGTAAAATCACAAAATCTAAATCCATTAACCCAAATATGGCTGAGTGTCTTTTAATATCTCCATTACCATGCACTCAGTGCCTCCTGACTTCACTGACTGTTTAATTAGTGCTTTCCTTATGAGAGATGGAATCTGTCTTCTATTTGGGGAAGAGTCGTAATGGCTTTTCCAGTTCCACTTGACCACCCTATACATAATGATAGGTAAGGAATATTAAAAGAAATCATTAGGATTGGGATTGTGTGTGTGTGTGTGTCTGTTGTGTGTGTTTATATTTGAGTGTTCATATGAATGTAACAGATGTGCCTATAAATTTGGTAATGATTTGGGAGAAGTAAGAATGTGAGTGTGAGTACTAAAGTTAGTTAGTATATAACTGTAATATTAACTTTTGAAAAGTGTAAAAAATAAATTATATCAATTAATATGTCCTTATTTATGTGCTTTCTTGTTTCTAACTCTTTTTATGAAGAACCATGTATTTGTGGGCAGCTATAACTAGTCAACTTGACTAAAGTGATGGAAAGTTGGCTCAACTGTGAAGAGAATGTCCTGTTCTCGCAGAAAACCTGAGTTCAGTTCCCAGAACCCGTGAGAGGTGTTTCACAATAGCCTGAAACTTAACTATAAGGGAAATAGTTGCCACTCACCTGCATCTGCCCTTGAATATTCATACCTTCACAGCACACACGTATACACGTAAACAATAATAATATTTTTCTATTTATTGATGTAATTACTGTTCGCTCTTATGGTAATTACATGAATAAATATATATAATTTTTACATTTAAAACAATTTTATGACACTTTGTTTAATAATTATGAATTGTGTTTGAGTGCATAGATGTCAAAGGTATTTCTAAGATTTCTTTGCCTCCTCTTACTATATGGGTCCGGGTGATAAACTCTAGCTATCAGTCGTAATGACAAGTGATTTAAATATTGAGCCATCTTATTGACTGGGAATGTCTTTTAAGATCTTGTATTTCATTGCATAGTATGACAGGCAAATGTGGGAAAAACTATTCATGGTCCATTTTCATTTAGCCAAGCATAAATATATATTCATTTTCCTAAAATGGCTTTATAGATTGCAATGAAATCTGAATGTTTGTGATTAATTGCTTTCAGTACAAACTCATTCTTATCTATTATTACATGAAATTACTAATTGTGTGCAGTATATAAAATATTTGATATAATACTCCTTATGTTTTGTGCATGATGTGTCAACAATTATCATTGCCTTCCTAGATGCAAATCACATCAGACATTTAAATGTTGGTGAAGGAATAACAATTGGGATATGATCTGAATAAAATTATAATCAAAAAGGAAAAAAAGAAAATAAAAATTGACATCTAGATATTACACATATTCTATCTCATAGTTAGCAGTTTCTAATAACTTTACAAGTAATTTTCTGACCTCTGCACTAATTTTTCTTAGGATATATATTTGTTTTCCAGTACCTCCATTACACAGATGATTGGTTCTGATGGTATATTCTATTGTATATTGGATTCTGTATCTATATTGATTCTGTAGATACATGGTATGCAGAAACATATGTAGGGACACATATACATGCAAAAAGAATAAATACATATTTTAAAGATTCATGATTGGAATCTTTCCTTCATGTAGTTATAGGGGAGATTAATAAGAAGGAAAGATCTATGTAGAATGTGCTCACACTGCAATTTGGTTATGTTTCTTTTAGAAAATATGATGTGATATAAACTTTCTGTTTAATCTTTTAATTATTTTATTATTTTTTATTTAAAAATTAATTCAGCAATGAAGGAGTGTTCCTCTCTCCCCACATCCTCACCACCATGTGGTGTCGCTTGAATTTTTGATCTTAGCCATTCTGATGGGTGTAAGATGGAATCTCAGAGTTGTTTTGATTTACATTTCCCTGATGATTAAGGAGGTTGAGCATTTCTTTAAGTGTTTCTCAGCCATTTGATATTCCTCTGTTGAGAATTCTCTGTTTAGTTCTGAGCCCCATTTCTCAATTAGTTTATTCGGTTTGGTGATGTTTAATTTATTGAGTTTTTTTTTCTACACATTTTGGAAATTAGACCTTTGTCAGATGTAGGGTGGGTGAAGATATTTTCCCAAATTGTAGGTGGTCACTTTTTTCTGTTGACAGTGTCTCCTGCCTTTAAAAAGCTTCTCAGCCTCATGAGGTCCCATTTATTAACTGTTGAGTTTAAGGCCTGGGCTGTTAGCGCTCTGTTCAGGAAGTTGTCTCCTTTGTCAATATCTTCTAGGTCTTCCCCAATTTTTCTTCTGACCAGTTTAGTGTTTGTGGTTTTATATTGAGGTCTTTGATCCACTTGGACTTGAGTTTTGTGCATGGTGACAAATATGGGTCTAATTGCATTTTTTTACATGTAGACATCCAATTAGACCAGCACCATTTTTTGAAGATGCTATACTTTTTCCATTGAATAGATTTGCCTTCTTTGTCAAAAATCAAGTGGCCATATGTGTGTGGGTTCATTTCTGGGTCTTCGATTCAATTCCACTGATCAGCCAGCCTATTGCTGTGCCAGTACCATGCTATCATGCTGTTTTAATTACTGTTGCTTTATAGCATAGCTTGAGATCAGGTATGGAGATTCCTCTGGAGGATCTTTCATTGAATAGGACTGTTTTAGCAATTCTGGGCTTTTTTGTTTTTCCATGTGAAGTTGAGAATTGACCTTTCAATGTCCTTAAAACTTGTGTAGGTATTTTGATTGGGATTGCATTGAATCTGTAAATTGCTTTTGGTAAGATGGCCATTTTTACTATGTTAATTCTCCCGATCCACAAGCAAGGAAGAGCAGTCCATCTTCTTGTGTCATTTTCAATCTTTCTTCAGAGTTTTGAATTTTGTTCAAACAAGTCCTTCACTTGCTTGGTTAGCGTAATTCCAAAATATTTTATATTGTTTGTGGCTAACATGAAGGCTGTAGTTATTCAAATTTCTTCTTCTGCATGATTATCATTGGTATATATGAAGGCTACTGACTTTTTTTAGTTAATTTTCTATCCAGCCAATTTGCTGAAGGTGTTTATCAGCTGTAGGAATTTTCTGGGGGGACTTTTAGGATTCACTTACATACACTATCATATCATCTGCAAATATGGATAATTTGACTTCCTTCTTTCCCATTTGGACCCCCAAGATCTCCTTTTGTTGACTTATTGTTCTGGATAGAACTTCAGGAACTATATTGAAGATATGGAGAAAGTGGGCAGACTTGTGTGGTCCCCAATTTTAGAGGAATTTCCTTGAATATCTCTCCATTTAATTTGATGTTGGCTATAGGCTATTATGTTTAAGTATATGCCTTGTATATCTGATGTCTCCAAAACTTTAAACATGAATTGGTGTTCGTTTATATGGTGGATTATATTGATGGATTTCCATATATTAAACTATCCCTGCATGCCTGGATTGAAGCCTACCTGGTCATGGTGAATGATATCTTTGATGTGTTCTTGTATTCGTTTTGCAAGCATTTTATTGAGTATTTTTGCATCAATGTTCATAAGAGAAATGGGTCTGAAATTCTTTCTTTGTTGGGTCTTTGTGAGGTTTAGGTATAAATGTGACTATGGCCTCATAGAATGAATTTGGAGTGTTCCATCTATTTCTATCTTTTGGAGTAGCTTGAAGAATATTGGTATCAGCACATCCTTGAAGGTCTGATAGAAATCTGCACTGAAACCATCTGGCCCTGGGCTTTTTTTGGTTGGGAGACTATCAATGATTGTTCCTGTTTCTATAGGGGGAAAGAGACCATTTAGCTTGTTTATCTGTTCTTCACTCAATTTTGGCAAGTGGAATTGATCAAGAAAGTTGTCCATTTCCATTAGATTTTCAAATTTTGTGGCATATATGCCTTTGAAATAGGATCTTATGATTCTTAGTATTTCTTAAGTGTCTTTTTTTATGTCTCTCTTTTCATTTCTGATATTGTTGATTTGGATACTGTCTCTTTGCCTTTTACTTAGTTTGACT
This sequence comes from Acomys kempi, assembly GCA_907164505.1. Taxonomy (NCBI): domain Eukaryota; kingdom Metazoa; phylum Chordata; class Mammalia; order Rodentia; family Muridae; genus Acomys; species Acomys kempi. The sequence goes on along the minus strand of OU015361.1, from coordinate 66,695,761 downwards.
AACAGTTTGTCTACATTGTTGATTGTCTCAAAGAACAATCTCTTGGTTTTGTTGATTCTTTGGATTGTTCTCTGTGTCTCAATTTTTTATTTCAGCCCTGAGTTTGATTATTTCCAGATGTCAACTCCTCTTGGGTGTTTTTTCTTCTTTTTTTCTAGGGCTTCCAGCTGTGTCATTAAGTTGCTTTTTTGGGATGTTTCCAATTTCTTTTTAAAGGCACTTAGTGCTATGAATTTTCCTCTTAACACTTCTTTGAATGTATCCCATAAATTTGGGTATATTGTTCCTTCATTTTCATTGAATTTCAGGAAGTCTTCAAATTCTTTCTTTATTTCTTCCCTGACCAAGGTGTCACTAAGTAGAGAGTTGTTTAATTTCTGTGTATGTGTAGGTTTTTTTATTTTTGTTGTTGAATTGCAGCCTAAGACCATGGTGATCTTACAGGACACAATCCACTTGTATCTGTTGAGGCTTTCTTTGTGACCTATTATGTGATCAATTTTGGGGAAGGTTCCATGGATTGTAGGGAAGATATATTCCTTCTTGTTTGGGTGAAAGGTTCTGTAAATATATGTTAAATCCATTTGATTCATGGAATTTGTTAATGATGTTATTCCTCAGCTTAGTTTCTGTTTCAATGTCCTATCCTTCAACGAGAGTGGGGTGTTGAAATCTCCCAGTATTATTGTGTGGGGATCGATGTATGGTTTAAGATTTTTTAATAGATCTTTTACTAATGTGGGTGCCCTTGCATTGGGAGCATAGATGTTCAGAATTGCAATGTCATCTAGGATGACTTTACCTTTGATGAGTATGAAGTGTCCATCCTCATCCCTTTTGATTAATTTCAGTTGAAAGCCTATTTTGTTAGATATTAAGATGGCTATGCCTGCTTGCTTCTTGTGACCATTTAATTGGTATCTTTTTTCAAGCCTTTTACCCTGAGGTAATGCCTATCATTATGGGTGAGATATGTTTCTTAAATGCAGAAGAATGTTGGATCTTGTTTATGCATCCATTCAGTTAGTCTGTGTCTTTTTATTGGAGAATTGAGACCATTTATTTTGAGAGATATTAATGACAAGTAACTGTTAAGAGTCTTAGTTTTGATGTTTGTTCCAGTAGAGCATTTGTGTGGCTGTGCTTTGTAATGGTCTAGTTATCTCTTTCCTGTGTAGTTTTGGTGGTAGCTTGTCCCTTTGGGGTGGAATTTTCTTCTAGTATATTATGTAAAGCTGGATTTGTGGATAGGCACTGTTTGAATTTTTTTCTGTCATGGAATATTTTGTTTTCTCTATCAATGGTTATTGATAGTTTTGCTGAGTAAAGTAGTCTGGTTTGCCATCTGTGGTCTCTTAGAGTTTTCAGGACCTCTGTCAAGCCCCTTCTGCTTTTATGGTCTCTGCTGAGAAGTCAGGTGTAATTCTGATAGGTTTGCTATTAAGTGTTATTTGGCCCTTTTCCCTTGCAGCTTTTAATATGTCTTTTTTGTTCTGTATCTTTTGTATTATAATTATTATGAGACAGGAATTTTTCTTTTCTAATCCATTCTATTTCGTTTTTCTGTAGGCGTCTTGTATATTTCTAGACATCTCTTTCTTTAGATTGCTGAAGTTTTCTTCTATGATTTTGTTGAGGATACTTTCCTGGGCCTTGAAGTCGGGCATGTTCTCTTTTCTTAATGCCTATTATCCTCAGATTTCTTCTTTTCATGGTTTTCTTGATTTGTTGGATGTTTGTGTCAGGATTTTTCCAGATTTAGCATTTTCTTTAATGGTTGCTTCAAGATCTATGATTGTGTCTTCTAGACTTGAGATTCATTCCTCCATCTCTTGTATTCTGTTAGACAGGCTCACCTCTGTGTTGCTCACCTTCTTTCTGAGCTGTCATGTTCCTGTTTTTCTTCTGTCTGTGTGGTTAGCATTGAATCCATTTTCATCTTCAGATCTTGAACTGATTTTTTTATTTCTTTCATCTGATCATTTGTATATTCCTGAGTTTCATCCATTGCCTCTAAATAAGCCTTCAGAGATCCAACAGTTTTATTGATTTCCTTCATATGCTTGTTTGTATTTTCCTGAATCCTCTCTTATGTCTTCCACCTGTTTGGCTGCATATTCCTGCATTTGATTATGAATTTTATTTGTTTCCTTCATTACCATCCTCATTACTAAGGATTTGAGGTAATTTTCTTGTATTTCCATTGTGTTTGAGTTTTCTGGGTTGTTTTCTGTGGGATAGCTTGTATCTGGGGATGCCATATTCTTTGTTGTTGTTGTTGTTGTTTTTGTTTTTTTGCTTATGATTTTACGCTGTCCTTTAGTCATCTTGATGTCTCTGGTTTTGGGAGGTAATTTCTGGAGTTGGGTGGAGGGAGTCTGAAGGTAGAATCACCCATTTTCTCATGATTTCCTTGGCCAGAAGCTCATATCCTTCACTGGTCTGGATGGCAGGAGGCCCCCCCTGTAGTTTGGGTCTCTCTCAGCCAGTGAGCCCCAGCTCCCCTGTACTGTGGATACTGTAATTTTACTGAGTTTTAGAATGTGCAGTCTGTCAGGCCAAAGTGCCCATAGCCTTCTGGGTCCCCCTGTGGCACCAGAACTCTGCAGGGATCGAAGCAGGTCAAGCGGAAGGGGTTTGATTGCCACTCTACTCCCTGTGTCTTTAAGATTTCCTTAGTACAGGAGCTCTGATGCTCCACTGGTCTGGGGGTCCCAGTAGCGTTTTGGGACCCAGACTACTCATAGAGTCCAGGTAAGTGTCACAGGGCCCAAACTGTACACACACTGAGTCCAGTTAGTGTCTATGGATCCAACCTGAGATGTGAGTCCAGTTCTCATCTCTGGACCCAAACTGGTCTCAGGACTTAATCCCCGCACTTAGTCCAGTTAACACTGAGTCCAACCAGGTCTCAGGCCCAAACCGCACACTGAGCGTGCGGAGTTCAGCTAGAGTCTCGGGTCCCAAACTTCTTGCCAAGTCAAGCTAAGTTCTCTGGGCCTAAACCATGTGCCAAATTTGGCTAGGGACTCTGGGCCCAAACTGTGCACTGAGCTCAGCTAGGGTTTCAAGACCTGGACTGTGCATCAAACCAAGCTAGAGTCTCTGGGCCCAAACTGCCCACCTAGTTTAGTCAGGGACTCTGGGTGCAAAGCATGCACTGAGCTCTCCAATAGGTTCTCTAGGCCCAAACTACCCGCCAAGCTCAGCTAGGGACTCCGGGCCCAAACTGCGCCTTGAGTCCAGTCAGCATCTCAGGACTGGGACTATGTGCCAAGCCCAGCTTGGTCCTCTGGGCACAACCGTGGCAATGAGTCCAGTTTGGGTATCAGGGCATGAGCTGCATGCTAAGCTAAGCTTGGGTCACAGGGCACAAATCTTGCGCTGAGTCTCCTGTCCCATAGCATTTCTCACCAGTAACCGTAACCATGCCACTCGCCTCTGCTGGTGGGTTCTCAGCTCCCAACCTCAGCTGCCACACTGCTGCTATGGTCCGAGAACATCCACACTCCTTCTGTGTTCAAGGGTATGCAGGTTTTCTGTATTTTGATCCTTTCAAACTGTGGAGTATTTCAGCTGTAGTGGGGTAGGGAGCTTTGTGTTACTGGTTAAGAAATCCATGAAATTCTCAGAATCATTTACTGGAGTTTCTAAACACAGTCCACACTTCTCGCCACCATCTTGCAGTCCCTGACATAAAGTTTTAAGCAATCAAAATGTACATGTAGGCAAGAGAGTGTCCTCTTGTTTTTGTTTGTTTGTTTGTTTTGGATATGACATTGTTAACATTTGTATTCCTACAATGACTAATGGAGAAATAATAATATACATGCTAATATCAGGAGTTTTATCTACTTCTGCCATAAATATATTGTATTATGTTAAGATAACAATAAGCTTATTTTCTTATGTACAGAAACTGAAGTACTACATGTCAGTTAGCACTTTGTATAATGCAAAACATGTGAATTTATTAAAACAAGTTGTTGAAAAATTGGGTTCTTTACCAAATCTTAGACATTCTAGAAACAGAACTTTAGCTTACTTTGTGCAAACACTATAAAGATTGTGAACTGATTTTCTTGTTGATTTTCATCACCATGACACAAATTACAGTAAAAAGATAAAGACAGTGGAATGAACCACATCTGAGACATTCTATCATAGTAGCCTGTCTTTCTAATTGTAGTGTTTTATTATTTGGTATTCATTGTAGGCATGCCCAGTCTACTGAAGGCAATACTGTTGCTAGTGGAAAAAGTGCTAAGTTGATGTGTATGAAGCTGTAATGTGATGTGTTTCCTGAAGTAAGAAGATGTCAAGGAGGCTATAAATACTGTGGGAATCTGAGTAAATAGTTAATTTTCTTGATGTTAATTTAAAGTTTTCTTAAGATAAAAAAGGTTATCTTTGTATTACACTGAACGTTATGATGGGACTTTATAAGCAGCTTCAGAAATATGCTGATTCTTGCATACTCATTTGAATCCTCTGTTCTCTATTAAAGTCTATGTGTCACTGGTGCACAGGCTTGCCTCATGTTCCTCACAGATACAGGTAACTACAACTCTTCCTTTTGCTGTGCTGGTAGTGGAACAGGGCCTCACTGTTTAGCATTGAGATACCTCAAATCCCTATGTAGAACAAGGAATGTTACTTTCTATATTTTGCATATATGTTCACATTTATTTTGGCTCTTGGTAAGATTTTAATGACCATTTGGAGGAAGAGTTGAGGAAATGCATATTGCTAAACAATTTTTGATCATTATTTTAAGGAATGATCTCTATGTCACACTGCCTACTTTGGATTAGCTGTATAGGTCAGACTGTCCACTTATTAACAATGAATTTTCTAAATCTGCCTACAAAATGTATTTATGTAATGTATCTCATTTAACTGATCTGCATTTGTTGAGTCATGCTTGCATTCATTGACTTGGGTACAGAGATTGGTCATTCGGGTGTGTTGTTGAATTGTCTTGATAGGTGTTTACTTAAGAAATATTCCATCCATGTCCATCCAAGTGAATGTTCTCACATTTTATTCTTTTGTTTCCATTTCATAACAATGTATCATGCCCCGTTTTTAAAAAAGGATTCTATTCAGATTACAAATAAAATTTTCCCTATAGATGTAAGTATAAAGGTTTGGAATTTTATTGTTGCTATTGTTCTTGCTTTTATTTTATTGAAACAATCTTGTTGTCTATGGATTTTTATTAGAGAATGTTATCATTAACATTAAATTATTATTGTAAATTATTTGGTGAATATTATCTATTTATTGATATATTAATATGTAATAGTTTTCTAATAGTTGTTTTTCTCTAGAGATTAGTGCTTCCTATATGTTACTTTGACCCTCGTGTTTTTCTTGTAAAGTGTTCATCTAGTGTATTTCAGAGGGCTGTTTCAGTGGTTATAAATTCTTGTGATCATGTCTACTATTGAACTTTGTTCTGTATCCTTCTATTATAAGGAATTACTTTTCTGTTACTGTTATTTCCAGTTATGTATTTAAATGTTTGAAATAAATCACTATCACTCTTCTCCTATGAGAACATTCATAGCGGATCTAGGAGATCCAAGATGGCAGTTTCTAACATACACTTTGTCTTGTCAGCATGACAGTAAGGACTATTCAATAAACCAAGAGTCAATCTGAGAACCACAGTACATCAATACTGGTTACCCACAGGTTACAGGGATCCAAAGTTTGTAGAGCATGGTTTTGTCCAGCCTATGGTCATCTGGCAAAACTACAGAGCTCCTGGTTCCTACAGAAATGAGCACACAGACATCAAAGGCTAGTGCCACATGCATGGTTGGTGGGCAGCTCTGTGCACTCCCTAATGCACAGAACTAGCTGCGGACTGCCAAATCACCAGAATCCATTGGTCCTAGCATCAAGCATACCCCACATTTGGCATCACAAGTGGATATGATTTTAGGTCACCCAGAAAAGCCACAGATAGAACTCCTGGGTTCCCTAACAGATGCCACACAACTGAAGGAACCAATAACTGGCCGATGGGTTGGTCTTGCAACCCCTAGTACACAGACCTAGCTTGAGACTGCAAAATCAACAGTATCTGTGGGTTCTAACATTGAGCAGAGCCCACATTCAAGACCAGAAGCAGATCTGATTTCAGATCACCCAGAAAAAAACAGAGAAAGTTCTGAGGCTCAAGCAGGCATTGGGCATAGACTCACAATGGGACATCACAATGGGAAGAGGTCAGTGTAAGAACCCAAGCAACAACCCCCTGCACCATTTGATACCACCAGAAACTGAAACTGGCTGTCCCACCACAACAAACTCTGAAGATAGTAGCTCAGCTGACTCACCTGAGAAGGACATCAAATCCCAGGGTACAAAGATGATACGAGCTTTAAAGGAGGAAAATAAATCCCTCAAATTAGAACTGGAATACATAAAGAAAGAAGTGTAGACATCACTTGAAGAAAGTACAATCAAATAAGAGAAAGAAATGAATAAAAGGTTTTATGACCTAAAACAGGAAGTCTAGGCTGTGAGGAAAATACAATATGAGATAACCCAGGATATGGAAACCCAAGAGAAGAGGATAGGATCTACGGACACAAGCGTGACCAACAGAATTCAGGAGATGGAACAAAGGATATGAGATATAGAAGATGCGACTGAAGAAATGGATACAGCTGTCAAAGAAAAGGCTAAATCTAAAAAGCTCTTGTCACACAATATCCAACAAATCTGGGACACTATGAAAAGACCAAACCTAATAATCCTAGGGATAGAAGAAAAAGAAGACTCTCAACTGCAAGGCCTAGAAAATATTTTCAACAGAATTATGGAAGAAAACTTCCCCAACCTAAAGAAAGAAATGTTCATAAATATATAAGAAGCATACAGAACTTCAAAAAGAAAGGACTGGAACAGAAAATCCTCCCACCACATAATAGTCAAAACAGTAAACATACAGAAAAAAGAAAGAATATTAAAAGTTGCAAGAGGAAAAGGCCAAGTCACATAAAAAAGGCAAATCTATCAAAATTATACGTGATTTCTCAACAGAGACTATGAAAGCCAGAAGGGCCTAGACTGAAATCATTCAGAATAAGAGACCACAGATGCCAACCTAGACTACTATATCCAGCAAAGGTCTCAATCACCATATATATAGAAAACAAGATATTCCATGACAAAACAAAGTTCACACAATATCTAAACACAATACTAGTTCTACAGAAGACACTAGAAGGAAAACTCCAACCCAATTAGGGTAATTGCGTTTAGGGAAACAAAGGAAATGAATAACCCCATAACTACAAAAACAAGAGAAAGGAAATTCTCTCTCACACAAGCACTCTACCACTACCAACAACAAAATAATAGGAACCATTAGCCACTGGTCATTAATATCAGTCAACACCAATAATCTCAAGTCTCTACTCCAGAGATACAGTGTAATAGAATGGATGCAGGAACAGTACCCATCATTCTCCTGAATACAAGAAACACACTTCAGCAATAACGATAAACTTTACCTTAGAATAAAGGCCTGGAAAAAGGTATTCCAAGCAAATGGACCAAAGAAACATGTTGGAGTAGCCATTCTAGGATCTATTAAAATAGACTATCAGCCAAAACTAATCAAAAGAGATGAGGAAGGACAGTTCATACTCATCAAAGGAAAAATACATGAAGATGATGACTCAATTCTGATCATCTATGCTCCAAATACAGGAGCATCCATATTCATAAAAGGAACATTAGTAACGCTTAAATCACACATTGAACCCCACATTTTACTAGTGGGAGATTTCAACAGCTCACTGTCACCAACGGAAAGATCATTGTAGTGGAAACTAAATGGAGAAATAAGGAAACCATGATTTCCTCAATTTCCTTAGGATATATAGGAATATTTAGTTTGGTTACCTGATCATGGCAAACTTGGTCATGAACCAAGTCATGAGCCAAGTGGACCAAACTGATATACACATAACTTTTCAATCTAATATGAAAGAATTCACCTTCTAAGCACCTCATGAAATCTTCTCCAAAATTGACCATATAATTTGTCACAAAGCAACCTCAAGAGATACAAAAAGATAAAAATAATTCCTTGCATCCTATCAGACCACCATAGATTAAAGCAGGATCTCAACAACAACAAAAACAACAAAGTGCCTATAGACACAGAAAACTGAAAAACTCTACTCAATGATATCTTGGTAAGGAATGAAAAAACAAAAAGTAAAAAGAAACGAAAAACTTTCTAGAACTAAATGAATCCAAAAGCACAACAAACCCAAACAGGTGTACACAATGAAAGCAGTGCTAAGAGGAAAATTCATAGCAGTAAGTGATTTTATTAAGAAATCAGAGAGATCCAATATTATCAAATTAACAATACTTCTGAAATGTCTAGAATAAAAAGAAGCAGATTCACCTAAGAGGAGTTGAGGCCTGGAAATCATCAAATTTAGGGTTGAAATCAGTAGAATAGAAACAAATAGAATGATTCAAAAGAATAAAAAAAAATTTAAAAACCCAAGATCAGGTTTTTGAGAAAATCACCAAGACAGACAGACACCTAGCCAAACTAAACTAAAAGGCAAAGGTAGAATAATCAAGTCAATAAAATGAAAAATGAAAAGGGAGAAATAAAAATATGCAGTATGGAAATCCAAATCATCATTAGTTTGTACTTCAAAAGCCTCTATGCCACAAAATTTGAAAACCTAAATGAAATGGACAATCTTCTAGATAGATACCAAATATCAAATTTGAACCATGATTAGGTAACCAAATTAAATATTCCTATATATCCTAAGGAAATTGAGGAAATCATAAAAAAATCTCCCAAGCAAACAAAGCCCAAGGCCAGATGGATTCAGAGCAGGGTTATGAGAGACCATCAAAGATAAGCTAATACCAATTCTCTTTACATTTTCCCACAAAATAGAAACAGAAGAAAGGTTACCAAACTCATCTATAAGGCCACTGTCACCTTAATAACTAAACCACAGAAAAAGTGTACAAAGTAGAGAATTTAAGACCAATTTTTCTTATGGAGATTGATGCAAAAATACTCAATAAAATTCTCTCCAACTGAATCCAAGAATACATCAAAAATATTATTCACCATGATCAAGTAGGTGTTATACCAGGCATGCTGGGGGAATTAAACACATGGAAATCCATCAATGTAATCCATCATATAAGTAAACTGAAGGAAAAAAACCACGTGATTATCTCCGTAGATGCCAAAAAATCATTTGGCATAATCCAACACCCATTCATTTTTAAAGTCTTGGAGATAGCAGGAATAAAAGGCACATGTCTCAGCATAATATAGGCAGTATACAGCAAGCCTACAGTCAATCTCACACTAAGTGGAGAGAAACTTAAATCAGTTCAGGGGCATCACAAGGCTGTCCACTCTCTCCAATCTCTTCAAAATAGTACTTGAAATTCTAGCTAGAGCAACAAGACAACTAAAGGCAGTGAAGGGCCTAAAATTAGGAAAGGAAGAAATCAAACTATCACTATTTTTGGATGACATGATAGAATACATAAGCCCCTCTAAAAATTCCACCAAAACTTCTGTAGCTGATAAACAACCTCAGTAAAGTGGCTGGATAAAAATTCAACTCAAAAAAGTCAGTAACCCTGAACTATACAAATAGCAAAAGGGCTGAGAAAGAAATGTAATGATATGACACCCTTCATGATAGAAAGAAAGAGTATATAGTATCTTATAATTGTAACCAAACAAATGAAAGACTTATATGAGTGGACTTCAAGTCTTTAAAGAAAGAAATACAAGAAGATATCAGAAGATGGAAACAGCTCCCATATTTGTATATTGGGAGAATTAACATAGTAAAAATGTCCTTCTTACCAAAGACAATTTATAGATTGAATGTAATTCTCAAGACAACTTTGACAAACATTGAAAGATCAACTATCAACTTCAGATGAAAAATCAAATTACCAAGAATAGCTAAAACAATCCTATACAATAAAAAAAAAAAACTTCTGGAAAAATCTCCATCCTGTATATCAATCTGTACTCAAGAGAAACAGTAATAAAAACAGCATGGTACTGGCATAGAAATAGGCTGGTTGACCAGTTGAATCAAATAGAGGGCCAAGAAATAAATCCACACAGCTATGGGCATTTACTTTTTGACAATGAAGCCAGACCAATGGAAAAAAGATAGCATCCTCAACAAACGGTACTGATCTAAATGGATGGCTACATGTAGAAAATTGCAAACAGAGCCATATTTATCACAGTGCAAAAAACTAAACTCCAAATGAATTAAAGACCTTCAACATGAAATCAGAACCCTAAATCAGTTAGAGGAAAAATTGGGAAAGAATCTTCAGCTCATTGGCACAACTGAGAACTTCTTGAACAGAACACCCACAGCCCAAACTCTAAGATCAATAATTAATAAATGGGACCTCATGAAACTCAAAATCTTCTACAAGGCAAAGGAAGCATCCAGCAAACAAAATGATGTCCTACAGATTGGGAAAAGATCTCCCATCCTATATCTGAGAAAGAGCTAATATCCAAAATATATAAAGAACTCAAAAAATTAAATACCACCTAGCCAAATACCCCAGTTTAATGGGGGTACAGAGCTAAACAAGAATTCTAAATACATGAATGTTGAATGGCTGAGAAACACTTAAAGAAATGCTCAACATCCCTAGTCATCAGAAAACATAAATCAAAATGGTTCTGAGATTTCATCTTACATATATCTGAATAGCTAAGATAAAAATTCAAGTGATGGCACGTGCTGGTGAGGACACAAAGAAAAGGGAAAACTTCTCCATTGCTGCTGGGAGTGAAAACTTGTACAACCACTTTGAAAATCATATCCTAGGAAATGGGGAATAAGTCTAAGTTAAGACCCAGCTGTGCCACTCCTGGGCATATACTCTAAAGAAGATCCACTATACAACAAGAACATTTGCAAAACTATTTTCATAACAGCTATTTTCATAATAGCTAGAATCTGGAGACAACCTCCACTGAAGAATGAATAAAGAAAGCATGGTTCATTTACACAATGGAATACTATTGACCTTTCAAAAAAACAAGAAAATTAGAAATTTGCATGCAAATGGATTGAACTGTAGTGAGCTCTTTCTTTACATGGCAGAATTCAGAGCTGAGTCATGGCCAAACTGTCAATAACAATTGATTTCTTGCACCAGTTGTGTACATCTCAGCAGTTTCACATTCCCTGGTATCCATATCATTCTTCTAATATCCATATACACCATATATGCCAGCATTGTATGGACATATAGACAGACAAAACACCCATATACATATGATGGATAAAATAAAGAAAATAAAACATTATAATCCATAGAATGTTTAATATGTATCACAAAAATGTTAATTTATGATTAGAAGTGTTGAAAATATAGGGCTTCTTTGTAAGAAGGCTTAAGCAAACATATAAAATAAAACAGTTGCCTGCTCTTTGATCACATCTCCCTGGTGGAGTAATTTATCAAAACACAGAGGAAGAGTGTGCAGGCAGCACTTATGATACTTAACAGGCTGGAGTCAGTGGGCAAAGAAGAAGGGCTCCCCTCTCCAAGGACTAGGGAAGGGTACATAAGCAGAAGAAGGAGAGAAGGTGGGTGTGGGAGGACATGAGAGAGGCAGCTATGATTGGGATGTGAAATGAGTAAAATAAAAAATTAAATTTAAAAATAAATATAAGTAAAATGAATGTGTTTTTAATGTTTTTGTATTTTTAACATACTCTTTCATTACAGTTATCTTCAGTTTCTTGAACTTTGTTTTTAATCAGAGGTTCCTAACAAGTGAGGAAATTACTAAATAGTAATAGGAATGGCACCATGACTACATTGTTCGCTTTACTGAACATATACTAAATAGGTGGTCAAAATGGTTTATGTTCTTATTAAAAACAAAAAAACAGTTTCTGATACAGTAAAATATACTGTATCTATTGCATGAATTCTTCAAAGAGTTAATAACAAAGATCACATTAAAATAGTGAAGAGAAAAAATGTAATACATGAGGCTAGAAGTAGGTTTCTTATGTGGCAATTTATTTCCTTTCACTAAATTATAAGTGTATTGTGTAATGGAAATCAGTAGAGTTCCTTAAAACCAACCTGTCTACTTCCTGTGGCCCACTCTAGCATGTCTTCAGATAAATGAAGCTGTTGACCATGTGGGAAATATGAGCTAAACTTTCCTATCTTCCCCTTAAGTTGAAAATCATGTGGGAGATTCCAAATATAGAAAATATCATACTCCTTCTGAAGTTTTTCTTTCTGGTTTATGTTCACTTTGTCTCCATTAGGGCTAGTGAAGTTGGTCTTTCTCATCAAGGAGTGCATCTTAAAAACAGGCAGTATTATATAATCTATATGTTCTCCCTTGATGGGAGAAAATGTATTATGATTTCATCTGGAAGGCAATTTTTTTGTAGATATCAGGTGGAAAAATCTCAATGAGAGCAAAGAGATATATTAATTTGATATAATGCTTGCAGAATTTTAGTTCTCTGAAAGGAAACTAAGAAACACAAGCATAGACGAGCACATATACAGCAAACATAGATGTGCAACACACACACATACACACACATACATCTGCACACAGAAGGACCCACATATATAGAGATACACAAATAAACTAACCACATATTCATTAACATACACACTAATATACATGTCCAGATACACATATAAGCATACAGGCACAGACAGACATATACACTGAAACAGACACACAAATACAGAAATATACCAAACACGTACATAGACACACACATGCACAGATAAATACACACAGAGAGACATAAGGAGATACAAATGATCACACTGAGAAAAATTTACACAAAATTAATTTATGCTTACAACATCAAAAGAGAGACAGACAGAAACACAAAGACACACACAGACACATACACATATAGCAGCATATATACATATGTGCAACCCAATACATATAAACTCACAGAACTCACAGACACATTAACTGACAAATATACTCAGAAACATACCCAAAGACAGAAACAAACAAACATACATAGGGACACTGAAACACAGACTATTTATGCTCAGTTCCACACAGAGAGAGAGTGACATGGACAGAAACACACACACACACACACACACACACACATGCACACACATATGACTACACACATATCAACATAGATATACATACATATACACAGAAACACACTTAGAAACAAATATACAGTGAGAAACATTGAAACAAATGAATATATGTATGTAATAAACTGATTCAAAAAACTATTTCTTTGTGAAATTATACTAAGACTTCAAGTAAGGTGCACAGAGACTACATTTAGGACAGAATCAATTGAGAAAACTATCCCTTGAACTTATTACCTCAAATTCAAGAATTAATGAACAAACACTCATATTCTCATAATGAAGACAATTAATGAAGAATGACTGAGTATCTCTCCAATACTAGAACAGGTATGGTTATAATCAGGGGCTCCATGACAGAATCACTCATTTACCTTGATAAATAGCATCTTTCATTCCAATGCCTTTGTATTAGAGATTTATATGTATCTCTATATTGTGTCAGCATAAAAACACTGAGAAGCTAGAGCTTTGAGAAACATTTTCCTAGTTCATTCAGTTTAATCATCTAGAAGACTCTTAAAAACTGTGACATTGATGAAAGCAGGTATCATCCAATAGAAGAAACACTACCTTCAAGCAGCTATAATCATGTTCTTTCCCATTCTCAATTGGCTGATTTTCTACCTGTTGCAGAAGCAACAAATGAAGGGAATGGGCCATAGCATATGAAGCATGGTATATGTCATAACTGCTGTCACTGAAGGCCATGTCAAAAGTCTGTGCCATTAGCCATCCCAATGAGGTATTGGATGAGCAGTTCTTCAGTGCCTCACAGTTAGAGGCTGAGGCATTACAGTTAAAGTACATCCATTCCAGGCTTGTCAGATATTTATCTGAGTATTTAAGAGGGTTCAATGTCTGGACAAAATTTTTGAAACCTGAAATCTTACCATGGTGCTGTGCAAAAGCAAGAGTCCCATGGAATGGGTCAAGTGTGAGATCTCTCTTACTTGTAGGAACATCCCACAGTGAGGTGGTGATCCATGTTCTTTGTATATCTAGAGATTCCCACATTCCAAAGGCCACAGCAAGAGTACTGTCTGTGTCACCATAAAGGATAACAACATTTGTGGATGATGTCATGATTTGGTTGTAATACACTTCAGCTCTTGATATGTAAACCTCCATCTTTATGGGGATCATATTCACAAACGCAAAGCAGATTGTATTTTTCCATCTCTCTTTTCAAATATGAGAGAAATTGTGTACCCTCTTCATTGTCTGTGATGGCCAGCCATACCCAGTTCCAGTTGAAAAAAAGTAAGAAGGAGATCATGGCAATGGCAAGAGATGTATCCTCATGGGCCATCTGATGAATAAAGGGAAATTGTTCATGGTCATTCAGGATAGGATGGAAAGGCCCATAAGTAAGCTGAAGTGCTTAGGACACAGGGAGCAACATGATGTAACATGCACTTTTAAGAACTTGTAAACACATTCTTATCGGTAAAAGTTCTAGAAATCGTCCTTACCTGGTACTGCTCTCTTTATCCCTATTTAACATAAAGAAATGTCTGATCCCAATCAAGTATCTGAATAATACCATTGAACTACACAGATTGACATAAATCCAGTAAGAACAGTTTCCTTTTTACACCCTTCTTTGCATCTTATCATTGCCACCAATGGAGACAGAATTTCCTTAAATTTTAACCCCACAAAACCTCACCTGCCCTGATCCATAATACGAGAATGTGGGAAGTAGCACAGATGTTTCCCAGTTTGGTCCTATAAGAATTATGTTATAGCTGACTTTTGGATACAGTACTAATTAGGAAAAGAAAATTTATATTGTTCATAAAAATGAATGATAGTGTGTAATTTTGACACACTTACAAAAAGTGGAAATTTAAATACTAAAGATATATTTCACAGAAGGTAAGGGTTTCGGTTGATTACATCCACTGAAAAAGCCATGACCAGAGAAAACTGGCTTTTAGCTGGGGATCTGTAAAAGGATACAATATTGATTATGTACAGAAATATATACATGATCATTTTCAGTCAATTCAATGGTTATCCTGTACTTGAAGATATTGTCCTTCACCCTGAAAGTTTGGAACAATTGTCCAGTGTAGTTATGTTAGGATGACATAATAATCTGGAATCTTGTATTTCATATACAGAGTATACACATGGGATAACCGTTAAGATGTAACAAGAATAAATTAATAAAAAATTTTTTAAATGTAAAACACACTCAGCCACACTGTGGATAGTGATTTTAGATTTTATGAATTTACAAGACTAAGTCACTTCATGACAGCATTCAGAATAATGAAAGAAATCTGTGTTTTATGAAAATATGTAAATGTTCTCATCAACCCAGTTAGACAAGTGATGGTTTGGTTTTGTTCTCTGTATATATAAGAACTAATGAATATAAGATTTGCTGTACAGCAATGTACTTCAATTATGCTATGAGCAAGCAAATGCAAGTATTTCAAAGATTCTCCAACAAAAGTATTGAAATGTCTTATCAATAAACTGCTGAAGCTGTACTAACTAATCTGTCCTTTTTTCAATCAGACATGGATCAATGTGGGAAGTGTCCAGGGGACCAGTACGCCAACATTGAAAAGGATCACTGCATCCATAAAGCTGTGATCTTTCTGAGCTATGAAGACCCCTTGGGGATGGCTCTGGCCTTAATGGCCTTGTGATTCTCTGCCTTCACAGCTCTGGTTCTTGGGGTATTTTTGAAGCACAATGACACAGCCATTGTGAAGACCAATAACCGCTCTCTCAGCTACACCTTACTCATGTCACTCATGTTCTGTTTCCTCTGCTCCTTGCTCTTCATTGGCCTTCCTAACTCAGTTTCCTGCATCCTGCAGCAAATCACATTTGGAATTGTATTCTCTGTGGCTATTTCCACTGTGTTGGCCAAAACAATCACAGTGGTTCTGGCTTTCAAAATCACAGCTTCTGCAAGAAGGATGAGGTACATTGTGGTTTCAGGAACACTTAACTACATCACTTCTCTCTGTACACTCATCCAAATTATTCTCTGTGTAATCTGACTAGGAGCTTCTCCTCCCTCTGTTAATATTGATGCACACTCTGAGCATGACCACATTATTATTGTCTGCAACAAGGGTTCAGTAATTGCATTTTACTGTGTCCTAGGACACCTGGGCTTCCTGGTCCTGGGAAGCTTCATTTTGGCTTTCTTGGCCAGGAACCTGCCTGACACATTCAATGAAGCCAAGTTCTTGACATTCAGCATGCTGGTGTTTTGTACTGTGTGGATCAATTCCCTGCCTGTCTACCATAGCACCAAGGGCAAGGTCATGGTGGCTGTGGAGATTTTTTCCATCTTATCTTCCAGTGCAGGGATGCTGGGGTGCATCTTTGTTCCCAAGTGTTACACAATTGTATTCAGGCCACACACATTTTCTCTTCCAAAGATCAGGGTGAAATCATATTCCTAAAATCATATATCATGAAACTTTTTTTGAAATTGATTTATTTATTCACATTACATCCCGGCTGTAGAACTGATCCCTTCTGTCCTTCCAGTCCCACCCTCCCCACCCCCCTCTCTCTCTCCCCATAACCTCTCCTCTATTTCTCAGATAAGTGAAGATCCCCTTCCCATCCAGCCTAGCTCACCAAGTTGCATCAGGGCTGGTCATGTCCTTCTCATCTATGGCCTAGAA
Source organism: Acomys kempi (assembly GCA_907164505.1). NCBI lineage: Eukaryota > Metazoa > Chordata > Mammalia > Rodentia > Muridae > Acomys > Acomys kempi. Next base: position 66,678,911 of record OU015361.1, on the reverse strand, counting down.
AGGCAGTCATACCAAGAGGAAGTGATCAAATGTCTGGCAAAATTGTCCATGTCAGGGATAGCCCCCAGGCCTCTAACTTGAGGACCTACATAGAACCTGATTTACCCATCATATACTTCTATGTAGGAACCCTAGATCCAGTTCATACATGATCCTTGGTTGTTGCTTCAGTCTCATGAAACCCCTCTGGGCTCTGGTTAGCTGTCTCCATTGATCATCTATTGGAGCGCCTGTTACCAGAAGTTCCTTTTCTTTTTCACTCCACTGTTCTACAAGATTCTTTATGTATAACTGAATGTTAGGCTGTGAGTCTCAGCAATCGTTTTTGAGTCACTGCTGGGTGAAGTCTTTCAGAGAACAACTCATCTAGGCTCCTGTCTGCAACAGAGCAGAGTATCATTAATAATGTTGGTGGTTGGCTCTCTCTCATGGCCTGGGTCTTGACTTGGGTCAGGTATTCTGACTGGTCAATTAATTCTAACCAACAAATATAAAGTTGGTGCATAACCAACAAATACTGGGTAATAGTACAAGATCTATTTGTTTTTAGAATGATTCTCACTATCTTCTCTAATGGTGTTTTATAGAAATATCCTGGCTTCTACAGTTGTCTACATAATTGATATAATATAGCACCCATCCACTTATATCACAATTTATTACTATTGGAGCATCATGTAGAGTGCAAATGTTCTTTTATTCTCTAAATAAAAAGCATTCAAAATAAAATCAAAGTTCTTTTAATATCTCGGTGCATGACTTACATGCCTGTTGAATGGTGATTAAAATTTTGAGGAAGTTTGTGGGAGAATGAACTCAGGTTTTCACATGAGGGTAAAACAATGGTCCTCCTTGAAGGAGGGAAGGCAAGGAAATCCTGATATTATCCAAGGACGTAGATATGAACTCACAGAGTGATGGCTCGGTATACAGAAAGACTACAAAAGAAGATGGATTGATGTCTCAGCAGTTAATGTCATACCCTGCTCTTTAATAAGACCGGATTTAATACTCAGCCCTGAAAAAGATGATCTCAACAACCCCATGTAACAATATTCCAAAGCATAAGGTGTTGTCTTCTGGGCTACATGGTTACCTGAACTCACAGGTGCACAAAACAAGACACCAACACACACACACGAATACCCACAGTGAAATATAAATAACTGACAATGCATAATATTTTAAAAACTACAGGAGAATATTTTTAAACTCTGCATTAGGATTCTGCTTTTTTATGTACAGTTAAGATGTCAGACTTAGAAGAACCTACACATAGAAAATGTGGAAAAAACCTAGATGTACCACAACTGAAGAATGGATAAAGAAATTGTGGTACATTTACACAATGCAATATTACTCAGTTGTTAAAAAATCATGAAAATTTCAGGCAAATGGATGAATCCAGAAAAGGTCATCTTGAGTGAGGTAACCCAGACCCAGAAAGATTTACATAGTATATATACTCACTTAGAAGTTTAGCCATATCATACTGGATAAACATAGTATAACACATAAACCAAAAGAAGATAAATAACAAGGAGAATCCAATTGAGGATGCTTAAATCTCCATCAGAAGGGGAAATAAAATAGACAAAGGTAGTGGTTGAAGAAAGAAAATGAGGTAGAAGAGGAAACAGAGATATAAAGGTGGAGACAAGACCTTGGGAGAGTAGGGGTGGGAGGATGAAATGTCTGAATAGAAGATAAACTGTGGGCTGGGACATCTCTGCGATAATCTGGAGAACTAACCCAGGCTATATTCCCAGGGAAAAATGAGAGGGACTCTAGCAACAACTCTTTGTAGCAGGAGCCATGGACACTAAGAGGCCACCTTCTAACTAGACAAGTTTCCCAGTGAAGGGAAAGAAAGTTAATTGTAGTGTAAAAGTAAAAGAATGAAAGATTTGCAAATAGCAGAGACACATCTTAAATCAGGTCAAAAGCAGCCCAGTTTGCAAACCTTCCCTATATAATATTGGCAGTCACAGCATGCACCAGTCACCCTCTGTGAAATATTGGCACTTAGTATGTTATTTTTATTTATTGTTATTATTATTATTATTACAACAGAATTATTGTAATACTGTTTAATTATTTTTGCTCACTGGAACATTCACTCCTCTATCCACAATTCCTTTCTTTCCAGGAGGATCTACTCCTCTGTAAAAGTCTGGATATTCTCTGCCTCACTGGTCTGCATTTCAGGCCTTTAGTCCAAGTGATAAACACAAGCTGCAAAATTCAGGTCTGAGCACATCTCAGTCTCAGGTATAATGATGCTACCCACATCCCCATACATTAAGGCTCCTAGCAGGAATCTGTGTTGGACATATTTGGTTCCCAGACCACTATCAACAAGCTACTTGTGTGACCACCATTAAAAATGCTATCAGGGTTCTGTTTCAGAAAAGCTATAGGAAGATGTGAGCTAGGGTTCTGGAAGGACCCATGCCAGTCAGAACTCGTGTGTATACTCTGTATATGAAATACAAGCCAGGGACAAACAGCCTCATTTGTAGGGCAGCCATCATCTATATATAATAAACAGTGTGACCCATGCTACAGATACAGAATATTAAACCTGGACTTGTGCTGAGCACTGAGGGGAGAACCAATAATCAAGCAAAATGCAGAGATTTCCTGACTCTGCTGAATCTATTCACATTCAATCCACCATTAACCATGAGAAACTATTATTTGAGTTATAAAATATGACTTCCTTGCCTGACCCTTACTTCCAACTAATCAATATCCTGTGGTGATCCATTTCTTCATCAACATAATGGATTTCCTCCTCTGTTCATACTCATATAAGAAGACAGTAATGACTGAGATGCAGCCCTGTGTCTAATACTTTGAACATAATAGGAACTGGAAATAACCCTAGTTTAATGTGTGAACTCTCATTACATTTCGGGGTGAGATTTTTTTCTTCTAATCTCATTATAGTTGTATCTTCTGCAAGACTTGTGCATGCATTCAAAAGCTGCTGTGAGTTCATGTATACAGTGGCTCACTTCACAGCTGATAGATGGTGTTTCACTGTAAATGCCACTCATCTCTGTGACAGCCTGTCTAACAAAAGATTAGAACTGAATAACTGAACCAGGTGTGGTGGCATGGACCTATAGTTCCCACACTTAGGAGGCAGATGAACATGGATCTCTGTGAGTTTGAGACCATCCTTGTCTATAAACAGAGTTCCATTTCATCCAGGGCTAGGCAGTGAAACCTTGTCCCAAAGAAGGGGTGAGAGCTAGAATCATCCTCAGAGATAAAGAGCATTCATTAAGAATATCCTAGAATAACTTTCATCACTCACCTAGTGACTCATAACTCCAATTCCAGAGGATTTGACTCCCTTTTCTATCTTTTGTGGGCACCAGGGACTGTCATGGTGTACATACATTTATGCAAGCAAAATACTCATACACATAAAATAAATCTAGCAATAATACTAAATAGAGGCATGTGCAAGAATTAAATTAGATTCTTATCAATCCTGACCACCAAAGGCAACAAAAGACCTTCACTGAAGAGCTGACAACCTTAATCTGCTAAAGGAAAGCTTGGATTTCCAGGATCCACATGGTGGCTTGCAACTATCTATAAATTTAATACCAGGGCAGTTTATGCTCTCTTCTGAACTTCATGGGCATCAGGTATGTATGTAATGGGGACAAAATATGCAGGAAACACATTAAAATTTTAATAAAGGAAATATGTTTAATGTGTGCATAATAATAGACTTGCTCAGCAGGACTCCAGTAGTTAAGGAAAAAAACCAAAAGCCGTCAATTCAAATTTCATGAAATTAAAAAGTCTTCTGCATATCAAAATAACAAAAAAAAGAAATTGAGTGAATAAGTACCCCCTCAGAATAGAAGAAACTCTTTGCACTTTATACATATAACAGAGGACTAATGCTTAGAATATATCAAGAACTCAGAAGGCTAAACAACAACAAATTTAAAACAACAGATAATCTGGTAACCAAGCAGGCTAATGAGCTAACAGTTTTCCAAAGATGTAATGCAAATCATTTTGTTTCCATCAAATACCAGTCAGAAGAACAGTTAAAAAAACTAGTAACAGCAGGTGCAGTGGCACATAACTACAGTCCCAGCACTGAGGAGGCAGAAGCAGGAGGACTCTATAAGTTCAACACCAGCCTGGTCCACATAGTGAGTCCAGGACAGCCATGGCTCTGCAAAGAAACGCTGTCTCAAAGAGAAAGGAAGGAAGGAAAGAAGGAAGGAAGGAAGGAAAGAAGGAAGGAAAGAAAAATGGAAGGAAAATGAAAAGAAAATTAGTAACAAATACTATAGTCTGCGGGTGTGTATCTCTCCAAACTTGATGCTTTGCGAGGGCAAGTGAGGTAATGATTCCAGGAGGGTGGTTTGATGAGAGTAGAGAAAGTTATTGTGTTAGGGATTCTTGTGAGGAATGAGTGAGAATTAGGGTGTCTAGAGGGTGGATTATGAGAGGTGTTTTAGGTAAGATTTCATAGAGGAAGGTGTGAGGTTCGAGTCCCAGTGGCCTTGGTCTACAAGTGAGTTTGTGTATGCGATTCCTGGATGGGATGGAGGAGAATGGAGCATTTGTTAAGACACAACTGGCTCCCTACAGAAACTTTATTCCCACACACCTCCCCACCCTGCGTTGAATCAAGAGCACTTGCAGTGCACTATGTCAGGACCTTGTTCGTCATACTGCTCACACAGGATCCAGTGGGACTGGAAAGCACACAAAGAGGCCAGAATAGACCACCCAATCCACACCAAGAAGTTCCTATTGAGCTGGGCATGCACAACCATGTGGGCCTCCAGACAAAGACCACGCTGCAGCCCAGCCTCGAAACGACTTCCAAATCCAGGGAACAGAGAGAAGCCTCCACACAACAGCACATTTTGTTCCATGTCGGCCTGCAACTCCTGAGACATGGACCATAGGCTCTGTTCCACCATGCTGTGGAGGCCCTAGGGTGAAGGTCCTGAGGTCTCTGGGGGATGGAATAATAGCTCAGGACATTGGAAGAGCTCCTTCCCCACTGGGATCATCTGTCCATCTGGCAGCTTCAGGCATCGCTGGAATTTGTCATCAGGGCACCCTTGCTCCTTCTGGAAATCTGAGGCTACATAGCAGAATTGGAGCTTGATGCTCTCCACAATGTCCATGTCTTCCTTCTTAAGTGGGAAGCTAGATCTCACGATTTTCTCTGCCATGAAGGTAGTCAAGTAGTGGCCAGCTAGGTCCAGGCGCTGGATGCCATTGGGTAGATTGTAGCCTAGAAAGACTGGGACAGTGTAGCTGACCCCATGGCCAGTGTCTACCACAAGACCATTAATGCACCCATTAGCATAGACTGACAGGACGGATTGGGAGGCAACATATATGGCAGAGGACTGCAGAGACTCAAAAGCCACTTCACTGTTGCAGGGAGGGTTGAAGGGTGGATTGGTGAACAGCAGAGGATGGTCCTGGGTGGCCACTTGGAGGTCATTTTCCAGGATGTGGTAACAGATGAGATCAGCAGCTTCCCAGTCCACCACAATCTCATTACAAAACGGTTACATCAGGGTTAACTCTTGGCAAGCTGGGCTGTCTCACCAATAAACGTTTGCACTTTCGACTGCCCCCTGGTGGCTTGTTTCTTGGACTGGCAGGCCACAACGTTGGCCACAATGTAGGTGGGTTGAGTCTGTCCAGCAAAGCCTATCTTACATGTGCCAGTACCCATGTCGATGACAATGCAGCACATCTTTGATGGTATCTTGTTACCGACCAGGCCACAATGTTCTTGTAGCAAATTCTTGTTTACTGAGGTTCAGATCAAAGGACCTGTGGAGCTCCCAGCACTTGGGGCCATTTACATCCATCTTTGCAAGTGCCTTTGGTGAGGCTAATTAGTGAAATTGACAACTTTACCCACGTGTAGGAAGAAGAGGCCCAGCCAGGACCCGGAGGAGCAAAGCGGGATAGAGGTACACCAGGTTATCTATGAGATCACATTGCATGCATTGGCTTCACAATACAAGGGCCGGGTGTGGTCAGAAGAGGTGCACACTGCCCCTGGGTTCACAGTTCTTTTATTCCACATCCGCTCCCTCACAACTGGTATCTACTACACAGCATAGACAACCATGTGCCCACTGAAAATAGGAATCAGAAGATGGAAAGCCAACTTGGGTTTCTGGGTGTTTTTCTGTGCATACATGTGTGTACATAGTTTCTCCTGTGTATATGCATATGTTTGGTGGGTATGTGTGTACAGGTATTCTTGTGTGAGTAGAAGTCCGACATTGTTCCTTCTTATACATTCACTGACAGACGCTCTGTCTTACTTACTTTTCATTACCATGATAGGACACCCAGGCAAAGACAACTCTAAGAGAAAGCATTTAGTTTGAAAGCTTGGGGTTCCAGGAGGTTAGAATCATATTAAAGAGCATGGCAGCAGGAAAAAAAGGATGGCAATGTAACTGTATCCGATAGCTAACATTTTCTCCATAGGCACAAGACAGAAGAGAGAAAACTAGGAATAGTGTGAGCCTCTGATATCTCAAAACCCTTCCTGCATGACACACCTTCTCCAATAAACCACACTTCCTAATTCTTCCAAGAAAGTTCTCCTCTCAGAGAACCAAACATTCAAATAAATGAGCCTACACAGCACCATTCACATTTAGGCCAGCACAGAGCCTTTAAATGAAACCAGAGATTGCAGAAGCAGATAGTTTTACAATTCACCTTGCTTTGGGATCCTCTTTCTCTGAGTTACAGGCAAGATGCTGTGCCTGCATGGATTGTTAATCCTTATTCCAATTCTCCTTGAATTTTGTAACCTTGGAGCTATCTCCTCAGCCCTGGCCATCTGGTTATTTTAAGGAATGAGAGACCAGATTGGGAGACAGGGGTAGGGAGATGGAAGTAAGCAGGTTTAAATGTCTCAAGTTCTTTGTGCTTTCTGTTCCTACACCTGCCACAATCATTCTCCCCATTTCCTTCTTTATTAAACAAATTTATGGGTGTTTTTTCTTCATATGTGTTTGCACATGACATGCATACATGGTGTACCTGGAGGCCACATGAGGGCACTGGAGCCAGGAAACTGGGGTTACCAGAAACTGCAAACCTGTATGAGGGTGCTTGGAACTGAACCCAAGTTTTTGGGAAGAACAATAAATTCTCTCAGCCCCTGAGACATCACTCCCAGATCCCCAGTCCCACCCCATTCCCTTCTTGCAGAACAGGAATTTGCCTCTTCAAATCTATGCTCCATTCCTTCCTACTAGAAAGTTTCCAAATTTCTACTCTGTAGCGATTGTACAGAGAAGGATGGCCCACATTCTCGGTGTGTTCTCCGGTTCCTCTGGATTCCAGTGAGCCTGGTGCTTCCACTGTAGATCAGAGGACAGAGGCAAAGTCTTCAAGGATAGCTAGCCAGATTAGTTGTGTAGCTGAGTTATAAAACACTTGCCAAGCATGTATGGGCCTGGGGTTGACCCCCAGGTCTGCAGAACAAACCATTAGTAACACTAAAAACTAATGTGCAGTGGGCTAGGTTAGGTTAGGTTAGTCATTTTGAAACGATGGCTACATTGTGTTGACCTCAGGTGTCATCTCTTAAAGCTAGGTAAAGGAAAGCATCTCTTACTCTCTTACTAGGTGTAATAAAGGGAAGGCTAATATCAACAGAAATTGTTCCACTTCACACTTTCAAAGAAGATGTATTTGTATTTATTTTACGTGTGGGTGTTTTGTCTCGATGTTAGTCTGTGGTCCATCTATATGCAGTGCTCACAGAAGCCAGAAGAGAGCAATAGATCCCCTGGCCTGGAAGTTTTGTTTTGGTGCTCAAAAAATATGTTCTAATTGTACACTGCATTGTTTTGAATTAGCAACTATTATAAGTATGTGCGGTGACCATTCAAATACCAGCCCCTTTTGCTTTATAAACATAGTCCTCATGGGAACCTTGTTGGATGTGCTTGCATGATGAACTTGGCACAGCTATGCTTACTTCCACAGAAGTAGAATTTTTGCCTTGCCATTTTCTTGATATGCCCAGACTCATTTCTAACACAAAAACAGAGCAAATTTCTAGTTCTGTTTTAATGTCTTCCTTTGCCTGAGTGCAGCATAGATTATTTGTTTTGATCAAATGGATATATGTCATTTAATTCGTGCTTTGCAAGTGCTCATACACTATTTGTTGAGTTTTGCTGGTTCACGTTCACAATAATCAGGGATGCAGTGATTAAGAACACTCTGCATTGTTTTCAAACATGATTTTCTGTTCTGGTTTGTAAATTCTATAAAGACATAACATGAGAAGGTGAAGCCATCAACTCATCTCACCATTTAAAATTGCACTAGCCAGCCTTGGTTCTACACACCTGAAATCCCAGCACTGAGGCATCACTGAAATCCTCTACTAAAGCTGAAAGCTTGTGAATTGGGACAAGCAGATCCATGGGTGCAATCCTATAGCACCTCAAAATAAAAACATTTAAAAATACAGTAGAGCATTTTCTTCTCCCTGATTTGTAGTCACACCAGGCAGCTGTGCACTCTGCTACTCCTATTGAAAATATGTTTTTCTAAAGTTGAGAATGTAATGTTCCCTTCAGGGATAAAGAAACCAAAAGTGAATGTTATTCGTAGGTGATGCAGTGGAGAGCACACCAAGATGCTAAACCTTTATTTTCCAAAGGAGCAGAGGGGTTCAGTGCTGGAGGAACAAAAGACTGACCCTGACTAATTCATTCTGGTCAATTTTATTGAATCATTAGACAGAATTAGTTGACACTGGGAAAGATTCCTACTACCAAAGTTATCTTGCCCTTGCTGCATGAGAGAGAGCAGACAACCCACACAAATCTCAGTCCCATTTGACCATGGCTAAACATAATGAAAAATAAAAATCCCAAGTTTACCAGGAGAATCTAAGGACCAAGATTTGTGCAGCTGTAAGCTCTCACATAACATCAAGTGTAGACTTTCCAGGGAGATAACATTTTTTCAAGATTCAGGCAGTCTATAAACAAGTTTTATGCACAGCACAGACTAGTCTGAAGGATTTCACTCAAAACCAGACAAAAAGGTTTCACTTTACAACTCACTATAAGAGGAGACTCAGTGGTTAAGAGCACTGGTTGCTCTCTCTTCAAAGACCTGGATTTTGATTCCCATTGCTCATATAGTTGCTCATAACCATCTGTGACCCAAGTTCCATGGAATTCAAACCTTATCTGCTGGCTGTAGGGACTACAATCACATGTTCTCAAACATACAGGAAGGCAAAACATTCTTTGAAAAAAATATGTCCTGGAGCATTTTCTCGTGTGTGTGTGTGTGTGTGTGTGTGTGTGTGTGTGTGTGTGTGTGTGTGTGTGTGTGTGTCCAGTAACTGGGGGATCAAGATCATTTTTCTTCATTACCTTTGCAGGAGTTCACTTAAATTATAATTTTTAAAACATTCAATTATTAAATCTGAGGGAAGAAAGAGGTAGCTGAATCAATAAATCAACCCCTGCTATCCAAATATGAGAACTGGGTTCTAATGTGAAGAACTCACTCAAATACCCACCTGTAATCTCAAATCTCCTGTGGCAGAACAGAGTGTCTTGAAGAAAGTTAGCCAGCTTGACTACCTGAATTGATGAACTTAGGTTACATTGAGAGTCTATGCTTGCTAAAGCATAGAATGATTGATGAGCATCTTAATTTTAAGTCTTCACATTCCTACATAGGCATGTGTACATTCACTGCTGTGATTTGACTGCTACATTTAAATAATGCTACTTGCATGGAGATTTTAAAAAATTTATTTGTTTATTTTCTACATACCAACCATGATTCCTCTTCTCTTCCAAGTCCTTCTACAACTTCCCTTCCCCTCCCACATCTACAACTCCTCCATTTCACTTCACCAAGGTTGTGCGTCCCAAGAATAGAAAGTTGCAGTGAGACAAGAAACCTCTTCTATTAAGACTAGACAAGGCAACTCAGTAAGAGGAAAGTGTCCCAAGGCAGGCAAGAGCCCCTGCTCCCACTCTTAGGAGTCCCACAAGGAGACCAAGCTACACAACCGAAATATGTAGAGGGCCTATGAAGGGAGACTGAAGATCCCTTGTTGGCGGTTCAGTCTCTGTGATTCCCCTTTGAGTCCAGGCTAGTGGATTCTGTGGGCTTTCTTGTGGTGCCCATGACCCTTCTGGCTCCTATAATCCTTCATCCCCCTCTTTCTCAGGATTCCCCAAGCTCTGCCTAGTATGTACTTGTGAGTCTCTGCATCTGTTTCCATCAATTTCTAGATGAACCCTCTCTGATCTATGTGTACAACAGAATATCATTAAGAATAATTTCATTGACTTTTTTCCATTCGTATTTGGGTCTATCATAAGTCTCTGGGCTATCCAGCCTCTGGCTCCCAGCTCTCCAGGCAGTGTCAGGGGTGGATTCACTCTCATGGCATAGGTCCCAAGTTGGACTAGGCATTGGTTAGCAACTCCCAAAATTTCTGTGCCACCTTTACCCTAGCACATCTTGTAGCCAGGACAACCAGTCCCTACACTGGAAGTCTTGTTGGGTTACAAGAGATAACCAGTTGATGCTTTGTAACCTCCATTGCTAAGAATAGTAGCTAGGGTCACCTTCAGAGATTCATGGGAGTTTCCAATACACTAGGTTGCTAGCTCATTCCAGAAATTACTTCACCCCATTCCAAGATTCTAGTTGCCTCTGCCAGGACTCTCTCTTTTCATCCTCCCATGAACTGATCCATAAACCCTTCTGTTCCCATTATTTCCCATTCAAATCTCTTCCCTTATCAACCGGTGATATCTATTCTATTTCTCCTTCATAGTGGGAGTCTAGTGTTTCCATTTTAAGACTTCCTTGTTACTTATCTTCTCTGGGTCTGTGAATTGTAGCATGATTATTTTTACTTTCTTGATAATATCCACTTATAAGTGAGTACATATCATATCTGTTTTTTTTTTTTTTTGATCTGGGTTAGTTCACTGAGGAGTATCTTTTCTAGTTCCATCCATGATACTTTCATTTTAATTCCTTATTTTCTTTGACTGAACCATCCAACTCCTCTAACTCGTTTTCAAGTCATAACCTTCAGTATCCTACCTTATGTGCATTTCTTAATGATGAAGATGGACAGACTTTATTACAGAGCACAATGAAGGATACGAACACACCCTGCCACATCAAATCACAGCAGGACTAAACAGTTCTTCTCCAACTAAGGCAGAAAATACAGATCGGCTATGTGAAAGGGATCCAACTGTAGGCACCAGAGTGAAGGACAGCCCCCTCTCCAATTGTTAGGAGCCCACATGAAGACCAATCTGCATATCTGCTATACATGTGTAGGTTGTCTGGGTCCAGCCCATGAATTCTCTTCAGCTGGTTATTTAGGCCTAGGTTATATTTCTCTGTAGATCTTGTGGCTCACTCATTTTTTCCTGCCTTTCTTCCCCGAGACTACCTGAGTTCCACCTATTATTTGGCTGTGGGTCTCTACATTTGTTTGCATCAGCTACTTGATGAAGCCTCTCAGAAGATGTTTATGTTAGTCTCCTATCTGGAAGCATAGTAGAATATCATTAATAGTGTCAGAGATTGTATTTCTTCCATGGAGTGGACCCAATTTGGACAATCATTAGTTGGCCATTCCATCAATCTCTGTTCCATCTTTATCCCTACACATCTTGTAGGGAAATATGAAGTGTTATGGGGGTGTTGGTGTCCCAATACCTCCACTGGAAGTGCTACCTGGCCTGCAGGATGGATACTTTAGGCTCCATATCTAGTACTGCTAAGAGTCTCAGTTAAGGTCCATTATCATCACAGCAGAAATCATGGTGGTGTGCAGGTAGACACGATGCTAGAAAAGAAGCCAATAGTTCTACATCAGTACCTGAAGGCAGCAGGAAAACAGAGTAACACTGGGCCTGTATCAAGCTTCTTAAACCTCAAATCTCAACCCCCAGTCACACACTTCCTCCAACAAGGCCACGTCTACTCCAACAAAGCTACATGTAGTATTCCTGTCAAATATGCCACACTCTATGAGTGTATGGGAGCCATTTTCATTCAAACAACCACATAAACTTTAGGATGTGTCTCTTTTAAGGCAAAATGTTTTGGGACAAGAAAAAAATCATTATCCTTTAAAGTAAATTTTTAATTTAAAGTTAGCATTGCTAAATAGTAAGTAATGATTTAGATAAGTAGAAACAATAACCACTTGTAATTTTAAAATTTTATCAATTAAATATTTGATGTTATTCCACAATATCTTGGCCCAGTAGGTAGTAGACAATTTAGTAGTGTGGTTGATATTAAAATTTCTCAAATAATTTGCTAGCATAAGTATTGTTAGTAATACATTGTAATGAGAGTCCTAGAAACACAATTTATAAGAGCTATTTAACAAAGACAGTTTCAAGATATGACACAACGGTATTTTCCTGGAGCCACCAGGGCCCCATCCTAGGGCTGGGAATATGTTCTATAGCTGACTACTTAGGAAAAGGCATTATGTACCCTGAGCAGAAATCACCATATACCTGGCAGCAAAGAAAGTCCCAACAAAAACTACTGTACTTTCAGATGTCAAGTCCATTCATTATTAGAAGCTTGTAATATTGGGTAAAATAATATTTTTGTACTGTGTATAATAATAGAAGTTAGGCTTTCATGAACCTTAACTACCCCCTTTGCCAGAGTATGATCATACATCAGACTAAGGACAACTATAAGAAATGAAGGAACAAACAAACAAACAAACAAAAACACAACCTATTAAATCAAAAGGAGTAATCAACTCTAAACATTTAAACCTAAGTCTTTTTTGTGGCATATATGCCTTTATTTATTTTTTGTAATTTTAGAAATGATTACAAACAATTCTTAAGGAGAAAATGATTGAGTTTTCCTATAGAAGTGTAGATTCAGCAGACACTGTAATGGAAAGAAAATTGTACACTATCAAACATTATCATTGAGGAAGAACCTGTTGGAAAGCTCTAGTTTTTATGATGTTTTGTAGACAGTCTGATAAAGCAGATTTTCAGGCTAACCAAAAGTAATAGGTAAAAATTTCAAATAAATTCACTTTTATTTATGGCATTTTTAGATTAACCACTCCTGTCTCTCAAGGGGATTTGAGAAACATTCAATTTATGATTGTACTGCATTACACAGAAGAAATATTTTAAAATATTTTTTTCTTGACAGGGTTCTTTGTGTAGCCTTGGCTGTCCTGGACTCGTTTTGTAGACTAGTCTGGCCTCTGACTCACAGCAATCCACCTGCCTCTGCCCCCCAAATACTATGATAAAAGGCATTTACCACCATGCATGGCTTTTTAAACTTTTTAATTTTAATTTATTTTTATTTTTAAGTCCATCCCAAGCATGCTTATACTGCTATATTTAACTTTTTGATGTATTGTACAAAAACACAATTTTTACAGAAAATTGAGATTTTAATAATAGTAATAATAATAATAATAATAATAATAATAATAATAATAATAATAATAATAGAAAAATCTGGAAGTATAAAAAGAGAAATTTTTTCATTTTTAATGTAAAGGACAAGATAAAAATGTATTTGCTAATATTGTGAGCATATTGCTGGATGCATGTGTAATTAGAGCAGGCAACAGCAAGAAAAGCAGCTATAGTCTCCATAAAAACAATTCATTGCACCGACACTTTGAAGCATCTTTTAGCAGCAACAGCCACAGCTGCTCCTGGTTTTCCCCCTAGACAGGTATTTTTTTCTCTTTTGTGTTCTCTGGAGATAGAGATACTAGCACTTCAGTGTTGCTGTCATGCTTTAATTAACCTGGTTTGTTGTTTTTTTACCATTTCATTTTTTCATTTATCAAAAATAGATTATTCTCTCATACAATCAATCCTGATTACAGTTTCCCTCTCCCTCTGTTTCTCCTGGTTCCTCACCACTTCCCTTCCTCTCTGGACAACTCCTTTTCCTTCTCTTATTAGAAAAGAATGGGTTTCTTTGAGATAAAAAACAAAAAACAAAAATACAAAACTGAAATATATATATATATATATATACATACATATATATATATGATCTTAATAGACCCACAACGTTTTATTCTGATTTTTTAATAACTTACTGAGGCCAGTTTGAACTGTAAATACACCTGTGGATGTGGGGACATCCACTGCATCACAGTTGCCTACCAGGACCACACCACTAAAGAAATCTGATTCTTCCTATTCTAGGCTGTCAACACTTACTAAAGCAGCTTTTCATTTATGGGTGGATGCCCCATTCTAGAATGTTGATTGGTTTAAACTGTGCAGGTTTTTCACAAGAAAACAAGGCTTGTTTGGATTTATGAATACAGCCACCCAGTTATGTCCAGACACACTGTTTTGATCAGGGCCCTTTCTTCTAACACTTACAACCTTTTCCTTCCTGATGGTCCCTGAATCTTTCCAATGGGGTAGTATGGATCTCTCATAGTTGGAAGCACATTCTGCTAGCATTTTACCTTTATACTTGAGAAGTATTGAGTTTCTGTGTGAACCAATGTTCACTGTGCAAATACACTTTCCTGGTGATATCGCAGAGCTTCACTAATCTAGAGCTATAGAGAAATTAACTTAGAGGACTATTTGGCTTACCTGATTGAAATAGAAGGTTCCCTCATAGGACCAATGTCCAAATAAAATTACCAGAAATAGGAACCATATAAAATAAAATATAATTAATTAATTAGATACTTAAAATAAAAATACCATAAGCATGCCTGTGGAGAAAGATAGAAATCCAACCAATAGTGAATGCTTAGCAGCAGGACATTTGTACCACTACTCTACTCTCAGGCATATCTTGCTTGACAACTGTCACCATAGTTAGGCCATTAAGTTTCACTTTTATGTTGATCTTGCTAGCTCTCACCTTTCATTTGCTGTTACATAAGCTTAAATATACTGATAAAATTTTAGAATAAAAAACTTCAAAATCCATACTTAATTATTTATGGATATGAGGAGATAGATACATTTCCATGTTGAAATTGATTACTCTTTTGAATTTCTGTAAGTCTTGTACATGTCAGCACAGTTCCTATGAAGACATGTGTTAAACACTCATGTGATGTATAGAATCTAGTCCCCTCAGTCATTTCATACAGATAAGCAAACATTGATTTTAGAATACATGTGATATAATTGAACATAGAACTCATTATCAAGGTTTGAGATATAATATTATACAAAAAAATCCATGCTCCAAACAAGGTTGCCAGAACAAAAAGAAAAATATTGAATGTCTCATTGTAAATCATGCAAGGGCATATCATTCTCAAAATGCATATTACATAAACACACTTATTTATATTCTTAGACAATTGTTACAATATAACTGTAAAAAATATTAAAACTTAGTTTGTTCTTACATACAGCGAACAGTCCTCACAAATCTGAAAGATTTAGATATAAAAAATCAAGGTTTCATTGAATCTACTAAACACGCAAATAGATGGAGAATGGCTTGTCTCTTGGAATGCACTGTGCACAATGTCTGAAAGCTCTGTGCATTGTAGCTCACTCTTCATCTCAGTCATGGTGTGGGCTATACTATATAATAAAGAATCAGAATAATACAATGCTCAATCACAATGAAAATATTCTAACTTTAATGCTTCTAAAAGCAATGAATTTCCAAATAGGAATTAGCAGATGTTGAGGCATAGATTGTTCATAAAAATCTGTAAGAATGCACACTTCAAAGGATACAATAATCCTTTTCAAAATACAGCTGCAGCATCATGACAATTAAGACCTGTGTAATTTTCAGAAGAGAAACCCCTCTTGCCGTTTGTGCTAGATGATCTATACTGCTGCATGATATAGAGCTCACTAGGAGTAGTAACAACATCCTCATTTTGTTTTATTGGTTACTTAATAAAATAGACATAGACATTTTCAATTAAATTATGAAATAAGTATAAACTTATAGTGGTATGCATACATTAATGTTCAGATGAAATACCTCAAAAACCTTTTGTGATATCTGCGTGAAGCCAGTTTTGCCTTTAGACTGTGTACATTTCAAATATGCATTAGTGGATAATTGATGATACTAAGCGGTTTTCTTTTAAAGGAAATTTTACTTTCAGGGAACTACCATGATTACAAAATATTTATAGAGAAGCAATCAATAGTTATCATGTGCTCCACATCAACATCCCCTTTAAATAACCTTTATAGTAACATGTTACATTATCAGAACAGAAAGCACAATTGATGAACCAACACTGATTCATTACCATTAACTGAATACTATGATTTACACAGTGATTAACATTGTCTGTTGTACATAGATTTTATTGTGGGCACATTTTTACTACCATACCTCATGGCTACAGTAGACTCACATGCAGTAGAGTCATCAACATAACTCATTCCTGTGCTGTTGAAAACAGCCCTTCTCATTTTTTTTAGTGTTTTACGTGATAGAAACAAAAATATGCATCATAACTAGTATTTTTCTTGGTAACACATCATTCATAGAAAAGCATAAATAATAATGGAACCAATTCTCAGTTTAGAAAAACCATAACTATATATCTACTTGGTGACACAGGGTTGTTTAAAGAATACTATGGAAGGTCAAATTTTAGGACAATATCAACATCTTTATTTCTGCATTGAAATGAAGTTCATTTGAAATTGATGAATTTTTCAGGACCAGGCCTTTCCCTAGAAAATTGTCGCAATCTGTACAGAGTATGGCACAGAAATTGGCTTTATTGACATGCACATATAGAAGAACTATTCTGTGATTACTGTAAGCTCAAGCAAGTAAAGGTAACATCCGTAGTCACTGGTGGTACCATAGTATCCTGCTGCTCTTACTTTTCTTGCTAAGCCTAGGCCTTTTCCTTTTCATCTTCCATGGAATCCTATGGTGGATAATGATTCATCAAACTAAGTGGCTTCCTCATGAATTGTTTCCTGGTTCACACTTGGGGTAAAATCTACTAAGAGAATTTCAAGTTTTGCAAATTGATCTCTGAAAACAACTCAATTGTTATCCCATCACTTGTATCCTCCCATTCCTCCCTTCCTCCTGCTTTCACCCTATTCCTCTCCCCTAGGTCTATGACCAAGGGAGATCTCCTTGCCCACTAAATAGTCATAGGCTATCAAGTGTCATCTTCGTACCCTGCTTATTCTTTCTTTGAGTGCTACCAGGACTCCCCACCTAAGAGAAGTGGTCAAATATGGAGCACCAGAGTTCACATCAAAGTCAGTCCCTGCTCTCCCCATAACTGTGGAGAATGTCCTATCCATTGTGTAGATCATAGTAGGGGGTTTATGTTTCCTATTGGATTGTCTTTGCTTAGTGCAATGGTTTGAGCAGATTCCCTGGGCCCTGATCCACCCATCATGATGTTCTTGTAGGTTTCTAGGACCCTCTGGGATTTTTTATTCTCATCTACTTATTTTATCTGTCAAAGAGAAAGCACCCACATGGATTTTATTCATTTTACTTTCCATATTAGACAGTTGAAATTTCCCCATCTTCCCTGTCAAGTCTGTGACTCCTCAGAATTTGAATATTTTCAGTATTAGCTCTTCTGAAGAAATATTAAATAGCAAAAGGGTGGCATAGTGTTTGGGGAAATACAGAAGGATGATTGCACTCCTATAAGAAGAAATGATGCCACTGAAAATTATTTCCTTGTGTGAGACTTTATGACAATTGTTGTCTGTGTTTTTCTTTGAAGATTTGGGAGCAGGAATGTCAGAAATGTATCACATTATTTTTAAAATGTCTTTGCCTCTGTCAGACCTTTTAAATGTGTTTTTGAATGAAATTTTTATTTCAAACAGCTTACTATATTTAGATTCCAAATGTTAACAATATATACTTGCTCTTTAATATGAATGTGTTCTTATTTGCACACTAATTGCCGACCGTGGTTTTTATGAGGTAGTTCTGGGCACTCTTACCTCTGTGCACAACTACAAAATATTGATCAAATCAACTTGAGTTTCTTTCATCTAGCTAAAGAAAATATATCACATCAGTCGGCTGTATCCAATGGCCAGCAAGAATTCCTATAACTGTAGTTACTCATATAATCAGGTCCTTGAAACAAACAAATATAGATTGCTCTCAACTATGAATACAAATAAAGAAAAGAGAACTACATATAGAGGTATAATGTAAATATCTAAAATAAACATAGAGGTGAGGATTGAATATTGCCAAAGTGGCATTAACTGTGTCTTTGCAGAAACTTGGCTATGTCAAAACTCATATGAAATATGGTTTGAGGAGTATAGTCAAACTTTATTTTAACTTGCCCATGGTATGTTATTTCCTGGTTCTTAGGAGGAAATGCAGACTCTAAGCCTGTATGCTACTCCAAGTGAAGCTGAGGACCACTGCCTAAACTTGTTTTGCATTGTTATGAGCATACTGTATAGAAAACAAAGGATTCCTAAGTTACATCTTCTGCTTTCTCTATATGTGAAAGCTACAAATACTCTTGGACCAGGTGGTTAAAGTACATAATTCTACAATATGTTCAAATACAACTATCACCAACTCTCCTCAAACTATTCCAGAAAAATAGAAAGTAAAAGAACATTTCCAAATTTCTTTTAGGAAGGCTTAGAATAGAAGACAAGTTGTGTGGACTGCTGAGGCAAAGCCAAAGAGATGCTGGTGATCATGGCAACTGTGGCACAGGAGATTATGAGTGAAACTCAGATGAAAAACACTGAGCTGCTGGGTAACATACTGTTTGGAACACTGTTGTGCTTTGTTTAGATTTTGGCTATTTCCTGGTTATTCTTTCTTGCAAGAAGAAGTATGTTCCTCATGTTACATTTTACAGTGTTACTTTTATTTAAAATCCCAGATCATTTTATTTCACCAATAAAGACTGAGGAGCCAGATGTGTAAAACCTGCTAGCTCAGAAAGACAGAGAAAGCACCTGGCTGAATTTTCTACTGAGCTCATGTTATGTTGGAAAAGGTCTAGAGGCTCCCTAGCTCAGGTGACAGCCCAAGAGAAAAAGACAAAACTCCCAAAGCCAAAGCCTTGTTAGATCAATGTCCAAAAACCTAAAAATAAAGGCCAAGGAGGTGAGGAGCTCAAGAGCTAGAGAGCTAAGAGCCAAAGAGCTAAAGAGTTAAAGAGTTAAAGCTAAAATCCCAAGAGTAAAGCCCGAGAGCCAAAAGCAAAAAAGACCCCCTCTACTTCTTC
Source organism: Acomys kempi (assembly GCA_907164505.1). Lineage (NCBI taxonomy): Eukaryota > Metazoa > Chordata > Mammalia > Rodentia > Muridae > Acomys > Acomys kempi. Next base: position 66,659,614 of record OU015361.1, on the reverse strand, counting down.
ATGCTGTCTTAAATATCCTTCAACTCAAAGTTCAATCGCAGAAATCACAATGGGATCAATGGAAGATTTTTATAGTTCAAAATCTCATGGATCACATTGATACATTCTCTTTTATTTTGAAAAAAAGCTCTGTAGGTATCTGTTGCATTCATTTGACTCATGATATCTGCTTTTTTTATTATTCCTCTTTAGTTTCTGTCTCAATATCCTGTTTTTTGGTGAGAATAGGGTGTTGATGTCTCCCATTATTAATGTGTGGGGAGTCAGAAAGTAAGATTTAAGTTTTAGAAATGTTTATTTTACAAGTGTTGGTGCCCTTGTATTTAGGGCAATGATCTTGATAATATGAGTTGTCCTCTTTTTGGTTTGTTGTTGCTGCTGTCATTGTTGTTGTTGTTGTTCTTGAGTATGAAGTGAAATGGCCTATACCATTTTTTAATTTATTTTGGTTGAAATTCTATTTTATTAGATATTAAGTTAATACTTCTGCTTGATTCTTGGGTATATTTGCTTGGAATACCTTTTTTCAAGCCCTTTACCCTTAGATAATGTCTATCTTTGTTGCTGAGGTGTGTTTCTTACATGAAGCATCCTGTTTAAGCATCCCTTTTCTTGGCTTGTGTCATTTCTTTAACTCCTATAACTGCAAACTTTGCCTTTACTCTTCGTAAAATTGTTTCATCCTACAACAAAATACATACATATACATGAAGAATCTTTTGAACAAGTAAGCTTTTGAAACCCACACTGAAGAAAAACAAATGTGATTAAAAAAACAAGTTTGGCATAAGGCATATAAAACACTGAAAAGGGCAGGGTCTCCCTGTGATGACAATCTGTGGCTGTAGAATCAACTTGATTTGAGAAAAAGCTATTGAAATCTGCATTTGGGATTGCCATTCTCCTATGCAAATTTGTGTAGTGAATTCATATAGGAAGTTGAACCTTAACCCCTGTTAGAAACCATTTTTCTGGAGCCTGCTGGCATGTTAACATTTGACTTCGGTGTCTCCTGCAGATCATGTTCCCCATCTAGCATTGGATTCCACATGGTACTGTTAAGTAGAGCCCTCATCTGAAGTAAAGCACACCCTATGTCATTTTATTGGGAATTGTGTTTATCGAGGTTAAGAGATATGAATGACTAATGATTATGAGTTCCTGTTATTTTTATTTCGGTAGAGGTTCTCTCTGTCTGTCTGTCTGTCTGTCTGTCTGTCTGTCTGTCTGTCTGTCTCTCTCTCTCTCTCTCTCTGTCTCTCTCTCTCTCTCTCTCTCTCTCTCTCTCTCTCTCTCTCTGTGTGTGTGTGTGTGTGTGTGTGTGTGTGTGTGTGTGTGTGTGCGTGCGTGCGTGCGCTTCCTCCTTGTGCTTATGCTGCAGTGGACTTATTTGTATCCTGTGTTTTCTTTGGTTAAGTAAACTTCTTCGCTTATAGTTATCCTTCTAGTATCTTTGCGCAAGTATTGCTTAACTTTGGTTTTTGACAGGGAATATCTTGTTATCACCATTGATACTCTGCTTCTGTAGGTTACTTGGCCTTTTTCCTTAGCAGCTTTCAATATTCTTTCTTTGTTCCGTACATTTAGTATTTTTATTATGATGTGGCAGTAGGATTTCCTTTTCTGGTCTAATCAATTTGGTGTTTGGTAGGCTTCTTTTATGTTTATAAGCTTCTCTTTCTTTAGATTGGTGATATTTTCTTCTATAATTTTGTTGAAACAATTTTCTGTTTCATGCAGCTGGGAATGTTCTCTTTCATTTATTTCTATTATTCTTAAATTTTGTCTTTTCATAGCATCCCTAATTTCTTGGATGGTTGTGTCACGGCCTTTTTGATTTAACATTTTCCTTGACAGATGTAGCAGTTTCTTCAACTGTATCTTTTACACTTAAGATTCTCTCCTTCATCTCTTGTATTCTGTTCATGATGCATACATTTGTCATTTGGATTCTTTTTCCTAAATGTCCATCTCCTGGATTCTGTCAGTTTGTGTTTTCCTTTTTCTTTCTATTTACATTGTCAGGATTTGAGCCATTTGGGTCATTTTTTTTCACTTGTATGATTGTATTTTCCTGTATTTCTTTAAGGGATTTTATTCTTTTCCTCTTTAAAGGTCATTTTCCTATATTTCTGTTGTATAAGGATATCCAGGGCTTGTTATAGTAGGATTCTTTGGTTCTGTGCTGCAATTTTGCCATAGGTATTGTTGATTGTGTTGTTCTGCTGCCCAGTTAGCCACGTTGTTGTCCCTGTTTTGCAGTGAGTGTTTCTGCTGTTTGCTGGAAGGTGACTTGAGTCTTGAGTCAGAGACCAGGTACTCCTAGAATTTTTCACTATTTTTGGTAAGGTGGGAAGGTTCATAGGCTGGCGGGTAGACTGTGTTTCTCTGGATGCATGGCTGCCTTCCTTGGGAAGGTAGGTAAAGCCATGCATCAGAGGCTAGATGATCCTGTGGCTCAGGTGCTGTATTCAGGATGGCAGATAGAACTCTCAGATGGATTCTTCAGGTAAGCATGTAGAGGATTGGGAAGAAAACTCTATGAACCAGACTCCCAGGAGCCCCCCTCAGGAGGACAGTTAGAGATTTGGTCCACAGAGTTTGTCTTTCTACTTGCATTTTAGAAGGCATTTTTAAGTGTTCTGTTTTTTTCCTGTGTTCTGATAACTATTGATGAATATTGGGCTGATAATTAGTATATTCTTCATAATATATGCATGCATTCGTTTCAAAATGCTTAATTTAACAACCCATAGGCATTTCCCAAGACTGGGGTTACCAAAGAAATCAAGACAGCCTAGGAGGTGGGGCTGATGTGTGAACAGGAAAAATGTCCTAGCTGGGACTGGGTTTGGTGTAGGAACACACTGCTGTGAGGGTATGGAGTCTACCACAGCTTGAGTTGTGAGCTGAATCTGGAAACACAAACCAGATAGTCATAGAAAGAAACACAGAGTTTAAATAATAAAACACATCTCCATAAAGTGAGAAAAATAGAGAGATTAAAAGATAAAGTATATTATATATTAAAAATCAAAAATGTTGTAGAATTGGGGGTTGTACACTGTATAATTTTTATAGTCACCATACCAAAAAGCATGTTCAATCATAGCTCAATTTTAGATATCATTTTAAAGAAAATCAAAAGAAGTCAGACTTAGAGAGAAAGGAGACTGAAAAACTAAATGCTAAAATGAAGGTTGTAAAAACAGAGACTATAATATTCCTTAAACCAAAATTAAATTTCTTCAGAGAAACCAGGCTTGACAGACCCTGTCCTTAATTCCAGCACTCTGGAGACAGAAGTAAGTGGATCGTTCTGAGTTCAAATCCAGCTTGGGCTAGAAAGAGAGCCTAGGACAGTTTGGGCTGTTAAGCAGAGACACCCTGTCTCATTAAAATAAGGAGCTTCAGGGAAATCCAATATATGGCCTACAGTGCCACTTTGTGACAAAATTAAAGAATGCTATCCCATTGTAACAATAGAGGCTTCAGTGATAAACCATCATAATCAGAATATATTATATTTTCAAAATCAATTAATAGATGAAGGTCAATATGATGAATTTAAAATGCAGGTTCTCGAATACATGCAGTAAACATTGAACCCCTGCTCAGATCTGGCCAATGGACAGAACATTCACAGTTGTATGGGGAGAGAGGACTGACTCTGACATGCACACTGGTGCCCCATATTTGACCACTTCCCCTTGGTGGCACTCAGAAAAGGGATAATCAGGCTACCAAAATGAGACTTGATGACCTGTTACAGTATGGTGTGGGAGGAGGTCCCCTTCAGTCACAGACCTAGGGGAGGGGAATAGAGTGCAAGTGGAAAGAAGGGAAAAATGGGAGGACACAAGTGAGGGGAAATAATTGAGATTTAATCTGAATAAATTAGTTAAATATAATTTAAAGGTTGTATTAATGTCACCTTAAAGCAATTGCCTACCATAGCTTAAGTGTTCCATTTTGCAGAGTTTCAAAAAAGAAAAGATGGGTACCATACCATGCAGTCTTATAGAGAACTTCAGGGGGCTTTTATCTTGAGTTCTGAAAAGGATGTTTCTGAGATTGTACATTAATTAAAGGTGATTGTTTACTTGCAAATGCATTTACAAATTGAATCTGATGATGCCTCAACATATGTATCCTATAGAATACAACTATTATTTAGACACTGTAACATAGAAAATGTTATATATAGATCTTACAGTCGTACAGGACAAGCAACTATAGAAAAATCTAACGGGATATTTAAATGAAATAATCATAGAACAGAAGGGATAAATCAGATCTTCTAGAAACCCCTTTTAAAAGGTTTGCTGTCTTTTAAAATTTGGACAAGTGTGGACAAATGTTGACACATGATATGAAATATTAAGTAATCTTATATTCAATGTTGTTACATATGACACCCAGTTAATACAGTCATGAAATAGTACCTGGAATGGTTGTAATAGTGAAAATTATTAGCCAAAATTATTCAAATTATACTACCCTCCATATAGATGATATTAGTCACATGATTATTTATTTAGTGTTGACTCAATGCAAATGGCACACAGGTAGTTTTTTTCACTTCTTTTCCTGTCACCTTATGTAATGAAATGAAAGTCCTTAGAGGACATATGCGCAGTAATCAATTGCCTTGCCACTAGGCTGATGATCTTTTATCCTCATGATCCAACTCCTAGATTATGTCCCTGAGAAGGTGACCAACTTCTAGAAGGTGTATACTGATATCCATGAACTAAAACATAAAACATGTTGCAAAATAATTAAAGAAAATATAATGAAATCTCAACCCAGCACCCAAATGGCAGCTCTCAATTATTTTACTGGCAGATCATGGGACTGGAATCTGTTTTCAAATCTCTGTGATCACTGCAAACATATTATAAAATAGCCTTATACAAGAAATGAAAATAAAATATTTATTTCAAAAAGAAATCTAATCCTTGTAACCTGCATCCAAGGATATTTATAAAACAGACAAACAAAGATTAAGCAAGCAAGCAAAGAAAAATGTTGTTTGGTAGTTCTTAGTGAAATGTTGCTGTTTAAGATTCATGTTTTCCTTCAATAGAAATATGACAACTGCAGAGAGTTTTGATCATCATAGTCATCTACAATTCAAACATACTAAAGAGATTATTTTAACAATATTTTATTCTTTTGTAAATCATTCAACTGTGTTTCTTATGGTAGATTTAACATTGGTGGTTAATATGTGGTATGCATAAAAAGAGTCTCAGTCATCTCCACCCAAATATCTCTTTAGGTAGGTACTTAGTCTGGCAACTTAACTGTACATCAACAAGCAGCATCCTCATGCAGAGTCATTAAAATATTCTTCTCTAACTTTAAATATTATGCATTATCAGTTATTTGTGTGTGTCTGTGTGTGTGTGTGTCTGTGTGTGTGTGTGTGTTTTGTTTTGTGCACAGGTGTGTTCAGGTAGCCATGTAGCCCAGAATAGGACATCTTATGCTTTGGAGCTATTGTTACACAGGGTTGTTAATATCATTTTTTTCAGGGCTGAGTAGTGAATGAGGTCTTAATCAAGAACAGGACATGACATGACATTAACTCCTGAGACACCAATCCATCTTCCTCAGTATTCTTTCTGTTTATAAATCCATCACTCTCTCTTCTAAGCTCAAATCGTCTAACTCATTGTATAATATCAGGATTCCCATGGGTTCCCCCAGCAAGGAGGAACATTGTTTTACCATCATGTGAAAGCAGGAGTATACTCTCCCACAAACATCTGCAAATTTTTAATCACCATTCAACAGGCTTCAAACTCATTCACTCAGATATTGAAAGAACTTTTATTTTATTTTGAATGTTTTTTATTTTAGAGAAAAAAAGACCATTTACACTTTGCACCACACTATACCTGAATAGTAATAAACTGTGATATAAGTGGATGAGTGTAAGATTACTGGGATGATGTAGACAACTGTAGTAGCCATTACTGCTATAAAAACCATTAGAGGAAACAGTGAGAATCATTCTAAAACAGATAAAACTTGTGCTATCACTCAATATTTGTTGATCAGGCACAAACTTTATAGTTGTTGGTTAGAATTAATTTTCTACTCAGAATACCTGGCCCAACTCAAGACCCAACCCATGGAAGACAGCCAACCACCAACACTATTAATGATACTCTGCTCTGTTGTAGACAGGAGCCTAAATGAGTTATCCTCTGAAAGGCTTCACCCAGAAGTGATTCAAAACAAATGCTGAGATGCACAGCGAAACATGAAGAGGTACATAAAAAGTCTTGTAGAAGAGTGAAGTGAAGGAGAAAAAGGCCTTCAGGTAATAAGAGCTGCAATAGATGAAGAGGTGCAAAAACAGCTAATCAGGGCCTAGAGGAGCTTAGTGAGGCTGAAGCAACAACCATGGACTATGTATGAACTTGGCCTAGGTCTCCTACAGAGATGTAGATGATGGGAAACATATGTAAGTTCTCTAGTTAGAGGCCTTAGAGCTGTCCCTGACATGGACACTGTGGCCAGGCTTTTGATCAATTGATGGGCAACTGTAACGAGCTATTTTGCCTGAAGTGTTGGAAAGTTAGCTGAACTATGAAGAGAATGTCCTGCTCTTGCAGAAAACCTGACTTCAGTTCCCAGAACCCTTGTGAGGTGTTTTACAACTGCGTGCAAATTAACTATAGTGATATTAGTTGTCTCTCACCTTCATCTGCCCTTATGTACACATACCTTCATAACACACATACACACCAATAAATGATATTATTCTTTTTCTATTTATTGATGTAAATACCATTAGTCTTATTCATTTTAACCTTTAAAACAATTTTATTACAGTTTGTTTAATCATTATGGATGTTATTTGAGTGCATAGATGTCAGAAGGCATTTCTAAGAGTTCTTTGTCTCCTCTCACTATATGGGTCCTGGGGATGAACTCCAGCTATCAGTCTTAGTGTCAAATGATTTAAATGTTGAGCCATATTATTGGCCAGAAATGTATTTTAAGAACTTGAATTTCATTGCATAGTATCACAGGCAAATGTTGGAAAAACTACTCATTGTCCATTTGCATTTAGCCAAGCATAAATATATAATCATTTTATTACTCTAGCTTTGTAGGTTGCAGTAAAATTTTAATGTTTGTACTAATTACTTTCATTACAAAACTGTTCCAATCTATTATTTCATGAAATTATTACTTGGGTGCTATTTATAAAATATTTTATATAAGACTCCTTATATTTTGTACACCATGTGTCAACAATTAGCCCCACCTTCCTAGAAACAAATCACAGCAGACATTTGAAAATGGGTGAGGGAATAACAATTGGGATATAATCAGAATAAATTACAAGAAAGAAGGCTGAAAAAGAAAATGGGCCTCTACAAATCACACAAATTCTGTCACATACTCAGCAGTTTCTGGTAATTTTACAAGTATTTTTTTATCTCTACTCTAATTTTTTCCAAAAATACAGACTTGGTTTCTAGCACCTCCATTTCACAGTCCATCAGTTCTGGTGCCGTATTCTGTCCTCTGTTGGATTCTGTGCATATACAGTGTACACAAACATATGTAGAGACATACATACATGCAAAAAACTAAATTCACATTTTGAAAATTCATAACTGGAATCTTCTGTGCATGTATTTATAGGGGAAATTAATAAACAGAACAGATCTCATACAGAATGTGCTCACGCTGCACTTTGATTTTGTTTCTTTGAGAAAGTATGATGTGACAGAAACTGAATCAAAATGTACATCTAGGCAAAAGGGTTTTTGTTGTTGTTGTTGTGACATTGTTAATGTTTGTATTCCTGTGACTGCTAATGGAGAAAATGGTATATCTTATTTTTGTAGTTGCCTTTTAGACTCCTTCAGCATCTCTTTCTTGGTGGAGATTATCAATGTAAAGTTAACCCAGCAGCAAACATTCACTTGTTCCATTAGAAACTTCATTTTCTGGGTAGGGGATGCACATAAAGCAGCAGGCTGACATTTCCTCTTGCCTTAATTTTCTGAATCCAGGACAACAGTCAGCACTGCGTACAGAGGGCAGCATCTGAGGAAATAAGACCCATATTGAGTTTTACCTACTTCATCCATAACTGTATTATATTAGCATGTTGAGATATCAATAAGCTTATTTTATATACAGAAGCTGAGGTACCACATGTCAGTAAGCACTTTGTATAATGCCAAATGTGTGAATATATTTAAACAAGTTGATGAAAAGTTGAGTTTTTTTTTTTTTACCAAATCTTAGACATTATGGAAACAGAAATTTAGAGTACTTTGTGCAAACACTATAAAGATTGCAACTTGGTTTTCTACTTGATTTTCATCAAGCTGACACAAAGTCCAGTAAAAAGATAGAGAACATTGAATGAACTTTAACTGCAAAATTCTCTGTATCAGAATAGCCCTTCTTTCTAACACTAATGCTTTTTATTATTTGGTATTCATTGTAGGCATACCCAGTCTACTAAAGGCAATGCACATGCTAGGCAAGGATGTATGAGAAATGAAACAGAGCAAGCCATAAGCAGTGTTCTCTCAAGGGCCTATGATTTAGTTTCAGTCTACAAATTCATTCCTTGTTTTCCCTTGTCTATAACCCATGAGCCAAAACAACCTCTCTTCATTATTTTGCTCATGGCCAAAGTTTAACCAAAGCAACAACTTAGCAAGATATGATGAAAACACATCTAAAACAGGGTAAATATCTCCTCAAGTCTCAGATAACAAACACATCTTCCAATCAACTAAGACTGAAAATCTTCACGAACTTAGTGTAAAGAAAAAAAAACCAGTTGAAAATACAATCCTAGTGACAAAGTGCCATGTTGATGTGTAAGAAGCTGTAATGTGATGTGTTTCCTGAACTGAGAAGACCTTAAGGAGCCTACAAATACTGTGGGAACCTGAGTAAAAGTTAGGTTGTTTGATGTTAATTGTAGGTTTGCTTAGGTTAAAGAAATGTTATGTTTTTATTACACTGAAATTTATGATGGGGCTCTGTAAGAAGCGTTAGAAATTTGCTGAAGAGGCTACCAAGAAGAGACTTGATACCCTATGGGCATGTACAGGGGGAAGAGGTACCTCTCACTTACAGTCATAGGGGAGAGGTGTAGGGGGAAAACAGGAAGGAAGAAGGAAAAGGAGGGTGCAAGGGATGGGATAACAATTGAGATGTAATATGAATAAATTAATAATTATTTTTAAAAAGGAAATTTGCTGACTGTTGAATGCTCTTTTGAATCCTTCATTCAGTATTAATGTCTATGTGAAAACCACATTGTCACTGGTACACAGATTCATCTCATGTTCTCCACATATACACTTAACTAGAACTCTTCCTTTTGCTCTGGTGGTTGTGAAACAGGGTCTCACTCTGTAGCACTGGGATACCTCAATTCCATATCTAGAACATGGAACATTACTTTCTCTCTTTTTACTTGTTATATTAATTTATTCATATTACATCTAAATTGTTATCCCACCCCTTGTATCCTCCCATTCTTCCATCCCTTCCACTTTCACCCTGGTCACTTCTCCTATGTCTGTGGCTGAGGGGGACCTCCTCCTCCTCTATATGATCATAATGTATCAAGGCTCTTCTTGATATCCTATTATCTTTTTTTTGAGTGCCACCAGGCCTCCCCATCAAAGGGATGTGGTCAAATATGGGGCAACAGAGTTCATGTAAATGCCAGTCCTCACTCTCCACTCAACTGTGGAGAAGATCCTGTCCATTGTCTAGATCTGGGTTGGGGTTTGATGATTACTGCACATACTGTCATTGCTTGGTACCATAGTTTGAGCAGAACCCTTCTGCCCAGATCCGCCCATCATAATGTTCTCCTTGTAGTTTTCTAGCACGCTCTGGGTCCTTCTCTTTCCCCATTCTCCCATACTACTCTCACCTAGACCCCCAAGAGGATGTCTTCACACCTACCCCATTTTCCTGGTAGGTGAAGACTTTCATGGGACTTGCACCTTGGGCTAGTGCCCAATTATAAGTGAGTATATATTCCTTTAGTTATCAGGGAAATGAAAATCCAAACCACTCAGAGATTCCATCTTAGACCCATCAGAATGGCTAAGATCAAAAATTCAAGTGATATCACATGCGGATGAGGATGTGGAGAGAGAGGAACACTTCTTTATTGCTGAGGGGAATACAAACTTGAACAACCACTTTGGAAATGTAGCTCAGAAACCTGAGACCCAGCAATTCCACTCCTTGGAATATACCTAGAATATGCTCTAGCACACAAGAAAGGCATATGCTCAACCAGGTTCAAAGCAGCCTTCATTATAATATCCAGAACCTGGAAAAAAGCCTAAGTGTTCATTAGTAGAAGAATGGATAAAGAAACTGTGGTACATCTACACTATGGAACACTACTCAGCTATTAAAAACAAGGAATTCCCGAAATTTGTGGACAAATGGATGGAACTAGAAATTATCATACTGAATGAGTTAACCTAGAAGCAGAAAGACTCAAATTCTATATACTCACTTATAATTGGACACTTTCTCTCATTTTAAAATATATTTTCACAGTTATTATGGCACATGATAAATAATTTATATTTAAGTAATTTATTCAGATTAAATTTCATTTTTATCCCCTTACTTGTATCTTCCAATTCCCCATCCTTCCCACTTTCATCCTAATCCACTCCCCTAGATTTGTGACATAAAGAGACCTTCTCCCCCACTATAAGATCACAGCCTATCAGGTCTCTTCCTGGTAGCCTGTTAACTTTTCCTCTGAGCATTAACAAATCTCCCCACAAAGAAGAAATGGTCAAGTAGGGGTCACCAGAGTTCATGTCTGAGTCAGTCTCTGCTAGCCACACAATTGTGGAGAATGTGTCCATTGGCTAGATCTGGATAGGTGTTCTAGGTTTACTATATGCATTGTCTTTAGTTGGTACAGTATTTTTAGCTGACCCACCTGGGTCCAGATCTGCCAGTCTTAATTGTTTTCTTGTAGGTTTCTAGGATGCTCTATGTCCTTCTATTTCCCTATTCATCCTTACCTCTCTCACCTAGAGTACCAGTTGAAGTCCCACTATCTATCCTACTCTCTTGCTAGGCACTTGGTAAGATTTTAATGACCAATTTGAAGAAGAGTGGAGACAGTGCATATTGTTGCACCATATCTGTTCAATATTTTAAGGCATAGTCTGTATGTCACACTGCCAGCCTTGAATTAGCTATCTAGGCCAAACTGGTCACATATCAACAGAGAACTTTCTAAGTCTGTGTACAAACTGTTTGGGTTAAAACATGCAACACGTGCCTGGCTTCATTCTTATTCCAATTGAATTTTTTCTATTTTTCTCTCCATCTAGTACAATGCTTTCAGTCTGTTTGCCATGAAAATCTTATTCTGTCAAGACATTACCTGTTCTTTGTATTCCAACATGTTTCTTTCTTTGCTCTGAATAGTGATGGATTCTTTATAATACATTTATGAATATATTTGTATAATCATATAATTCCATTTTAGAGTGTATTTACATGATTTATCTCATACAACTGATCTGCATTTGTGAATCATGCTTGCATTTATTGAATGAAATATATGTTGGTGTAGAGAACAAATGTTATGGTGTGTTGTTGAATTGTCTTGATAGGTGTTTATTTAAGAATTATTTCATCCATGTCAACCAAAGTAAATGTTTTCATGGATTTTATTTGTTTGTTTGCTTGTTTGTTTCCACTTCATAATGATGTATCACCTACATTTTTATAGAAGGATTCCATTAAGGTTAAAAATAACATATTTCCATGGAAGTAACAAAAAAAATTTGAGGGTATTGTTGTTATCATTGTTGTTTTATTTAACCAATCTTGTTGTCTATGGATTTTTATTAGAGAACGTGATCACTAACAATAAATTATTATTGTTGATTATTTAGTGAATATTGTCTACTTGTTGATATTGTACTACTTGATAATTTTCTAAAAGTTGCTTTTCTCTGAAGCTAGTGCTTTCTATGTGTTCCTTTGATTCTTGCATTCATCATGTGAAGTGGTTCAATTAGTGTCTTTCATAGTGATTTTTCAGTGCTTATAAATTCCTGTGATTGTGTCTATTATTGAATTCTGTTCTGTATCTTTTTATTATGAGGAATAATTTTTCTGTTTTATTTACTGTGGCTGGCTGTTAAATGTTTGAAATACATCACTATTACTCTCCTCCTGTAAGAACGTCCATAGTGACATTGACTGATATACAGATGGGAACTTGCTATGACAGAGTCTTCCATACTGCAGCCTTCAACTTTATGTCTTTGTTACAAAATAATTTTTAAGTTAAATATGACAAGGGTTGTTCACTTACTGATTTTTGAATGTTTGCTATATAAATCACTGTTGTATATCAATGGGCACACATCTCACTTGAAATTTATCTTTACATTATACTGGATATAGTGTTCGTAAGTTGAATGTGTCTTTCTTTTCCCCTTGTGATCTGGACTGTAAATCTGATCTTTTAATCAGGAACCTTCAAGTCTCCTATATTTTGAATCTTATGTTTTGTTTTATTTTTGTTATTGTCTGAATTTTCTAATAATTATGCACAATATTCAAGCTTTGCCATCCTGTCTTTATCTTGAACTATTATCTTGCTGAGACTTTTTACTTAGAATTTTATTTCATTTATTGTGTTTTTCCTTTACTTTCTGTTTGAAAATTTTTATTATTTTGTACTTTCATGGAATTCCTTTTTTTCATGCTTTTTCAGTGACTTATTTTATATTAGTTTTTGTGATCCCTTTTATCCTTCCCGAGGTAATTTATATCTCCTCTTCTCACTTTTCATAGAACATTCAAATAATCATTTTTTGAATCATATATTTACATATCATTGAACATACTTTCCTTTAAGACTATGACTGTAACATTTTGAGCTAGGTAGATTTGATATCATCATTTTTATGTTTGTTTGTTTCTGCATGTATCCTGATATGCGTATCTGGAAGCAGAGCAATGTTTCTATATTTTTTAGTATTGAGTATTATTCCAGTGCTTGTTTTTGTAATGCTCAATCAAGGTGTGTTTAGAACACACATGATATTTCGCTGCTGACATTGTAGGCATATATATCAGTAGCTAAACTTCAGATCGTGTGTTCCTTTACATAACAATGATTCCCCTTATCACTCTGAGAAGGACTATTAACTCAAATGCCAGAGTACATGTGCAACCTGAATTCCTGGATTTAACATTTTTAAAAGTTGAACAACTTTGGGGTTGCATAGTTTGAATAGGTTACCAAGAGGAGACTTGATACCCTATGAACATATAGAGGGGGAGGTAATCCCCCTCAGGAACAGTCATAGGGGAGGGGAGTAAGGGGAAAATGGGAGGGAGGGAAGAATGGGAGGATATAAGGGATGGGATGCGCATTGAGATGTAACAAGAATAAATTAATAAAGGAGAAAAAATAAAAAAAATAAAAAAAATAAAAAAAGAAATGATGAGTTTATTTTTTAATTCCCTTTTATTTTTAATTTGCTGCATCATTACAGTTAGCCTCAGTCTCTAACTTTTCTATCAGAGATTCATAATAAGTGAGAAAATCACTATATAGTAATAAGAATGGTACTATGAGTATATGGCTCACTTTTCTGGAAATATTATAAATCAGGGATCAAAAGTTGTTTCATATTCATATAAAAAAACAAAAACCCATTTTCTGTTGTAATAAAATACAATGTAACTATTGAATGAACTCCTTGAAGAATTAACATCAAAAATAGTGAAAATAAGAAATGTAACACAGGAGACTAGAAGTAGATTCTTTATGGAACAGTTTTTTCATTTCACTAATTTATAAAAAAGCTTAAATGGGCCAAATAAACACGCTGTGTTTACTTGTATGTAATGGAAATCAGTACAGTTCTCTCAACCCACCTGTAGACTTCCTGTGGCCCACTCTAGCATGTCTTCAGATAAATGGAGCTGTTTACCATGTGGAAAATATAGACTAAATTTTCCTATCTTCACCTTAAGATCCAAATCATGTGGGAGATTCCAAATGTAGAAAATGTCATACTCTTTCTGAAGTTTTTCTTTCTGATTCATGGTCATTTTGTCTCCATTAGGACTAGTAAAGTGAGACTTTCTCATCAAGGAGTACATCTAAAAGACAGGCAGTATTATATAATACACATGCCTTTCCTAAATGGAAGAAAATGTATGATGATTTTATCTGAAATACAATTTTATTGAAGGTATCTTGTGGAAATTTTCTTGCAGTGAAAATTATATATTAATTTGTTATAATGTTTGCAGAATTTTAGTTCACTGAAAGGAAACTATTAAACACAAGCATAGACAAGCACATATACATCAAACATAGATGTGCAACACACACACACACACACACACATACACATAAATGCATCTGCACACAGAGAGGCCTAAATCTATGCAGAGATACACACATATCCCCATATTTGTTTACACACACATTAATATACATGCCCAGACACACATATGAGCATATAGGCACAGACAAACATATACACCCAAACAGACACACAAATACAGAAATATACCAAACTCATACATACACACACACATGCACAGAAAAAATGCACATAGGGAGACATAATGAGATATAATTATTCACAGAGAGGCATTGACACAAAAACATATTTATGCTCACAATGTCAAAAAGGAGAGGCAGACAGAAACACACACACACATGCACACACACACAGCACACGGAGAGCAAGAGATATACATATGTGCAATCCAATATACAGAAAGACAGAACACAGAGAAACATACACTGACAAATACAATCAGAAACACATACAAAAACAGAAACAAACATACTCATGGGCATTGAAACACAGAAAACTTATGCTCCCTTCTACAAAAAGACAGATAGTCAGATGGACAGAAACACACACACACAAGTGCACACATATCTGTGCACATACACATAAACACAGATATACATACCAATACAGCAGGACCACACATAGAAACACAAACAAATTGAAAAGCATATATTCAAACAAATAACTCTGTGTGTGTGTGTGTCTCTGTCTGTCTGTTTGTCTTTCTGTCTGTGCATGTGGAATAAAATGATTCACATAACTATTTCTTGGCAATTATACTAAGACTTTGAGGAAGGTGAACAGAGACTACATTTGGGGAGAATCAATTGAAAAAACAATCTCCTGAAATTATTACCTCAAATTTAAGAATTAATGAACATACACTCATCTCCTCATCATGGAGACAAGACTAATTATCTCTCCAGTATTAGAACAGGTATGATTATATTCAGTTGCTCTGTTACAAAATCACTGATTTTCACTGACAAATGTTGTCTTTCACTCCAATACCTTTGTTCTAACGATCTATACATAGATCTAGATTTATTGTGTCAGCATAAAAAACATTTAGAAACCTAGGTTTTGAGGAAACATTTCCTAGTTCACTCAGTTAACCATCTGAGAGACCCTTAAAAACTATGACATTGATAAGGTCATGCATAATCCAATAGAAGAAACAGTACTTTCAGGCAGATATGATCATATATTTCTCTCATGGTCAGTTGGCTGATTTTCTATCTGTTGAAGAAGCATCTCATGAATGACATGGGCCAAAACATATGCAGCACTGTATATGTCATAACTGCTATCACTGAAGGCCATGTCAACAGTCTGTGCCATTAGCCATTCCAATGAGGAATTGGTTGAGCAGTTCTTCTTTGTCTTCCAGTTACATGCTGAGGCTTCACAGCCTCAAGTTCACCCATTTCAGTCTTGCCAGATATTTATCTGAGTATTTGAGATGGTTCAATGTCTGGACAAAATTTTTAAAACCTGAAATTTTACCATGGTGCTGTGCAAAAGCAAGAGTCCCATGGAATGGGTCAAGTGTGAGATCTCTCTTACTTGTAGGAACATCCCACTGTGAGGTAGTGATCCATGTTCTTTGTATACCTAGAGATTCCCACATTCTAAAGGCCACAGCAAGAGTACTGTCTGTGTCACCATAAATGATAACAACATTTATGGACGATGTCATGAATTGGTTATAATATACTTCAGCTCTTGACATGTATACCTCCATGTTCACTGGAATCATGTTCAAAAAGGCAAAGCAGACTGTATCCTTTTCCATCTCTCTTTTCAAATCTGAGAGAAATTGTGTACTGTGTACATTGTCAGAGATGGCCAGCCCTACCCAGTTGCCATTTAAATAAAGTAAGAAGGAGACGAGGGCCATAACAAGAGATGTATCCTCATGGGCTATCTGATAAATATAGGAAAATTGTACACGGTCTTTCAGGAAAGGATGGAAAGGCCCATAAGTAAGATGAATAACCTAGGACACAGGGAGCAGCATGAAGTAGCATGTACTTTTAAGAAGTTGTAAACACATTTTATCTGTTAAAATTCTAGAAATCCCCCTTACCTGTTACTTCTTCTCTTATTCCCATATCACACAAAGAAATTCCAGATCCCCATCAAGTATCTGAATAATACCATTGAACTACACAGAATGACATAAGGCCAGTAAGAACAGTCTCTTCTTTACACCCTTCTTTACATCTTATCAAAGCCACCAATGGAGACACAAATTAATTAAATTTTAATCCAACATACTCTTACCTGCTGAGGTTCACAGCTGTACATGAATGTGTGATATAGTACAGATGCTTCCCAGTTTGGTCCTATAAGAAGTACTGTGGAGGGATCCAAGATGGCGGCGAGCAGTGTGGACCGTGTTTGGAAGCTCCAATGAACAATTCAGGGAATTGCATAGATCTCTGAACCAGGAACACCAAGGTCCCCATACCACAGCAGCAGGAGTGCTCCACGGTTCGGAGGGAGCAGGGTGCGGAGGACCTGCGTGCCCCTGCACACAGGAGGAGCACGGATTTTCTCAGATCGGAGCAGCAGCAGCAGAGGCAGCAGCAGCGGCAGCGGAGGCACCAGCAGCACCAGCAGCAGCAGCGGTAGTGACTGAAGTTTACAGCTCTGAGCCTTCCAGTGGAGGTGATTAATGTGGTGGCCAGGGGGAGTTGCTGCGGGAGAGGGGACTCTGGACAGGATTAGGGTCAAGTGATGCCTTGTGACCCAAACTGGACTCGGCAGACAGTTCAGCCCCAGAGTCCTGGGTTCAGCTCAGTGCGTAGTGCCATGGAGACACTGACTCAGTGCAGCAAGCAATTCTGCCCCAGGCACTAGCTCAATGCAGCCACAGATCCCCTGCTGTGACATAGGCTGGGCAGAGCGCTCAGTTTCACCCTAGGCACCAGCTCAGCACAGCTGCAGCTCTCTGGCTGTGACACAGGCGATGCGGAGCGCTCAGTTTCACCCAAGGCACCAGCTCAGTGCAGCTGCAGTTCTCTGGTTGTGACGCAGGCTGGGCGGATCACCCAGTTTCACACTAGGCACCAGGTCAGTGCACCCTCCGTTCGCTGGCTGTGACACAGGCTGGGCAGAGAGCTCAGTTACACCCTAGGCACCAGCTCAGTGCAGCCACAGTTCTCTGGCTGTGATGCAGGATGGGCAGATCACTCAGTTTCACCCTAAGAAGCAGCTCAGCACAGCCACAGTTCTCAGCCCAGAGGCCCTAGCTGGACTTGCTGGGCAGATTGGGCCCAGGGATTGCTAGTTGAGTTGTGCGCACAGGCTCGTTGGCTCCAAGACTCTGGCTGGACTAACCACGTAGTATAGGCCCGGAGTCCTGGGCTGAATTCAGCTTGCAGTGTGAGTCCAGAGTCCCTGGCTGAGTTCAATGCACAATTCTGCCCCGGAGACTCGGCTGTAGCTCGGCGTGCAGTTGGGGCCAGAGTCCCTAACTGTGCTTGGCAGACAGATTGAGCCCAAAGACTCTAGAGGAGCCTATGGCACAGTCCTGGCTCTAACACTCTGGTTGGACACAGTGTGCAGTTTGAATCCAGAATTCCTGGCAGAGCTGGGCAGACGGTTCGGGCCCTGAGTCAATAGCTGACCATAGCACGCACTTCGGGCCAAAAGCCCCTGGCAGAGCTCAGTGCACAGTCCCAGCCCAAAAATTCTGGCTGGACTCTGTGTGCATTTTGGGCCCAGAATGCCTAGCTGAACTCGGCAGACAATTCAGGCTCTGAGAATCTAGCTGAGCTCCGCACGTGATTCGGACCCAGTGTCCCTGGCTGGACTTGACAGGGAACCCAGAAGGCTGTGGATACATTGGCCTGACCCAACGTTCATTCAGAGACCCAGATAGATTACAGGACCAACATCACAAGGGAGCTGAGGATCACTGGCTGTGAAAGTCCAAAACGACAGGGCTAGCCTCCTGCCATCCACACCAGTGAAGTATCAGAGCTTCCAGCATAGGGAAATCATGAGAAAACAAGTGAATCTATCATCAGACTCCCTCAATCTAACTCTGGAAGCTACCCAACAAAAACAAAGACGGCAAGATGTCTAAAGGACAGCATAAAAGCATACGCAAAAAAAAACCCAAAACAACATGGTGTCTCCAGTTCCCAGCTATCCCAAAGAAAACAACCCAGAGAACTCAAATACAACGGAAATACAAGAAAATGACCGCAAATCCTTAGTGATGAGGATATTAATGGAGGAAACAAATAAAATTCGTAATCAAATACAGGAGGATGCAGACAAACAGGTGAGAGACATAAAAGAAGCACATAGAGTGGAACTGGAAAATATTCAGAAAATGCAAACAACCAGATGAAAGAAATAAATAAAACAGTGCAAGCTCTGAAGACCTATAAAGAGGCAAAGGAAGAAACTCAGGAATATACAAACAATCAGATGAAAGAAATAAAAAAATCTGTTCAAGATATGAAGATAAAAATGGAGAATGGTAGACCTCAGAGAAGAAGGCGAGCAACACAGAGGAGAGCTTTTCTAACAGAATCCAAGAGATGGAAGAACGAATCTCAGGTCTAGAAGATACAATCACAGGTCTTGAAGCAACCATTAAAGAAAATGCCAAATCTGGAAAACTGCTGACACAAAACATCCAAGAAATTAAGGACACCATGAAAAGAAGAAATCTGAGGATAATAGGCATTGAAGAAAGAGAAGATATCAGTCTCCAAGGCCCAGAAATTATTCCTAACAATATCATAGAAAAAAATTTCCCCAAACTAAAGAGAGAGATGCCTATAAACATACAAGAGGCCTACAGAATACCAAATAGAATTGACCAGAAAAGAAAAACTGCCCGTCACATAATAATCAAAACACAAAACATACAGAACAAAGAAAAAATATTAAAAACTACAAGGGAAAAGGGCCAAATAACATTTAATGGCAAACCTATCAGAATTACACCCGACTTCTCAGCAGACCATAAAAGCCAGAAGGACCTGGACAGAGACCCTGCAAACCCTAAGAGACCACAGATGCCAGGCCAGACTACTTTACCTAGCAAAACTATCAATAACCATTGACGGAGAAAACAAAATATTCCATGACAAAACCAAATTCAAACAGTACCTATCCACAAATCCAGCTTTACAGAAGGTACTAGAAGGAAAACTCCATCCCAAAGGGTCAAGCTACAACCAAAACTACTCAGGAAATAGATAACTATACCATGGCAAAAACACAACTACACAAACGCTCGACTGGAAACAACATCAAAATTAAGACTCTTAACCGTCACTGGTCATTAATATCTCTCAACATCAATGGTCTCATTCTCCAAAAAAATACACAGACTAACTGAATGGGTGCATAAACAAGATCCAACATACTTCTGCATTCAAGAAACACATCTCATCCATAACGATAGGCATTACCTCAGGGTAAAAGGTTGGGAAAAAATATTCCAAGCAAATGGTCATAAGAAGCAAGCAGGTGTAGCCATTTTAATATTGAACAAAATAGACTTTCAACCAAAATTAATCAAAAGGGATGAGGAAGGACACTTCATACTCATCAAAGGTAAAGTCAACCAAGATGACATCACAATTCTGAACATCTATGCTCCCAATACAAGGGCACCCACATTTGTAAAAGATTTGCTAAAAAAGCTTATACCACACGTCAATTCCCACACAACAACAGTGGGAGACCTCAACACACGACTCGCACTGAAGGATAAGTCATTGAAACAGAAACTAAACCGAGAAATAACATCATTAACCAACACCATGGGTCAAAAGGATCTAACAGATATCTATAGAACTTTTCACCCAAACAAGAAAGAATATACCTTCTTCTCCGCGCCCCATGGAAGCTTCTCCAAAATTGATCACATCGTAGGTCACAAACAACCCTCAACAAATACAAAAGGATTGAAATAATACCTTGTATCCTCTCAGATCACCATGCTCTTAGGCTACAATTCAACAACAACAGAAATAAAAAAATCCTACATGTACGTGGAAACTAAACAACTCTCTGCTAAATGACACCTGGGTCAGGGAAGAAATAAAGAAAGAAATCAAGAAGTTTCTGAAATTCAATGAAAATGAAGGAACAACATACCGAAATTTGTGGGATACATTGAAAGCAGTGCTAAGAGGAAAATTCATAGCACTAAGTGCCTTTAAAAAGAAATTGGAAATGTCGCACATAACCATCTTAACGACACAACTGGAAGCCCAAGGAAAAGAAGAAGCAGAAACACCCAAAAGAAGTAAACGTCTGGAAATAATCAAACTCAGAGCTGAAATTAACAAATTAGAAACTAAGAAAACAATCCAAAGAATCAACAAAACCAAGAGCTGGTTCTTTGAGAAAATCAACAAGATAGACAGGCCATTAGCCAAACTAACTAAAAGTCAGAGAGACAGTATTGAAATCAACAAAATCAGAAATGAAAGGGAGACATAACAACAGACACTGAAGAAATACAAAGAATCATAAGATCCTGCTTTGAAGGCATATATGCCACAAAATTTGAAAATCTAAGGGAAATGGATGAATTTCTTGATCAATTTCACTTGCCAAAGTTGAGTGAAGAACAGAGAAACAAGCTAAATAGTCCGATTTCCCCTACAGAGGTAGAAGGAATCATTGATTGTCTCCCAACCAAAAGAAAAGCCCAGGGCCAGATGGTTTCAGTGCAGGATTCTACCAGACCTTCAAGGACAAGCTAATACCGATACTCTTCAAGCTATTCCAAAAGATAGAAATGGATGGAATATTACCAAATTCATTGTATGAGGCCATAGTCACATTGATACCTAAACCTCACAAAGACTCAACAAAGAAAGAGAATTTCAGACCAATTTCTCTTATGAACATCAATGCAAAAATACTAAATAAAATACTTGAAAAATGAATACAACAGCACATCAAAGATATCATTCATCATGACCAAGTAGGCTTCATTCCAGGCATGCAGGGATGGTTTAATATGTGGAAATCCATCAATGTAATCCACCATATAAACACACTGAAAATAAAAAACCACATGATCATCTCTTTAGATGCAGAGAAACCATTTGATAAAATCCAACACCCATTCATGTTTAAAGTTTTAGAGAGATTGGGGATACAAGGCACTTTCTTCAACATAATAAAGGCTATATACAGCAAGGCAATAGCCAAAACCAAAGTAAATGGTGAGATACTCAAGGAAATTCCTGTAAAATCAGGAACAAGGCAAGGCTGCCCACTCTCTCCATATCTCTTCAATATAGTACTCAAAGTTCTAGCCAGAGCAATAAGACAACGAAAGGAGATCAAGGGTATCCAAATAGGAAAGGAGGAAGTCAAATTATCCCTATTTACAGATGATGTGATAGTGTACATAAGTGACCCTCAAAATTCCACCAGAGAACTCCTACAGCTGATAAACACCTTCAGCAAATTGGCTGGATACAAAATTAACTCAAAAAAGTCTGTAGCCTTCCTATACACAAATGGCAAGCCTGCAGAGGAAGAAATTATTAAAACCACACCCTTCACATTACCCACAAGCAATATAAAATATTTAGGTGTTACTCTAACTAAGCAAGTGAAGAACTTGTTTGAAAAAAATTTAAAACTCTGAACAAAGAGATTGAAGATGACATGAGAAGATGGAATGATCTTCCTTGCTCATGGATCTTTAGAATTAACATAGTAAAAATGGCCATCCTACCAAAGGCAATCTGCAGATTCAATGCAGTCCCTATCAAAATAACTACACAGTTTTTAAAAGACATTGAATGTTCAATTCTGAACTTCACATGGAAAAACAAAAAACCCAGAATAGTGAAAACAATCTTGTAATATAAAAGGTGCTCTGGAGGAATCTCCATACCTGATCTCAAACTGTACTATAAAGCAATATTAATAAAACAGCATGGTACTGGCACAGCAACAGGCTGGTTGATCAGTATAATCGAATTGAAGACCCAGATATGAACCCACACACATATGGTCAATTGATTTTGACAAAGAAGCCAAATCTATTCACTGGAAAAAGGATAGCATCTTCAACAAATGGTGCTGGTCTAACTGGATGTCTATGGGCAAAAAAATGCAACTGGACCCCTATTTGTCACCTTGCACAAAACTCAAATCCAAGTGAATTAAAGACCTCAACATAAAACCAGAGACACTAAGCCACTTAGAAGAAAAAATGGAGAAGAGCCTGGAACATATTGGCACAGGAGACAACTTCCTGAACAGAACACCAAAAGCTCAGGCCTTAAGGTCAACAATTAATAAATGGGATCTCATGAGGCTGAAAAGCTTCTGTAAGGCAGGAGACACTGTAAAGAGAACAAAGAGAAAGCCTGCAGACTGGGAAAAGATCTTCACTAACCCTACATCTGACAAAGTTCTGATATCCAAAATATATAAAGAACTCAAGAAATTAAACACCACCAAACCAAATAACCCAATTGAGAAATGGGGCTTGGAACAAAATATGCAGAACAAAGAAACAATATTAAAAGTGGTGAGAGAAAAAGGCCAAGTAACATATGAAGGCAAACCTATCAGAATTACTCCTGACTTCTCAGCAGACACCATGAAAGCCAGAAGGGCCTGGCCAGAGATTCTGCAAACTCTAAGAGAACACAGATACCAGGCAAGATTACTATAACCAGAGAAATTATCAATAGCTATGACGGAGAAAACAAGATATTCCATGACAAAAACAAATTCAAACTGTACCTAGTCACAAATCCGGCTTTACAGAAGTGACAATAAGGAAAACTCAACCCAAAAGAGTTAAACTACAATCAAAACTACATAGGAAATAGGTAACTATAACATCACAAAATCACAACGTCACAAAATCTCGACTGTTACAAATACCAAAAATAAAGGGACTTAGCAATCATTGGTCATTAATATCTCACAACGTCAGTGGTCTCAATTCTCCAATAAAAAGACACAGACTAACTGAGTAGATGCATAAACATGACCCACCATTCTTCTGCATTCAAGAAACACATCTCAACCACAAGGTCAGACATTGTCTCAGAGTAAGATGTTGGGTAAAAATATTCCAAGCAAATGGTCACAAGAAACAAGCTGGGGTAGCCATTCTAATATCTAATAAAATAGACTTTCAACAAAAATTAATCAAAAGGGACGAAGACGGACACTTTGTACTCATCAAAGGTAAAGACAAGAAAACATCACAATTTTGAACATCTATGCTCCTAATACAAGGGTTTCCACATTTGTAAAAGAGTTAATAACAAAGCTTGAACCACTTATCGATACCCACACATTAATAGTGAGAGACTTCAACACCCCACTTTCACTCAAGGATAGGTCTTTGAATCAAAAACTAAGCTGGGAAATAACTTCATTAACCAATGTCATGAATCATATGGATCTAACAGATATATACAGAACTTTCCACCCAAACGCCAAGGATTATACCTTTTTCTCAGCACCCCATGGAACGTTCTCTAAAATTGATCACATAGTTGGTCACGAAGCAAACCTCAACAGATACAAGATGATTGAAATAATACCTTGTATCTTATCAGATCACCATGGTCTAAGGCTGGACTTCAACAACAACAGAAATAACAAAAAGCATCCTAACACATGGAAACTAAACAACTTTCTAATTAATGACACATGGGTTATGGAAGAAATAAGTGAAGAAATAAAAGACTTCCTGAAACTCAATTAAAATGATGGAACAACAGACCCAAATTTGTGGGACACATTGAAAGCATTGCTAAGAGGAAAATTCATAGCACCAAGTGCCTTTAAAAAGAAAATGGAAACATCCCACATAAACAACTTAACAACACATCTAAAAGCTTTAGAAAAAAAGAAGCAGAAACACCCAAGAGGAGTAGATGCCTAGAAATAATCAAACTCAGGGCTGAAATCAATAAATTAGAAACAAAGAGAACAATCCAAAGAATCAACAAGACCAAGAGCTGGTTCTTTCAGAAAATTAACAAGATAGACAAACCATTAGGCAATCTAACTAAAAGACAGAGAAACACTATCCAAATAAACAAAATCAGAAATGAAAAGGGAGACATAATAACAGACACTGAAGAAATACAAAGAATCATAAGAACCTACTTTAAAGGCATTTATGCCACGAAATTTGAAAATCTAAAGGAAATGGACAATTTTCACAACCGATTCCATTTTCCAAAATTGAATCAAGACAGATAAACAAATTAAATAGCTCTATTTCGCCTATAGAAATAGAAGCAACCAGTGATAGTCTCCCAATCAAAAAAAGCCCAGGGCCAGATGGTTTCAGTGCAGAATTCTACCAGTCCTTCAAAGAGGTGCTAATACCGATACTATTCAAGTTATTGCAAAAGATAGAAATGGATGGAATATTACCAAATTCATTCTATGAGGCCACAGTCACATTGATACCTAACCCTGACAAAGAGCCAACAAAAAATGAGAATTTCAAACCAATTTCTCTTATGAACACTGATGCAAAAATACTCAACAAAATACTTGCAAACCGAATACAACAGCATATCAAAGTCATCATACACCATGACCAGGTAGGCTTCATTCCAGGCATACAGGGATGGTTTAACATATGGAAATCCATCAATGCAATCCACCATATAAACAAAATGAAAGAGAAAAACCACATGATCATCTCTTTAGATGCAGAAAAAGCATGTGATAAAATTCAACACCCATTTATTTTTAAAGTTCTGGAGAGATCAGGAATACAAGGAACTTATCTAAACACAATAAAGGCTATATACAGCAAACCAGTAGCCAACATTAAATTAAATGGAGAGATACTCAAGGAAATCCCTCTAAAATCGGGGACCAGACAAGGCTGCCCACTTTCCCCATATCTCTTCAAGATAGTTTTTGAAGTTCTAGCCAGAGCAATAAGACATCAAAAGGAGATCAAGGGGATCCAAATGAGAAAGGAAGAAGTCAAATTATCCCTATTTGCAGATGATATGACAGTGTATATAAGTGACCCCCAAAATTCCACCAGAGAACTCCTACAGCTTATAAACACCATCAGCAAATTGGCAGAATACAAAATAAACTCAAAAAAGTCAGTAGCTTTCCTATATACAAATGACAAAGAGACAGAGGAAGAAATTAGGAAAATTACTCCCTTCACGATAGCCACAAGCAATATAAAATATCTAGGAATAACCCTAACCAAGCAAATGAGAGACTTATTTTTAAAAAAAAACTTTAAATCTCTGAAGAAAGAGATTGAAAATGACATCAGAAGATGGTGGGACCTACCTTGTTCGGGGATCGGGAGAATTAACATAGTAAAAATGGCATCTTACGAAAAGCAATTTACAGATTCAATGCAATCCCTATCAGAATACCTACAAAATATTTTGAAGATATTGAAAGAACAATTCTCAACTTCATATGGAGAAACAAAAAGCCCAGAATAGCAAAAACAATCCTTTACAATAAAAGATCCTCTGGAGGAATCTCCATACCTGATCTCAAGCTGTACTATAGAGCAACAGTAATTAAAACAGCCTGGTACTGGCACAGCAATAGGCTAGTGGATCAATGGAATCAAACTGAAGACCCAGAGATGAATCCACACACATTTGGTAACTTGATTTTTGACAAAAAAACCAAATCCATTCAATGGAAAAATGATAGAATCTTCAACAAATGGTGCTGGTCTAACTGAATGTCTACATGTAGAAAAATACAATTAGACCCCTATTTGTCACCATGCACAAAATTCAAGTCCACGTGGATTAAAAACCTCAACATAAAACCAGAGACATTAATCCAGTTAGAGGAAAAAGTAGGGAAGATTCTGGAACACATAGGTACAGGAGACAATTTCCTGAACAGAACACCAACAGCCCAGGCCTTAACATCAATAATTAATAAATGGGACCTCATGAGGCTGAGAAGCTTCTGTAAGGCAGGTGACACTTTCAGGAGAACAAAGCGACAGCCTACAGACTGGGAAATGATCTTCACCAACCTTTCATCTGACAAAGGTCTAATATCCAAAATATATAAAGAACTCAAGAAAATAAACACCACCAAACCAAATTACCCAATAGAGAAATGGGACTCAGAACTAAACAGAGAATTCTCAACAGAGGAATATCAAATGGCTGGAAACACTTAAAGAAATGTTTGACCTCCTTAGTCATCAGAGAAATGCAAATTAAAACGACACTAATATTCCATCTTACACACATCAGAATGGTTAAGATCAATAACTCAACTGACACCACAGGCTGGCAAGGATGTGGAGAAAGACGAACACTCCTTCATTGCTGGTGGGAATACAAACTAATACAACCACTTTGGCAATCTATCTGGCCCTTTCTCAGAAAAATGGGAATAGGGCTTCCTCAAGACCCAGCTATTCCACTTCTTGGAATATACCCACAAAATGTTCTACCACACAACAGGGACATATGCTCAACCATGTTCATAGCTGCCTTATTCATAATGGTCAGAACATGGAAACAGCCTACGTGTCCCTCAGTAGAAGAATGGATAAAGAAACTGTGGTACATTTACACTATGGAATACTACTCAGCTATTAAAAATAAAGAATTTCTGAAATTTGTGGACAAATGTATTGAACTAGAAATTATAATGAGTGAGTTCACCCAGAAGCAAAACGAGTTAAATGGTATATACTCACTTAAATTGAGACACTAGTCCAAGGGGTAAGTCCCCATGAAAAACTTTACTTACCAGGAAAGTGGGTCAGAGGGGAGGACACCTATTGAGACTTTATGTGTGAGAAGCCTGGGAAAATGAGGAAACTACAGGCAGGTGTGGGCCCTGGGGTCCTCCTCAAACTATGGCACCAGCCAAGGAAAATATAGGCAGTAATCTTTGAAGCCCTACCCAGACTAGCCGATGGACAGGACATTTTCCACCGTTAAGTGGAGAAGGAGATCACACAAACTCT
Source organism: Acomys kempi (assembly GCA_907164505.1). NCBI lineage: Eukaryota > Metazoa > Chordata > Mammalia > Rodentia > Muridae > Acomys > Acomys kempi. The sequence goes on along the minus strand of OU015361.1, from coordinate 66,632,242 downwards.
AGTGTCCAATATTTGACCATGTCTCTTGGATGGGGATGCCTGGTGGCACTTAGAGGAAGGATAATAGGTCACCAAGAAGAGACTTGATATCCTATGAGCATATACAGGGGGAGGAGGTCCCCCTCAGTCACAGACATAGGGAAGGGGAGTGGGGGGGAAGCAGGAGGGCGGGAGAGATGGGAGGATACAAGGGATGGGCTTACAACTGAGATGTAATATGAATAAATTAATAAAAAATATCCACTCAAAAAAAATAAAAATTGTGTAGGTATTTTGATAGGGATTGCACTGAATCTGTAAGTTGCTTCTGGTAAGATGGTCATTATTACTATGTTTATTCTCCCGATCCTTGAATTAATTTTGTATCCAGCCACTTTGATGAAGGTGTTTATTAGCTAGAGGAGTTCGCTGGTGGAATTTTGGGTGTCACTTAGGTACACTATCATATCATCGGCAAACAGTGATAATCTGACTTCCTCCTGTCCAATGTGGATACACTTGATCTCCTTTTGTTGTCTTATTGCTCTACTAAAACATCAAGTACAATTTTGAAGAGATACAGAGGGAGTAGCCAGCTTTTTGGTTTTTTTTATGGTTATATGCATCTCTTTCTTTAAGTTGGGAATCTTTTACTCTATGAATTTGCTGACATTATATTCTTGGCTGGAGCAGGGATTCTTCTTTTTTCCTCTATTTCTATATCCTTATATTTAATTTTTCATGTTTTCCTTGATTTTTTGGATGGTTTGTGTCAGGAATTGTTGAGACATAACACTTTCTTTGATTGCTGCATCAAATTCTTCTCTTGTATCTTCTACACCTGAGATTCTTTTCTCCATCTCTTGACTTTTGTTAGTGAAGCTTACCTCTGCATTTCCTGTTTTCTTCTATAATTTCTCTTCTTCCCAGCTTTCTTCTGACAGTGCTTTTATCATTTTTCCCATTTTTATCTTCAGGTCTTGAACTGTTTTGGTAATTTTCTTCATCTGACTGTTCACATTTTCCTGAATTTCTTCTAGTGATTTCTTCATTTCCACTCTTTAGGCTTCTCTCAGGGCCTCTCTAAGGTCCTCAATCTGTTTGTCCACATCTTCCTGTATTCGTTTAGGGATTTTGTTTGTTTCCTCCATTATCATCTTCATTACTAAGGATTTCATGTCATTTCTTGTGACTCAGTTGTGTTTGCAGTCCCAGGGTTTAATTGTTTGGGATAATTGAGTTCCAGAGATGTCATATTGTTTTTGGGTTTGTTGTTTGTGTTTTTATGCTGGTCTTTAGCTGTCTTGCTGTTTCTGATGTTGGGATGTAGTTTTGGTGTCCTTCACTGGTCATTAAGAGTAGTTCGTTGGTGAGTGTCTATAGTGCTATTATCCTCACCTATGGGGATCAGGGTACCTTTTAGTGGATCAGGCAGGTGACTTGGTTTCAGATCCAACAGACTTTGCCTCATGCCCTGGACTCCCCATTGGGCCAACAGAGGCTGATGATGGCTCTCTGCAGCCTAAGGTTCAATCTGAGATAATGAAGGTAATATCTGACTTTTGCTGGGTTTTAGAGATCCTCCACTTGGCCACAGGGGCCCTGAGACCTTGGATTAGTGTGCCAGAGAGTGCGGAGCTGTTGTCTGTCTTAGGCTTTTGCCCATTCTTTCTCGGGCCTGCCTCTTCTTGCTCCAGCCCTAGACATGGGACCTAGCTTCAGTCTGACAAACAGTGTAGAAGCTGTCCGCTGGCCTGAACTTCTTCCTGCCCATTCTTGCTCCTGCCACAGGACCTAGAATCAATTCAACAGAGAGAGAGTAGGAGCCATACCCTATCCGTGAATCTGTCTGAATCCCTGAGGGCCACTAGGTTGACTTTGTGCTCCTCTTTGAAATGGCTGGGTGATCTGAAGTTAGGTCTATCCCATACACACACTGTGTTCCCCTCTGGGCTAGCTGATACTAAGGATAGTATTCTGTAACCCACAGTTGAGACAGAGAGAGTTCAGGTACCACGATGTCTCTGTGCCAGCCTTTAAATACCCAGCCTGCAGACACAGGACTGCAAGTTTGTGGTCTTGGTCTGATCCACACATTCTACTGGGTTCTCCTTTGGGCCAGAAGATTTAAATTCTAGTGTTTCAGTACCTATAGTTGAGTCCCAGATACACAGTCCAAGATATAGAGCACAGCTACAGATGACAGTCTGGTATGTAGCCAGTCTATGGGGACTAAGCACCCATCCTCCATCGACCAGTTGGATGGCCCAAGGCCAAACCCACCTGTCCTCTGCACCACATCTATATCTCTCACCTAAGGGTCTCCAGATCTCGTGGTCTCTAGCTCCCATCCTGTCTCTAGGCTCCATCCTGCTGCTCAGACACAGTGCATAGTTGGCACTACCATTTTTGATCTCCCCAAGAGATAATATATTTAATGAAACTTTTAAGATTCTAAAAATGTATTACAAAGAGCAGATGAATATGTAGATATGAAGGTAAAAGCACAAAATGTTGCATGTTACTTTTTATTTATTTTATAAACTGTTGTGAGCCATTAAATTTGATTTCATATATTGTTTATTCTGAATAATGCTTAAATAAACATGGCAGACAACTGTCTATGTTCAGTGCTAACTTATGAAAATACAAAATGTTCCATGAGAAGTTTAGGAGCAAAACTTACTCCTATGTTTGCTAAATAAAGTATCTTGACCATGCTTACCACACTGGACTCCTCAGTTTCAACTCACACTAATAACTCCCTTATTCTCCTTAACCTATTTATAATTATTATTTTTTAGTAATTTATTTAGATTATATCCTGAATTTAGTGCCTTCACTTCCTGCTCCCCCTCCCACTTTAGTTATCTAAATAAAATATTCTCTGGAAGAGTCAGGTGGGCATAGGGATCATTGCTTACTTCAAGTAGGATTACAAGTCCGTATGGTCTACCAGATATTTGCACCTTGCATGCTACAAAGAAAAGTGTTCTGCTTTACAGCAGATGGTATCTTTACTTCCCATCTCCTTCTGTGCTTTCCAATCTCAGCAGTTCAGGCACTACTGTGCATCAGCTTGAGTCCCTCTTCAGGTTGCGGCCTATTTCTGCAAAGATCACACTTGTAATTACATGAGCTCAGTGTGGCTTGCTTGTCTACCATGTATAAGAAGAGAGGGCTGTGTAAGATTTAATATCTTTTGAAGTTAGAAATAAAACTAAAATTAACTTCCAACTATATAAGCTATAAATAAGTAATGTATTTGATAAAGACAACACATTTCCACATACACTTTTCATAGAATGTGGGGCACCTGCAAGTATATACTCTTCAAGGTTCACAAATGATTTCATACTCTTCATAATGTTTATCACATATATAGAAAAGAATGTATATGTAATTTGAAAGAGGAATTGATCTGTCTGTCTTACTTCAGTTAACTATCCTCATGTTCTAATTGTATTTGCATAAGGATACCCATCTTAATTGCTCTAACATAAAAAGATCATAAGTTGTGCAGCTAGCATTAACTTATACGGCACTGATTTTGTTTGTTCTTATTTTATATTAGGATTTTACTTTCTTGTCAAAATAGGAAGATGATAAAGAAATAGTTGATAAGTTCAGGATATACAAAGTATATCCTGACTGAAGGAGATTAATTTACAGGAGTACATGTATGTATATTACGGGATCTTTAAGAGTGGTGGTTAACTTCCCTGCAAAGTAATAATGACAGTTTCTCTTACTGTGTTTGGGAGAGGTTTTCCTTCACACTAAATTAAAAATATGGTTGACTTGTATGCTCAGCTGGCATTTTAGCAGCCATGCGCATATTTGCATATTAATAACTTTAAAGGATTTAAATAGTAGAAGAATATAAATAGTCAGATTTTCAAATTTCTTCTTTTGGGGGATTTTTTCTTTTTTCCATATATCAAATTAAAGGACATAAATATCTGCTTACTGGTTATTTAAAAACATTTAATAATGAATGGTTTATTTTCAATATTTGTGGTATTTCATGTTGAAGATATAAAATAACATAAATGAGTTGTACAAGGTATATTTATCAGTTATCAAAACTACATTTTTCAGGAATGGCATCTTTGCTGTTTTGTTGTAAAAAATATTTTCAGTAATTTCTTTAAGTTTTGTATTGTCATAATTACCACAAATATTTATGTTCATTTATCATCATGACATCAATATTTGTTTGGGAGGTAGAAGATGGTAATTCATACTAAGTGAAATGCATACTGATTAAATTATGGAATTTAAAAATGTTCCCTTCAACGTTAATCATACTAATTGTACATCTTATAGCAAAACATATACTATCAAAACAAAGTATCTTGCTGGGCATCATGGTGGTTCACGCTTTTAATCTAGGCATTTCTGAGACACAGACCTATGGTTTTCTTTTCTTTGTGTTATAATGTGAACAATTTACATTTTTATTAAATATTTTTAAATATGCATTCATATTATAATACATATGTACAATAAACTACATATAGCAAAAATGATCATAAAAATCAGGAATTACATATATGTTACAATCATATGTTTTGATTATTTGTATCTGGCAGCCTTGAAGAAAACGTCTTTCCTATCTTGGTAAGTCTAACATTCTGAATGTAAATCAATAACATCTATCATTTCTCATCATTATCAACTTATACACTGATCATTAACAAAACATCTTCACCCTTAAGCAACTAAGCTTAATTGTAAAACTTAACTATCAGGCCTTCAACTCCATCAGAGGCTTGAGAATGAATAAATTAATTATCTGAGTATACAGAGTCCAGCTTAGCAACTTCCCAAAAGAGAAGATGAAAGAGATGGTTTGCTGCCTAAACAGTCATGCAAAATTCTCTATAACATTGGAGCATCATCTGCAACTCTTGGGCCCAATATATCTGGGCCAGACATATTTGTGAGGAAGGAACTATTGAGGGCTTCTTTACCCAGTCTTGGCTGAGTTTGGCCATTGATTTGCCTGCATCCAAGCTTGCCCACTTTTAGGAAGAATTCTGTCTGTGGTATAAATGAGGACATTTTGCACAGTTCCGTGTTTGACAGATAGATATGATTTTGTAGACCTATGTTCTCAAGGCAAGTATGGTCTACACAGAAATTCTGGAATATCCAAATAAATATACTGAGTACTCTTTTAGATATATCTTTTTAGATTCTCTTAAGTGCCAAAAAATACTTTATATGTATAACTAGTAAGACAACAGATTGTAAAGAAATTTTGCTGAAAATTCATATATAACACACTTTGTGGAGGACATGAATCTTTCTTGAGTTTCCCACAGTGTGTTTGTGTCTTGGTTCTCAGAAGATCAAAGTGCAAAGCTCTAAGACTGTATGCTCACTGAGACCCACTGTCGTATATAGTTTTGCCTTTCTGTGTACATAGTGTGTAGAAAATATAAAAGAGTCCTTATTTACATCATCTTTTCTCTGTAGATATAAAAACCGTTTTAAATTAATATGTTTTGTGTTAAAGTTGCCTTTTTGGGTTTTCAAGCATCATAGTTCATTGGTTATTAGAAAACAGAAGGGTTCTGAGACAGAATGTTCATATTTTGAGCACAATTGGAAATTATTGTTCTATCTGGGTTGGTCATTGAAGGCTTCTGAGTGCATACAATACTTTCTATAAACATGTCATCAATATAGAGGTTTTCAAGTGCAAAAGGTCTTTTAGGGGCAGTTATAGAACTGACTTACTTAACTTTAGAGTTTCTCTATTTAGATTTTTTCCATATTACCCTTCTATTGCTGAAAATGAGGTATTAAAATCACCACCATCTCTACAGCAGGGTTGATCTGCTTTTAAATCAAATACTGTTCCACTATTGAAGATGGGTACCGATGTGTTTGATGTGTGAAGGAGAGAGAAACATGTTTTTTTGTTTAGATCACAAGTGGGGCATGAGAACAAAACTTATGAGGGAGCAAGTAATGTTTATCCCCTTAGAAGTGGAACCACCATGTGGAAGAAATTGGTTGTTACCCAGCTGAAAAACATCCTTGAACAAATTCTGAGAAGAGATACATACGTTAGCCAAACACAAGAGGCAGGCCCTTTGGATACTTGGAATAATTTTGGCTGTTCATTGCTCCACTTTGAAATGCTCCTCGATAGAACCGTTTGAGGGAAGGCTTTGAGGATCCTGGCTCTGGCTGAGGTTCCGGCTTCTGGTTGCTCCAGGTTCCATGAGAAGAAATCCTGCTGATTATGCCAGAAGAATTGTTCCTCGGATCTGATATCCTTATGGTTTCATTATTTTATTCTTTAATCTCACTTTCCTATTGTTTAGGTTAGTCAGGTTATAAGTGAGGTACTTTCTGATAATAAGTTCATAATAAAATATATTTGTTTTAAAAATTAAGCCTACACATGTGTCCATGTTTAGGATTGTAATTACCTTTTGTTGGATTTTTCCTTTAATGAGTATAAAGTATGCTTTACTATCTTTTCTGAATGGGTTTTGCTTGCTGTCTATTTTGTTACATCTTAGCATATCTGTGCCTCATTAGACTTTTTTGTCTAATTTTTTCAACATCCCAATCTCAGATTTCTCTCCTTCCACTCCTCTTAGCCCCATCTCCATTCTACCTTCCACCTCTGCTTCCCCACCTCACTACCTTCTCCACCTGATCCACACCTCCACTTCCCTTCAGAAAAGAGCAGGCCTCTCAGGGCTATCAGCCAAACACATCACAAGGAGCTACAACAAGACTGGGTGCAAACACTCATATGAATGGTGGGTGAGACAACCTAGTAGCAGGAAAAGGGTCTCAAGAACAGTTGAAAGACTCAAAATCATCACCACCACACCACCACTCTTAGTAGTCCCACAAAAGACAAGCTAACCACCCTAACATTTACGCAGAGGACCTAATGCAGATAAATGTAGAATGCATGGTTGCTGTTTCTATCTCGGTAAGCCCCTATGATCTCTGCTTATTTGACTCTGGGAATCAGGTTCTCCTGATGTTCTTAACCCCTCTGGCTCCAATAATTCTTCCACCCTCTCTTCACATGTTTGGTAAAACTCCAAGGGGAGGGAATTGACCGTGATCTCCAATTTGGACTCACTCATCCTGTTTGGCTATGGGTCTTCTGCATCTGCTCCCATCAGCTGTCAGCAGAGATCTCTCTGATGACAATTGAGCTAGACACTGACCTATGAGTGTAGCAAAATATCATTAGCAAACATTTTATTTATTTTTTTCTATCCTGTGTCTCTGGAATATCCAGACTCTGGTTGCTGGTCATCCTTAGGCATGGGCTCCTTCTCTGGTGTGGGCCTCATATTGACCAGTCATTAGTTGGCCTCTCCCACTAGTTAAGCCTCTCCACTGACTCAGCACATTTTTCAGATAGGATAAATTATAGATGCAAGGTTTTCTGGCATTGATGTCCATGACTTAACCCTGGAATGTTTGCCTCATTGCAAACTCCATATTGTTCAGGCTCCATAGCATCTTTTACTAGGAGTCTTAGCTAAGATCACCCTTTTACGACCCTGTAAGTTTCTATTGCACGGTTTCCACATTGCTCCCCAAGCATCTACCAATTCAAGCCATCTCTCCCACATCCCTCTCATACCCCTATGTGATCAAGCCTTTTTTTTTTTTTTTTTTTTATTAATTTATTCTTGTTACATCTCAATGGTTACCCCATCCCTTGTATCCTCCCCTTCTTCCCTCCCTCCCTCCCATTTTCCCCTTATTCCCCTCCCCTATGACAGTTCCTGAAGCCTTTTTCCATCATCACACACTCATAGTCTATCCACAAAATCTATCTATTTTCACTTCCAAGGGAGATGCATGCATCCACCCAAGAGACCTCCTTGTTAATTAGCTTTTCTAGGTCTACAGGTTTTAGCATCATTATCATTTACTTACCAACTGCTATCCACTTATACATGTGTACATATCATATTTGTCTTTCTGGGCTTAAGTTGCCTCACTAGAGATGGGTTTTTTTCTAGTTCATTCCATTTGCCTTGAATTTTCATAATGTCATTTTTAACATATGACTATATGAATGTATTCCATTTTCTTTATCCACTCTTAAGTTGAGGGGCATCTAGTTTGTTTCCAGTTTCTAGCTGTTATGAATGAAGCCACTATGAACCTAGTTGAGCAAGTGCCCTTGTGGTAGGATGTAACAACCTTTGGGCATATTTCAAAGAGTGGTATAGCTGGAACTTGAGGTAATTCAATTCCCTGTTTTCTAGGGAATTAACATACTTACTTCCATAGTGGCTGTACAAATTTGAATTCCCAACAACAATGAAGCAATATTCCCATTGCTCTACATGAGCATGAGAAAGTCCCTTGTTTTTTGACACGATCATTCTGATGAGGAGAAGATGGAATCACAGAGACATTTTGCTTTGCATTTCCCTGATGGCTAAAGATGATGAGCCTTAAAGTGTTTCTTGGGGGATTTGACTTCCCTCTTTTGAGAATTATTTGTCCACATCTTTTAGTTAGATTATTTGGTGTCTAGTTTCTTGAGTCCCTTATATATTTTGGGTATTAGCCCTATGTAAGATTACCTTGGTGAAAATCTTTCCAATTCTGTCAGGCTGCTGTTTTATCTTATTGATGGTGTCCTTTGAAGGACAGAAGCTTTCCAAGTACATGAAGTCCCATTTATTAATTGTTAAGCTTGGTGCTGTGGCTATCTATCCGTGTTCTGTTCATAACATCTTCTCCTGCTGTGGGAGTACCTTTTATTCTTGCTACATTAGTGAACACATTAAATTACTAAGTCAGTAGATTTCTTTAGCCCAATAGTTCCCAAAGGACAGACACAAAGATTATGGTTTATTTTTAACCTGAAAGCACTATGCTGGACAGAATCTGAGCTATTCTAATCCTAATATCCTTAAAACCCACATGTAAACCAATGTCACGCCAGACTGATTACTCCTCAGAGTTGATTTTGTCCTGTTCTGCAGGATGTATCAAATAGGTTCACTGAAAGAGGGAGTGCAAGTGAAAGAAAAGGAACAGAGACACAGCGAATATGGAGCCAAGTCAAGCAGTCCTGATCAAGGCTCAATTTTATTCCACACAAGGCATGGTTTGTATAGCAAAGGCACACAAGCACCTAGATGGACTCATTTCCTCCCTAGGCTCTCTAGGCAGGCTGAAAAGAATGCAATCTCTGGGAATAGCTCTCAGTCTGAGCAACTTCGTTTCTTTACCGACACAAGTATTAGCAACTCAAAGAATACAATATGCAGCACAGAGGATCCTCTCAGCAGGGGTCGATAACTGAAAGATTGCAACATGTAGCATAGCAATTCCAGTATAAGTGCAGGATCTACTCAGCTTAGCCACAGGCTGAAGGCAGTTTACAGCCCCAGACATGATTCTCTTCCCTCAGTCTCTTTTTTCAGCCACCTGCTCCAGCATCCTTTTCATGCTTTTCCCCCAGAAACTCCTCCCTTCAACATCCTGTCTTTCTGATCAGCTGATTGGTGAAACAGCTCTTTATTGGGAACTGTTACACTGACTCAAGGCATTCCCCCACACTTCTTCTTTTTAGTTTAATAAAAGGCCACCCTTTAACTATACATTATGTTATTACACATGTATGCAATAAACTACATACAGCAAGAAGAACCACAAAACAATCAGCAATTAGATAAATGTTACATCCATAGCATTTTGCTTATTTGCATTTGGCAACCCTGAAGAAAACTTATTTCCTATCTTATAAGACTGAAATTCTGAATGTAAATCAATCTCTATTAAAGTTTTTATCTATCAACCTAAAATATTTTATAGATCTAAAAGTATCTTAACTCCTAAACAACTAAGCTTAATTTTAAAACTAACTATCTGGTCTTCAACCCCATCAGAGACTTGAGAAGGAATACATTTAATTACTTGAGTAAACAGGAAGTTCAGGTTAACAGCTTCCATAATGAAAAAATGAAAGAGACAGTTTGCTGTTTGAACAGACATCCAAACTCTCCCTAACGTTGTAGCATCATCTTCAGCCTTCTGGCCCAATATATTTGACAGACATATTTGTGAGGAAGGAACTACCCCAGCCTTGCTTACCCTATCTTCGCAGAGTTCGGTTGTTGGCTCTTCATGCATCCAACTTTTCCATTTTAAGTAGAATTCTCTCTGTGGTAGCTACAAAGACATTTTGTCCTGTGGCTGTTTTGACACATTTGAAGCCATCTCCATAAGGATGTTCTTCGATGCTCATCATCTTCTTTCAGGTAGGCTGGGTGTTGCCAGGAGTTAACCTGTCTTATATTCAAAGAATCTTTAAAATAATAAAAAAAACTTTAAGTGCCATATTCTCTAGGTCTCTGAGGATTTTTAAACCTTATCTATCTATAGAATTATATCTGTCTGTTAAACATAGGATGTAGATTCCTGCACTTGACATGACCATGAGCTGATCAACTAACAATTGACTTGTATCACTTAATTATTCTAATTATCTTAAACACCCTACAATAGCACTATCAGTGTATTGGAAGTAAACCATGTATTAATTGAATTATATGGGTAAAAACTTCATATTAGAGTCTAAATATAATGTGTGAAGACTATTAATTTTTAATTCTATTTCAACGTATCAAAATTAAGTTTATTTTGTATCAATATACAAAATTCTATATCAATAAATTGAAATAACATTTCCTGTGAGTAACATTTAAGGCCATAACTTGAGGAGTAGATTCAATAATCTACTTTTTGTCCTATGATCCCTATATATTTCTGTATATCCTTGTCTTTCTTTTCAGCCCCTATCTCCTTACCTAAGAAAGAAAGATAAAGGAAAAGAGAGAAATGTCTAATTCTAGCATTGTTTTCTCTCTGAATAAGATCAATAATAAATAATCACCAACTCCCAATGACTATAACATCTATATCCCAAGAAAGCAGCCAAAAATCGACCCATACCCACCATTTAAGAGAAATGGGGCATCTTTCTCTTTAAGTTTCTTCTGGATGATTTGGGACCAACAGTACAACCAACACAAGGCTATATACACATGGTATAAACTCACTTGTTAGTGGACATTAGCCCAACATGGATGTCCTCTAAGAGTCTGCACTCAGAAATAAAGATAAGGCCACGTTGCTGAAGATAACAACTATAGGATTTATTAAGCATGGAAAAGTTGAGCTGAAGCCTTTACACCTATGGCACTGGAAGGTACTCTGCATACTATGAAAGAATAAAGGTAAGTACCAGCACAGCTACATGTGCTCTAGTCAACTTTAGTTCCCTGCCTACAAGATGCCAGTGAGAAAACTGGGGAGATTAAAAGATAAAGTATGTTACATATTTTAAAAAATGAAAAATGTTATAAAATTGAGGGTTGTACACTGTATAATATTTATTGTCACCATACCAAAAAGCATGTTCAATAATAGCTCAATTCATATGTCATATTTTAAAAATCAAAAGAAGTCAGACTTACAGAGAAAGGAGACTGAAAAACTAAATGCTAAAATGAAGGTTGTAAAAAACAGAGAATAGAATACTCCTTAAACCACAATTAAAAATCTTCAGGGAAATCAGGCTTGACAGCCCCCACCTTAAATTCCAGCACTCTGGAGACAGAAGCAGGTGGATCTTGGTGAGTTCAAATCCAGCTTGGTCTACAAAGAGAGTCTAGGACTGCCTGGGCTGTTAAGCAGAGACACCCTGTCTCTTTAAAATAAGGAGTTTCAGAGATATCCAATATATGGCCTACAGTGCCACCTTGTGACAAAATTAAAGAATGTGATCCCATTGAAACACTAGAGGCTTCAGTGATAAACCATCATAATCAGAATATGTGTTATATTTTCAAAATCAATTAGTAGATGAAAGTCAATATGATGAATTTTAAATACAGGTCCAATGGACAGGACATCCACAATTGTATGGTGAGAGAGGACTGACACTGACATGCAAACTGGTGCCCTATTTGACCACTTCTCCTTTGTGTGGAGGACTGATGGCACTCAGAAAAGGAATAAGCAGGCTACCAAAATGAGACTTGATAGCCTGTGACTGTATGGTGTGGCAAGAGGTCCCCTTCAGTCACAGACCTAAAGGAGGGGAATAGAGTACAAGTGGAAGGGAGGGAAAATGGGAGGACACAAGTGAGGGGAAACAATTGAGATTTAATCTGAATAAATTAGTTAAATATAATTTTAAAATTTTTAAGTTGTGTTAATGCCACCTTAATGCATTTGCTTACCATAGCTTAAGTGTTCCATTTTACATAATTTTGAAACACAAAATATGGGTACCATACCATACAGTCTTATAGAAAATATCAGGGGGCTTTTGTCTTGAGTTCTGAAAAGGATGATTCTTAGATTGTACATTAATTAGAGGTGATTGCTTACCTGCAAATGCATTTACAAATTGAATCTGATGATGCCTCAACATATGTATCCTATAGAATACAACAATTATTTAGACACTGTAACATAGAAAATGTTACATGTAGATCTTACAGTCCTATATGACAAGTAATTATAGAAAAATCTAATAGGACATTTAAATGAAATGGTCATAGAACAGAAGGGATAAATGGGATCTTCTAGAAACCCCTTTTAAAAGGTTTGCTGTCTTTTAAAATTTGGACAAGTGTGGACAAATGTTGACACATGATATGAAATATTGAGTAATCTTGTATTCAATGTTGTTACATATAACACCCAGTTAGTACATTCATGAAATAGTACCTGGAAAGGTTGTAATAGTGAAAATTATTAGCCAAAATTATTCAAATTATATTACCCTCCCTACAGATGATATTAATCAAATGATTGTTCATTTAGTGTTGACTCAATACAAATGGCATACAGGTAGGTTTTTTTTTTTCACTTCTTTTTCTGTCACCTCACATAATGAAATGAAAGTTCTTAGAGGACGTTTGTGGTGCTTTTAATAGCTCAGTATTTAAGTTCCTTGCCACTAGGCTGATGGTCTTTTATCCTCATGATCCAACTCCTACATTATATCCTTGAGAAGGTACCCAACTTCTGGAAGATGTATATTGATATCCATGAACTAAAACATAAAACATGTTGCAATGTAATTAACGAAAATATAATGAAATCTCTACACAGCAGCCAAGTGGCAGCCCTCAATCATTTTACTGGCAGATCATGGGACTGGAATCTGTTTTCAAGTCTCTGTGATCACTTCAAGCATATTATAAAACAGCCTTATACAATAAATGAAAATAAAATATTTTGAATAAGGCTGCTATGAACATGGTTGAGCAAATTTTCTTGTTGTGTGCTGGAGCATCTTCTGGGTATATTCCAAGGAGTGGAATAGCTGGATCTTGAGGAAGCCCTATTCCCACTTTTCTGAGATAGCACCAGATAGATTTCCAAAGTGGCTGTACTAGTTTGCATTCCCACCAGCAATGAAGGAGTGTTCCTCTCTCCCCACATCCTCGCCAGCATGTGGTGTCACTTGAATTTTTTATCTTTAGCCATTCTGATGGGTGTAAGATGGAATCTCAGAGCTGTTTTGATTTGCATTTCCCTGATGATTAAGGAGGTTGAGCACTTCTTTAAGTGTTTCTCAGCTATTTGATATTCCTCTGTTGAGAATTGTCTGTTTAGTTCCAAGCCCCATTCCTCAATTGGGTTATTTGGTTTGGTGGTATTTAATTTCTTGAGTTCTTTATATATTTTGGATATTAGACCTTTGTCAGATGTAGGGTTGGTGAAGATCTTTTCCCAGTCGGTAGGCTGTCGCTTTGTTCTCTTGACAGTGTCTCCTGCCTTACAGAAGCTTCTCAGCCTCATGAGGTCCCATTTATTAATTGTTGACATTAAGGCCTGGGCCATTGGTGTTCTGTTCAGGAAGTTGTCTCCTGTGCCAATATGTTCCAGGCTCTTCCCCACTTTTTCTTCTAAGTGACTTAGTGTCTCTGGTTTTATGTTGAGGTCTTTAATCCACTTGGATTTGAGTTTTGTGCAAGGTAACAAACATGGGTCCAGTTGCATTTTTTTTACACATCCACACCCAATTAGACCAGCACCATTTGTTCAAGAAGCTATCCTTTTTTCCACTGAATGGACTTGGCTTCTTCTTTTAAAAAGAAATCTAATCCTTATAACCTGAGTCCAGGGATATTTATAAAACAGACAAACAAATAAAGATTAAGCAAGCAAGCAAAAAAATGTTGTTTGGTAGTCCTTAGTGAAATGCTGCTGTTTAAGATCCATGTTTTTCCTTCAATAGAAATATGACAACTGCAAAGAGTTTTGATCATCATAGTCATCTAAAACTCAAACATACTAAGGAGACTATTTTAACAATATTTTATTCTCTTGTCAATCATTCAATTGTGTTTATTATGGTAGATTTAACATTGAGTGTTAATATGTTGTATGCATAAAAAGAGTCTCAGTCATCTCTTCCCAAATATCTCTTTAGGTAGGTACTTAGTCTGGCAAATTAACTGTACATCAAAAGCAGCATCCTTATACAGAATCACTAAAATGTTCTCCTATAATTTTAAATATTTTGCACTATTCGTTATTTGTGTGTGTGTGTGTGTGTGTGTGTGTGTGTGTGTGTGTGTGTGTGT
>OU015361.1:66561985-66617626 GCA_907164505.1 Acomys kempi | reverse complement strand
TGTGTGTGTGTGTGTGTGTGTGTGTGTGTGTGTGTGTGTGTGTGTGTGTTCTGTTTTGTGCACAGGTAAATTCAGATAACGATGGAGCCCAGAAGAGGACATCTTCTGCTTTGGAGCTATTGTTACACAGGGTTGTTAATATAATTTTTTCAGGACTGAGTAGTGAATCATATCCTATTCAAGAGCAGGACATGCCATTAACTCCTGAGATGTCATTCCATCTTCTTCAGTATTCTGTTTACCAATCCATCACTCTCTCTTCTAAGTTCAAATCTTCTAATACCTTGTATAATATCAGGATTCCATTGGCTTCCCCCAGCAATAGGAACATTGTTTTAGCATCATGTGAAAACAGGAGTACACTCTCCCAGAAACATCTGCAAACTTTTAATCACCATTCCACAGGCTTCAAAGTCATTCACTCAGATATTAAAAGAACTTTGATTTTATTTTGAACGTTTTTTTATTTTAGAGAAGAAAAGAACATTTACACTTTCCACCACACCATGCCTGAATAGTGATAAACTGTGATATAAGTGGATGAGAGCAAGATTACTGGGATGATGTAGACAACTGTATTAGCCATTACTGCTATAACACCATTAGAGGAAACAATGAGAATCATTCTAAAAACAGATAAAAATTGTACTATCACTCAATATTTTTTGATCATGCACAAACTTTATAGTTGTTGGTTAGAATTAATTTACTAGTTGGAATACTTGGCCCAATTCAAGACCTAACCCATGGAAGGTAACCAACCACCAACTCTATTAACGATACT
The DNA here is from genome assembly GCA_907164505.1 of Acomys kempi. NCBI lineage: Eukaryota > Metazoa > Chordata > Mammalia > Rodentia > Muridae > Acomys > Acomys kempi. The sequence goes on along the minus strand of OU015361.1, from coordinate 66,616,842 downwards.
CTGCTCTGTTGCATAAAGGAGCCTAGATGAGTTTTCCTCTGAAAGGTTTCACCCAGCACTGATTCAAAACAAATGCTGAGATGTAGAGACAAACATGGAGTGGTACATAAAGAGTCTTGTAGAACAGCAGAGTGAAGGCAAAAAGGACTATTTAGATAATAAGACCTCCAATAGAAGATGAACAAAAAGTGCTAACCAGGGCGCAGTGGAGCTTTGTGAAACTGAAGCAACAACCATACACTATGTATGAACTTGACCTAGGTCTCCACACAGATGTAGATGATGGGAAACACATGTTTCATGTAAGTCCTCTTGTTAGAGAACTTGGAGCTGTCCCTGACATGGACACTGTTGCCAGGCTTTCGATCAATTCCTCTTCGTGGAACTGTCTTCCTATGCCATAGGTGAAAAGGACATGCTCAGTCCTGATACAACTTGGTGAGCTGGGTGGATGAGAAGGGGATCATCATTTATCTGAGGAATAGGAGAGAAGAGATGGGAGAGAGGGAGGAAGGGTGGGACTGGAAGGAGAGAAGATATTGGGTCTACAACAAGGATGTAAAGTGAATAAATAAATTAATTTCAAAAATGGATTTGTGAGAATTGCCTTTAGGAATATGATTTCTCCCTGATCTTTGGAAGAGAAATTTTGTGTGGTCTGAATACAATTGTGTAACACTTGGGAACAAAGTTGCACCCCAGCATCCCTGCCTTGGAAGACAAGATGGAAAAAATCTCCACAGCTACCATGACCTTTCCCTTTGTGCTATGATAGACAGGGAGGAAAGTGATCCACACAGTGCAGAACACCAGCATGCTGAATGTCAAGAACTTGGCTTCATTGAATGTGTCAGGCAGGTTCCTAGCCAAGAAAGCCATGGTGAAGCTTCCTAGGGCCAGGAAGCCTAAGTATCCTAGGACACAGTAAAATGCTAAAACAGAACCCTTGTGGCAAACAATGATGGTGTGGCCATGCTCAGAGTCTGCATCAATATCAACAACTGGAGGAGAAGCTCCTAGCCAAACTGAACAGAAAAAAATTTGGATGAGTGTACAGAGGGGAATGATGTAGTTAAGTGTTCCTGAAACCAGAATGTACCTCATCCTTCTTGCAGGAGTTGTGTCTTTGAAAGCCAGAAGCACTGTGATTGTTTTGGCCAACACAGTAGAAATAGCCACAGTGAATACAATTCCAAATGAGATTTGATGCAGGATGCAGGAGACTGAGTTTGGATGGCCAGTGAAGAACAAAGAGCAGAGGTAACAGCACATGAGTGACATGAATAGGATGTAGCTCAGAGAGAGGTTATTGGCTTTCACAATGGCTGTGTCATTGTGCTTCAAAAATACCCCCAAGAACCAGAGCTGTGAAGGCAGAGAAGCACAAGGCCATTAAGTCCAGAGCCATCCCCAAGGGGTCTTCATAGCTTAGAAAGATCACAGCTTTGTGGATGCAGTGATTCTGCTCTGTGTTGGCATACTGGTCCTCTGGACACTTCACACACTAGTCCATGTCTGAATGAGAGAGGAAAGATTTGTTGTTGCTGCTTCAGCAGTTTATGGACAAGACATTTTAGTAAGTCTGTTGAAGATGATAATATAATTGAAGGACATGCAGTACAGCAAACTTAATATTTGTTAGTTCTTATCTTCTCTGAGAACAAAGCTGAACCATCATTTGTCTATTTAACTGTGTTAATGAGAATATTTACCATATTTCATAACACACATATTTCTTTTTTGTTGTTTTTTTTTTGTTGTTGTTGTTTTTGTTTTTTGAGACAGGGTTTCTCTATGTAGCCTTGACTGTTCTGGACTCTCTTTGTAGACTAGGCTGGCCTCGAACTCACAGCGATCTGCCTGCCTCTGCCTTCTGAATGCTGGGATTAAAGGCTTGCGCCACCATGCCTGGCTCAACACACATACTTATTACATCATTTGAAATGCTATCATAAGATGACTTTCTCTTGTAAATTCATAAAATCAAAAATTAACCACAGAATGGCTAAGCGTGTTTTAAAACCACCGACCCCATACATTCATTTCCACATAATTTCATTGACTGTTTAATAAATGCTATCTTTAAGAGATATGGAGACTGTCTTCTACTTGGACAAGACCTGTGATAGCTTTTCTTTTTCCAATTGAACAACCTGAACATATTGATATAAAAGGAATAGTAAAAGAAATTATCAGGGTTAGGTGTATGGTGTGTGAGTGTGTGTGTGTGTGTCTGTGTGTGTGTGTTTATCTTGGTGTTGCCTTATGAAAAAAACAAGTGAGCTCATATATTTGGAAATGATTTTATTTATAAGGGGGAAGTAGGAATATGAGTGTGAGAAGTAAAATTTATATAAATGTAATATTAATGTTTAAAAATTGTAAAAATAATTAACATGTTCTTATTTATGTTGTTATCTGGCAGTATAAAGAACTCCTCAATCTAGCTCATGAAAAGCACTAGGTGTCTACTGAAGTTAGATACCTCTACAAACTGAGCACTACAAAGCCCTTCATCTTGATCCCATCTTCACTCGTTGGCCATTTGCATCCAGCCAAGCATAAACATATAATCATTTGAGAAAAGGAGCTCTGTAGGTGACAATAAAGCTTTAATATTTGTGACTATTTGTTTTCAATACAAAACCACAGTAATTTATTATTTCATGAAATTATTAATTCGATGCTATATAAAATATTTTATATAACACCCCTTATATTTTATAGATTATGTGTCAACATTTACCCCTACTTTACTAAAAACAAATGACATCAGACACTCAAAAATGGGCTTCTAGATATTATATGAACTGTGTCTCTTACATATCAGTTTCTGATAATTTTATAAGTAGTATTTTTTTTACCTCTACCTTAATTTTCCTAAGGATACAGATTTAGTTTCCCCATTCCATTGCCCCGTCCAGGCAATATTTTGCCCTATGTTTTTTATATGGTGCTATGAATATACATGGTGTGCATAGACATATTTATGGAGACATATATATGTTCCAAAAGAATATGTGCATATTTAAAGATTAATGACTGAAATGTTTCCTACATGTAGTTATAGAGAGTAATCATACGTAAAGATCTTGTGTAGAATTGTTCACACTGCAGTTAGATTATGAAAATTGTTTCTTTGAGAAAATGTCATATGACATAAATTTTGAATGACTCAAAATGTAGGTCTAGGCATAAGGTATGTTAATGTTTGTACTCATATAAAGACTAATGGAGGTAATTGTATAGTATATTTTTGCAGCTGCTTTTTAAACTCCTTCAGCATCCTTTTTTTGTGGTGTGGATTACCAATGTGAAGGCTTTACCACAGCAGCAAAAACTCACTTGTTCCATTAGAAATTTCATTTTCTGGCCAGTGGATACAAATAAAATAGCAGGCTGACATTCCCTCCTGCCTGAGTTTTCTGAATCTAGGGCCACAATCAGCACTACATACAGAGGGTAGCATCTGAGAAAGTAATATACATGCTAATATCAGGAGTTTTATCTACTTCTGCCATAACTATATTGTATTAGCATGTGAATATGTCAATAAGATTATTTTATACACAGAAACTGAGGGACCACATTTCACTTAGCACTTTGTATAATGCCAAACATATGAATCTATTTAAGCAAATGGATGAAAAGTTGAGATTATTACCAAATCTTAGCAATCCAAAAAAAGAGAACTTTTGGTTTACTTTATGCAAACAGGACAGAAATTGTAACCTGGTTTTCTAGTTACTTTTCATCATTCTGACACAAAGTACAGTAAAAGGACAGGATTAGGGGAACCTTAATTGAAGAATTCTCTCTAACAGATGAGCCTCTTTTCATATCTGTGAAGCATTTTATTAATTGTTATTCATTTTAGGCATGCCCAGTTTGCTATTGCAAATACTATCACTAGGCAAGTATATATGATAAATCAAACAGAGCAAGCCAGTAAGCAATGCTCATTCAAGGGTCTATGCTTTAGTTTCAGTCTCCAAATTCCTTCCCTATCTTCCCTTGACTGTAATCCATGAGCCAAATCACTCATTTTTCCTCGTTTTGCTCAAGGTCAATGCTTTATCCTAGCAATGGTTTAACAAGATATGAGTAAAGCTAATCCAAAACAGGTGAGCTATCTATACAAACCTCAGATAACAAACATATCCTCCAATAAATTAAGACTGCAAATATGACAAATTCAATGTAAATATAGGTGAAAATACAGACCTGGTGTATTGCTAATGGCAAAGTGCTGAGTCGATGTGTAGGAAGCTAAAATTTGAATTGTTTCCTGAAATGAGAAGACTTTACAGAGTCTGTGACTACTGGGAGAGGCTGAGTAAAACTTAGTTTGTGTAAAGTTAATTGAATGATTTCTTAAATTAAAAGAAAATTTTATTTGTATTACACTGAACCTGATGATGGGACTGTATATGCTTCATCAGAAATTTTCTTGCAAATTCACTTTGAATCCGTAATTCAGTATTAAGGTCTATGTGAAAACCACACTGTCACTCAAGCACAGTCTAATCTCATATTCTTCCCAGACACAGTTAACTACAACTCTTCCTGTGGAAGGGAAAAGGGTCTCACTATGTAGCACTGGGATACTTCAACTCCCTAGGTAGAACAGAGAATATTTACTTCTTTCTTTTTGCATATAATTTTGTGGTGACCACAATTTAGCCACACTAAATTCAGCCATGTTAGAAATTCTGTGCTTAGGCTGCGGGCTATGATCTTTGAGTTGTTGACCCTTGCTCAAGGAGGTCTTGAGTTCTAGGCTATCTTTGGATTATCTTTCTTTGGAATAAATAAGAAGGTCCTTACAAGGATCCACCCAGAGAAATAGGGAAGTTCTTACATGGAACTACCCAGAGGATTAAGCAAATTCTTACAGTGAGCTATTCAGGTGATTGTATTCTTGCCTGGGGTTAGGGAAACTGGGGTTAGAATAGATCCTGTTGACCTTGCTATATAAAGTCTTACTCATGCGCGTTAAAGACACACTTGATCAGAAATTTCCAGACTTGACTCAATTTTCTTGCATCTCTGTCCCCACTTTAAATCCCCACTCCCTCTTTCAGGTGAAATCTGGTTCGATTTGTCTCATGGTCCAGGACATATAGTGCCCAAAGTGGGGCCTGGAAAACAGGGATTAAGTGATGGACATTGTGTAGAAGGGGCCCTGTGAAAAGCCAACTGGAACATTTCACCAAGTTGCCAGCTTCTCAGAGAAACAGTGAGGTGGGCAAAACAAAGATTGGACAGAGAAATAGCAAAGATTAATTCAGAGAGACATTAGAAAATAAGTTTCAAATGCAAGGAAAAAGGGTAAATACTGAACATTTCTATTAGTTTTTAGGTTTAGTCAATGAAGTATGTCCATGGTTTTTTGAGGTAGAAGTGGTTAATTTAAAAATGTGAGAATAGTTGGAAAAAATTACAGGAAAACTATATTATGCTTTTAGACATATATATGTTGTATTTAGTTAAAGATAGTGTAGCCCCTACATATAACGTTTATTGTCAAGGTTTTGAAACTGCTTCTTTTTGTCTTGCCTATCAGTCTACTGTTTGGTTTATGATTGTCATGTCAAATTTTATGTCTATGTCTGTAAATTTCTTTAAATGTTTAAATACTATTTCATTTTTCTATATTTTGAGAGAGAGCCAAGCTTAACTTGCTGGTCAATTTTCTAAACAAATACTGCTCTCCAATGTGGTTTGCACAGCCCATGAGGTAATAAGAGTGGTGGTGCTGGCCAGCAGCAAGCCCACCCTTCTTGGGGCCTAGACCCCGGCGCAGTGGCTGCCCTTGGGGAACAAGCCCAGGACTGGAGCACACATGCACCAAAATGTTTCACAGGCACTGCACCTTTCTCAACTCTTACAAAACAGGGATGTCTGCAAACACATGGCTGGTTGGAGAAGTATGGTGTAAGGAATAGAGTATGTGCCTAAAACTTAAAAATTTCTTGCTTAACTTTTGCTTGTGAGAGACTAACAGTTTTCCAAAATGGTCTAGGTAATGGAGTTAACTCCAGACTCTTTAGCTGCAATGTGTTTACCATTTTCTTGTCTTTGCTTCATTTTTACTTGAAATATTTCTAAAAGTTTTTAGATTATCAAAAAAGAGAGAGAGACTAGTGTTGTCCTTAAAACCAAACATTTACAGTGGGGAGTTTCCAGTTTAGATCAAACTAGATAAAAAAAACCCAGAACTAGAACAACCTTGGGCCAGATAATTTTTTAAGACATTGCTCCTAGTTATCTGTAGGCTTGACTCTTACAGAGCAGAGATAGCTACAGACATGTAGCCACTTGCAGAGGTGGAACTAGGATTCTGACAGTTTTCTAACCTAGCCTAGGGAATGTAGTTAACTGCCTACAGCTTGAAAATTTCTTGTTTCCCTGAATAATTTTTGCTTGAGATTTCTAAAGATTTTTACTGAAATTAAAGGAACTACAGGGCGTTGAGGTGCATGCCTTTAATCCCAAAACATGGGGATTAACACAGGCAGAACTCTAGGATTCCAACCTGGTCTATACTGATAACCTAAGTAATTTACAGACTATGCAACTTATGGCAACATTGCTGCCAGGATTGCCCTCTCATGTGGCTGTTTCCAAAATTGTCATAGACTTTAAGAATTGTTTTTTCACTATTCCCTTGCATACAGAAGATTGCCATCACTTTGCTTTCAGTTTGCCTTCTGTGAATTTTAAAGAGCCAATGGAGAGATATCTTTGGCAGGTTTTGCCTCAGAGAATTGTTAACAGGCCCACCCTGTGACAAAAATTTGTAGCTACAGCTTTACAAAAGGTTAGAGAAAAATACTGATTTATATGTCATTCATTACATGGATGATATACTTACTGCTGGAAAGGATGGACAACAAGTGCTTTTATGTTATGCTTTTTTGGAGACCCAATTATCTCAATTTGGTCTGCAAATAGCTCCTGAAAAGATTCAAGGGGGGATTCATATTTGTATTTGGGATTTCAGCTTTTTCCTTCTCAGAAAAACACCAAATGATCACATTGAGAGTGGATCATTTAAAGACTTTAAATGATTTTCAAAATATGCTTGATGATATAAATTAGCTTAGACCTTATTTAACATTAACTAGAGATTTGCAGCCCTTATTCAAAATCTTACAAAGTGATTCCTCTCCAAATTCACCCCAGGAGTTTACAGCTGAAGCTACGAAAGCCTTGGCCTTAGTGGAAGTGGCTATCTCCCATAAATTTATAACCTATATAGATTGTGACAAGCCTCTAGAGTATATTACCTTGGCCATTTATACTACACCTACCATGGTGTTCTGGCAAGACACTTCTATTATGTGGGAACATTTGTCATCTTCTCCTAATAAAGTAATAGTACTATCTTCTTTGACTGTTGCAAAGTTGATTCATATAGGTTGATTGTAAGGAAGAAAGTATTTCAGCAAAGAACATGATTTTATTATTCAGTCATATTCTAAGAAACAACAAAATTGGCTGTTTGCTAACACAGACAATTGGCAGTTGGCTTGTGCACCATTTTGTGGATATTTAGATAACCATTTTCCTCTAATAGGCTTCTCCACTTTTTAAAGAAATATCCAGTTATTTCCTTAAGAAAACTCAATTTCAGCCTGTGATAGATGGTTTGCTGATTTTTACTGATGGGTCTTTTAATGGAAAAGATAGTTACATATTAGAAGGACAAATATATGTTATTCCTACTACTGCTAAGTTTGCTCAAATTGCTGAACAGTATGCCCTTTGTTCATTTAATTTATATTCAGATAGTGGCTATGTATCAGACGCAGTTCCTCTTCTAGAAACAGCAAGACAAATCCAACCTCAATCATGTACAAGTGGATTATTTTTTCCAATCCAGACAGCTGTTCAAAAGAGAAAACATCCTTTTTATGTGACATTTAAGAGCTCACACTGATTTACCTGAACCTTTAGCTGCAGATAATGCATTAGCAGATGCAGGCCCCCAAAGTTTGGTATGACTAAGAAATGTAGAAAAGGCTCAAAAAGCTCAAGATTTACATCTTATCAATAGCCAAAGTCTAAGACTTCAATATAGGATTACTAAAGAGCAAGCTTGGGCCATTGGGAAGCCATGTTGCACATGTCACCAGTTTCTTCCTGTACCACATCTGGGAGATAATGCTAAAGGACTGATCCCTAGCCAACTTTGGCATATACCTGAATTTGGAAACTTAAAATATGTTCATTTGTCTATTGATACATATACTGGATATTTAATTGCTTTTCTCCAATCCAGAGAAGCCACAAAAATACAATTTCTCAACGTCTGTCTCCCTTTTCTCAAATTGGTGTGCCTAACGCTATCAAGACAGTTATTTATTCAGGGTATGCTAGCAAAGCTTTTCAAAAATATTCATAAAGCATGTTACAGGTATTCCTTATAATCCTCAAGGAAAAGTTATGATGGAACGATCTCATTCTACTATAAAAACTTATTTACTAAAAGTAAAGATGAACTTTACCCCCAATCACCTAAAAATGCTTTGAGTCATGTTCTCTTTATTTTAATTTTTACTGCTTGATACCAAAGGAAATTGTGCAGCTGGTTGAGTCTGTCACATCAGTACTCAGTCATCCTTCACTAGAGTGACATGGAAGGATCTGGACAGTGGAGTGGACCTAACCCTGTATTAATATAGGGGTTGATGCTTTGTTTGTGTTTTCTCACGGGAGCATGATGCTGCACCCTGGCTATCTGAGATTCTTGTGCGTCAAGTGGATACTGCCATAGATGAGTCTGCTGATGACCCTGAGATTGGTGCTGAAGCTTCATTGGGCACTCATGCCTGAACCTTCTCTTCTTCGACTTGCTTATGTCAAAAACACTCACTACTTGATTTCCCTGTGTATGATGAGGAAAGAGGAATGCAAATGTTCCAGTACATGTGATCCATCCTTCTTACAGACTTGACTGAACTTTGGGGATGGTGCTTTGTTGAGTCTCTTCTAGAACATTTTCCTTCCACAAGCTCATATTACAAGCTTTATAAGTACTTTTCCACCCTAGTCGTTAGGGTCAGTTTCATCTGAGGACTGTGAAGAACTGAAAAGGGACTTTTAGTGCTTGGTTGGCTGGTAAAAATATCTGTTATTATTCTTGTATCTATTATTGTTTTGTCATTGCTTTACTAATATTATTTTTGCCTTAACTAAGAGGTTAGCAATTTGAGAAGACTGAGCAAGTTACAATGTCATGCTAGAGTTCCCTAGATTCCTTGTGAGTAAGATGCAGATAGAGTCACATTCAGTATAATCTCTTTAGAATTAACAGTATTCTACTGCATGGATTATCCTTGGTTGGGATGGCAGGGATGGAAATTATAGTTGGTCCTTCATTGCTTGCTTAACACAGCTCAGATCCCAGCAATTGCAGCCAATACAAGCACAAGTACATGACATAGAGCTCATAGACACTGCCCTTCTTCATATATTGATATGAAGGCAAGCCAGAGGTGGGTAAGAGCCTTATCTAAGCTAAGCCATGGCATGAATGATGGAATTCATGTGCCAATAATGGGTAAAGATAAGTATTCAACTAAGATAGACTCCTCATAATTTTATTTTAGAAGAGGCAGATGTGGGGAGCCATGCTAAATTCAACCATGTTAGAAAACCCATTCTTAGGCTGCATGCTGTGACCTTTGAGTTGTTGACCCTTGCTGAAGGAAGCCATGTGTTGTAGGCTATCTTTGGCCTATCTACCTTTGAAAGAAATAGGGAAGACCTTACAGGGAGCTACCTAGAGAAACAGGGAAGTTCTTACATGGAACGACCCAGAGGATTAAGCAAGTTCTTACAGGAAGCTATTCAGGTGATTGTTTTCTTGCCTGGTGGCTAGGGAAAGTGGGATCAGAATAGATCCTGCTGACCTTGATATATAGTCTTGCTTATGTGCATTAAAGAGAGTCTTGATTAGAAATTTCTGACTTGATTCTACTTCCTTGCATCTCTGTCCCCACTTTCAATCCCCATTCCCTTTTTCAGGTGAACTCTGGCTCGATTCGTCCCACAGGCTGGAACATATTTTCACATTTATTTTGGCACAGGTAAGATTCTAATGACTATTTTGAATAAGAGTGGAGACAATGTATATTGCTGTTCAAATTCTGTTCAATATTTTTACGCTCTTCAACATTTCTTTCAAAGGTTCTTCATGAGTGAGAAAATCACTATAGAGTAATGAGCATGGTACCTCGAGATTATTGCTTATTTTAAATAAATAATATCTATGAATTTTCAAACATGATTTTATATATATATTAAAAACAAAACAGGTTCTAATAAAATAAAATATACTGTAAACAGTGTATGTTTAGGTTTCTTAAGGAATTAGTAAAAATGTCACATCAAAATAGTGAAAAGAAGAAACATATAGGAAGCTAGAAATAGGTTCCTTATGTCACAGTTCATTCAATTTAACTAAGTTACAAGAAAGCACAAATTAAAATCAGTACAGTTATGCCAAACTTACCTGTATACTTCCTGGGGCTCACTCTATCAAGTCTTCAGATAAATGGAGCTATTGTCCATGTGGAAAATAGGGGCTAAACTTTCCTATCTTCACTTTAAGTTCAACACCATGTGGGGAATTCCTAATGTGAAAGATGTCACACTCTTTCTGGTTCATATTCACTTTGTCACCAACAGGATTAATGAAGTGCCTCTTTCTCAGAAAGGAGTGCATCTGAAAGACAGGAAAAATTCTACAATCAATATAGCCTTGCTTGATGTGAGAAAACATATTCTGATTTCATATGAAAGGCAATATTTTAAAGGTATCTGGAGTGAAATATCGATGAAAGAGAAATAGTATATTAACTTATCTTAATATTTGCTGAATTTAATTATCTTAAAGGAATCTAAAAATCAAAAGCTTAGACATACATGTATACATCAAACAAAGATGTACAACACACAAATATGTGCATACAGAGACCCACATCCATACATAGATGCACACATAATATATCAACACTCATTTACTTACACACACATCAACATAATGCCAGAACAGAGATATGAACATACAGACACAAACAGATACACAAGTGCCGAAATGCACAATACACATACATGGACACACACATGCATGCACAGACATATAAACACAAAAAGACACGGTGAAATACAAACACACACATAGACATGAGTGGACACAAAGACAGATTTGTGCCCACAACATCCAAAGACAGAAAGACAAAGAGACAGACAGACACACACACACACACACACACACACACACACACACACACACAGCAACACAGATATACATATGTGCAATCCCATACACAGAAACACAGAAAACATAGAGTGAGGAACACACAGATACATGCACTGACATATACCCTCAGAAAATACACAAAGACAAAACAAACAGAGACACACTGACATAAAGGAAAATTTATGCTAAGTTCTACAGACAGACACAGAAGTCAGTTGTTCAGAAACACACACACACACACACACACACACACACACGCATTAACATACATATGTGTATATATGTGTGTGTGTGTGTTTGTGCATGCATGTGTGTATACAAATGTATAGTGAGAAACATACATTCAAGCACATAAACATACATATATGTACTGAACTGGTTCACAACAGTATTTTCTGTATAATTACTCTCAGGCTGTGAGGAAGGTCCCCAGAGACAAAAGCTTAGACAGAATCAATTGATAAAACTTGAGAAACACATCCTAGCACTTATTACCTCAAATTCTACAGTTAATGAACAAACAATCATCTTTTCATCATATATAGCATTAATGAGGAAGGTCCAATTATGTCTAAAATATAAGAACAGATGTGATTATATTGAGGTGCTCTATTACAAAATCACTGATATTCATTAACAGTGTCTCCCTCTTCAGTGCCTTTATATGGGAGATATATACAAATCACTAGACTTACTTTGTGAGGATAAAACAGTTTAGAAACCTAGTTTTGGGGGGGAACATATCCTAGTCCACTTCCACTCAATTTGGACATCTGAGAGATTCCTAAAACTATGATATCAATTACACAATTACACAACTACACAACAGCCTGAGAGTAATTATACAGAAAATACTGTTGTGAACTAGGTCAGTACATACATGTATGTTCAAGTGCTTGAGTGTATGTTTCTCGCTGTACATTTGTATATACACATGCACACACAAACACACACACACACATATATACATATATACATACACATATATACACATATATGTGTGTGTGTTTGTGTGTGTGTGTGTGTGTGTGTGTGTGTGTGTGTGTGTTTCTGGCAAATTGACTCTGTGTGTCTGTCTGTAGAAGTTAGCAATCATCCAAGAAGAAACACTACTTTCAAGCAGTGATAATCTTTTTTCCCGTCGTCAGTTAGCTGATTGTTTACCCAATGAAGAAGCATCTCATGAAGGGAATGAGATATACCATACACAGCATTGTATATGTCATAACTTCTATCACTAAAGGTCATGTCAAAAGTCTCTACCATTAGCCATTCCAATGAGACATTGAATGAGCACTTTTTCATTCTCTTACAGTTAGAAGCTGAGGTTTCACAGTTAAAGTCCATCCACTCCTGGCTTGCCAGATATTTATCAGAGTACTTGAGAGGGTTCAATGTCTGCACAAAATTTTTGAAATCAGAAATTTTACCATGGTAGTGTGCAAAAGCGAGAATCCCATGGAATGAGTCAAGTGTGGAGTTTCCCTTTCCTGTATTTACATCCCATTGTGAGGTGGTGATCCATATTCTCTGTATCCCTTCAGATTCCCAACTTCTAAAACTCAAAGCTAGAGTACTGTCTGAGTTGCCATAAATTATAACAACATTTTTGGACGATGTCACGATTTGGTTGTAAAATACTTCAGCTCTTGACATGTATAACTGCATAGTGACAGGGATCACACTCACGAAGGCAAAGCAGATTGTATTTTTTTCCATCTCTCTTCTCAAATTTGAGAGAAATCAGATGCTCTGATCATTGTCTGTGATGGCTGGAACGACTCAGTTCCAGCTGAAGTAAAGTAAGAAGGAGACCATGGCCAAGGCAAGAGATGTATCCTCATGGGCCATCTGATGCAGATAGGGAAATTGTCATTCAGGAGAGGATTAAAAGGGCCATAAGTAAGCTGAAGTACCTAGGACACCGGGAGCAGCATGAGGTATGATGCCCTTCTAAGAACTTGTAAATATATTCCTATCTGTAATATTTCTATGAATCCCCCTTACCTGTTACTTCTCTCCTTATCCCTATTTTATACAAATGAATATAGGATCCCGATGAAGTTTCTGAATAAAACCATTTAACTACATACATTGACATAAGGCCAGTAAGACCAGAGTCCTATTTACAACATTCTTAACACCTTGTTAATGACACCACCAGAGACACAATTTCATTACTTTTCACCCCACAAAATCTCACCTTATGATATTTGAAGCTGGAAAAAAAATGTGTGAAATATCCCAGATGTTTCCCAGTTTGGTCCGGTAAGTATTATTATACATGTGACCTCTTGACTTCAGCCATAATTAGGAAAATTAGTATACCTTTGTACATACAAATGAATGAAATTGTATAATTCTGACATGCTTAGACATAGTGGTAATTTAAATATTAAAGATGTACTTGGTAGAAGATCAGGGTTTCTGTTGACTTCATCCATTGAGAAAGCCAAAGCCACAGCAAAGTTTTGGTTTTCGTCTTGTGTTCTATAAAAGGGTACAATATTTATTATAGACAAAGGTCTACACAGGATCATTTGCAATCAATATGATTTGCAATACTTGATTAAATTGTCCCCACCCCTGAAGTTTGAAGCAAACATCCATTGTAATGAGGTTGGGATGACATAAGAATCTGGAATCTTGGAAAAGCTGCACATGTTTATGTGAGTTCATTTCACCAAAATAAGCATCTTCAAAAGAAGGCATTTTCCACCTATGGTTGTTGAGTGCTTGTTCAGAAGGTAAAGATAAGGCAACACTTTGATTAAACTTCAAACCTGATCATGTACTCATTTTTTAACTATTGAGAAATGTGAAAAATCACATGATGTGTGAATCCCTGAGTTTCTCATATTTCCTTATGAAATTAACTGAATTGCCTGAGGTAGTGAATTAATGACTGATGAATGAATGGACAGAGTCTTTCTTGGGCCATATTTGGATCCCGTATTAAAATTGATTATAATTAGTGGCCATGTATTAAGCATATTCCCACACATCCATCTTCACATTGTTTCTTAATCTTCTATTTATTTTGAAAGGCAGAACATCTTTTTAATAACTACACACACCATGGAAGCATTTTTAAAAAGATGTGTGTTTGACTTTTGAAATCAATCAGTCCCCTTCTCAGAAAACTCAACATTCACAGTATAATACCTGAGGATAGCCCAAGGACACATGCTCAACTATGGTCATATCAGCTTTATTCATAACAGCCAGAATAAGAATACAAAAACTATATATATATCAACCAAAGAATGGATAATAATAAAACTGTGCTACATTTATACAATGAAATATTACTTAGATACTAAAACCAAGAAAATCACAAAATATACAGGTTAGTAGTTGTAACTAGAAAAGATAATCCTGAGTTTGGTAATCCAAGCAAGAAAGATACACAGGGTATGTATTTACTTAGCCATATAGTACAGAATAAAATTACTAGAATTTAGAGACCCGAAGAAAATAAGTAAGAAGGAGGACCCAAGAGAGAATGCTTAATTCTCACTCAGAAGCAGATATGGAATTGACAGCAAAATAATGAATGTAGGGTTCAAAGTAGGAGAGGGAGCACAGAAGGTGGATGCCAGACCTTGGGACAACTGTTGCAGGAGGACAGAGGGCCTGAAAGGAAGGAGAAACTGGGTGTAGATGTCTGTCTGTCAAGATAGAGAACTAGGACAGGATGTATTCTGGGATAACATGGAGGGTGACTCTAGCTGAAATGCCTAGTAACAGGGTCATGGGATTTAGAGGACACCCTCTAACTAGGTAGAACTCCTAGTTGAGGGAGGAAGTCAGCATTCTACACACAATAACTTTGATGCAAATTTTAACATTTCTACAAGTTATGCAGTGATAAATATAGAGCAGATTGAGGGAATGTCCCTCCAATGCCTGCCCAAAACTGAGACTCACCATATAGGAGAGATCCAATCTCTGACACTATTACTGACACTCTGCTATGCTTGCAAACAGGAGCTTGGCCTAGCTGTCCCGTGAGAGAGTCCGGCCATCAGTGAATCAAAACAGATGCTGAGAATCACAGCTAAACGTTGGCCAGAGTGTTGGAAGTCTTGTGGAAAAGCAAGGGAAGGGAAGAATAAAAGGACCAAGAAGTGGCATGAGCTCCACAAGTAAAATAATTGTCAACTCATGAGGGCACCAAATGTCTTGTGGACTCTGAATGACCAACCAAGGACCGTGCACAGACTGGACCTAGGACCCATAAACAGATGTAGAAAATGGGCAGCTCAGGCTGCTTGTAAGTCCCCTAGTATGGGTACTCTAGGATGCATCTGACATGAACTCTGTTCCCTGTTTTCTAGCTCTTTCCGCTGGTGGAGCTTCATTGTCAGGCCACAGGGGAAGAGAATTCATTCAGTCCTAGTAGTGCGGCTCTCTTCTCTGAAGAACAGAGATTGATATAAAGTGGAGGGAGGGAGAGTGGGACCAGGAGTAGAAGAGGTAGGGGGCTATGATTGGAGGTAAAATAAATGAATAGATTAATTAAAAAGATGTATGTCTGTATGAATCCCTGTGAATAAACATTAACAATGCTCATTTATGGCATATTAATGTAACTGGTCCCATGGCTTTGAATGAGATTTTGCTCTAGCCTACATCTCCAAATCCACAGGAATAAACCTTTTCCAGACATGCATGCACAGAACATGTGTATGCACAAATATCCCAGGATCATTCACTTACTTTATTTCTAAAAAAAAAAAATATGTGATTCACATTTGACAAATAGTGCAATATATTTTCTGTTATCAAAAACATATTTTGACCATATGTCCAGTTACACTATCAGAACACTAGCATCCAACTGAGAATTAGATTCGTCTGAAAATTACAGAAAGATTTATTTGTGCCAATATTACATGTTTGTAAAATAGAATATAAAGAGTAGAGCATATGATAAATCTTTCTGATATACTTTTAATAAAAAGGGCAAAAATTAATTTGGAATATAAGACATTTTTTGTTTCTCTTTAAGGGAAGAGTAATCTCTCCTCACTTTTCCTAGTAATTTCATATCATCTGACCAACAAAAATCTGACACAATCCATCATTCTTAATTATTTATTCAGATTTAAATGTAATTCGTCTTCCACTTAGAAATTGTTACTTTTTGATATCACTGTCTACAAAGTAGCCCCTTTTAGAATAATCTTTATTACCACACAGAAAATTGCTATTGAAAATTTCAGTGCCACACAATAAGAATTTGAGACTATAATTTGTGAGACTCAAATACCAACTCATGCATGCTAAACATAAGAAACACCAGTTCCTTAAGCTGTCAGAATAGACTAGTAGTATAAAGTGCAGTGTTTGAAAAGAACTAGCAGGAATCCATAAAGCCAAAATGTGTACAGGAACCACATGGCAAAATATGCAATTGTACTTAGTAAATTAATGAAAGAGAAACATAAGTGGCAAATGTCATAAAAGTGTCAGAAAATAAGCAACTTAGGCATAAAAAGAAGACATATAAATTTTAAATAAATAAGAGATAAGCTGCTGCGAAATTTCTCTAATCCAATTCTCAGCCATTGTCAACTATACATGCTACAAATGTAACTCAGTCTAGTGACAAGGAAAGCAAATTGTCACCACTATTAGTGATAGCCTCACTTTTCAAGCATAAAATATATAGTCTAAGCATTTCTTCTCTTTGTTAAAGAGAGAGTAAAAACCTGGGATTTGTAATACATAAAAGTCAGTGATTGTGCATGTATACAAGTTATGATGGAGATATAAGGGCTAGTGTAAGTTCACATTAGACAGAAATCCTAAGTACATTCTTGATGCAGGTTCACAAGTCATAGTGTTACCACATCCAGAGAATTTCAGAGAGTAACTTAACACTTAATGTGAAACCTCTCTGTACCTAGGTGTAGTCCAAACATTAGAGGCCCCAGCACAAGTACTGGTATCTACACACTGACTGAAAAGTTATCAACATACACTCTGTGGCCATTTAATTGTACCTTCTCAGAGTGAAAATTATTGAAATAGAATGGGATAATTTTGGATAATAAAGCACTGAATGTTGTGCTTTGGAAACTGTCAACAGGAGGGCTAATCCTGGGGATCAAGGTAGAGATTCCTGTGTTCACTCAGTGTCTGGCCTTGAAATTAGGTGGCTAACTGGAAGAAACATAAAATACTCTGTGGCCTAATTTAAAGTCATAAAATAGCATTGAGTTTATAACAGAATTCAGAGTTGTTTAGTGGTGAACACATTGGAAAAACAAGACAGAGCATTCAAAGCATTGTTCTGTTTCTCATTTTCACATCTCTCCTGAAATACTTGTGATGAAATCTACATGAAAATAATACCAAAGCACTTACAATGAATTCAGAATGTTGCTAAAATAGACTTTCTTCACTCGCCTTTGTACTCCATGAAGGGAGAAGATACAAGCTGTCTTAAAGTTTCCATCATTTTTTTTTCATTCCGTCTCATTCTCCAAAAGCATCTGGAAGAAATGGAACTGGCCATTGGAAGTGCAATGTTCAGAAGCAATAAAACAATGTCAAAGTGAACATTTTTGTCCTACTGTAATCCTGGGTAGTGTGGGCTGTGAAGTGTCATGCATATCAGCCTATCAGATGGGCACCCATGTGTTCCTACCCTCTTTTATATTTCTGGACAATGGAAAGTCTACTTGCATTTCATGATCCCTTTTCAGCCCAAGGCCCTTTCTGGTTCTGGAAGGATTCTTCCCTGGGGCTTGTCATCTGAAGTCCACAGTCCATGTGATAAACATGAGTGCATAAATATATATCACAATCGTTTTGCCTCTGGTTCCATGACATCATTCATGTTTGCACACAGTAAGATCCCTAGGCAGAGGCCCTTTTTAAAAAATTTATTTGTGTGAATACCACTAAAAACTATGTCACTAGAGTTTTTAGCTGATTCACAGTGAAACATCAGTTATTGATTCAGGAGAAGAATGACATACTGTGAGTCTTGCTGTATCCAAAATCATCTACCTTCTCACAAAATGGCAGATAATTTACATGTTAAATATTGATATTCAAACATTAAACAAGATGTAGAGAAAACTTGAGACCTTTTTGTATCATTTCAAATATTAAATAAGACGTATCACTCCATTAGCACCTATATTATTAATGAGAAACTAAGTCAAATATGTGAGCTCTAACACATACTCTCCACCCAAAATCCTCAGTTGTCACCAATCAAAAACCTTTGGTGACCCATTTCTTGTACTTAATTTTTGATTTTCATATTGAGTTTGATCTTTTATATTCAAGTAATGTCTGTAAGGAATTGTTATGTTGAGTATCTTCCAAGTGATAAGAATTGGGAAACAACCCTGGGTTTAATTGTAAACTCTTCCATACCATTTTCCTGTTTATTTGAATAATCTATTCTTGGTTACAATCTAGAATCTGCATTGCCAGTGTGATAATGATATTTAATTCCCATTGGCTTCACTCGACACTCCATCCTTAATTCCTCTAGGCCTTTGCAGTTCTAAAATAATACTTATGCTACTTTATTTCTGTAAAAAAGTGAATATATCACACATGCACCCCAACAGTCACTTATACACGTAGACTATTGAAAAAATAGTCTATGAAATCTCCAAAATTCCCAAGTTTTACTGCATAGCTTAACATGATGACCACAATTGCTGATAGTGATACTATTTTTCCAGGTTGAGCACAACCCCATTATTTATAGAGAGACCACCATGTGCTTTTCATCTAAATTCAAATAGGTGTAGAAAAATATAGACCCAATAATTGTATTTGTTTAGTTTTATCTGTGATTTTTTGTTTCAGTCATTTATGAATTAAATAGAAGCTAATCTTATGCATCTATATAAGCAGTTATATTATTTAATCAAATATAACATTGTACATATTTAAGATGTAAGTTATAATATATTTAATTAAACTTTCAAAATTCTAAGAATGCATTGCAAATAGCAAAAATTACTATGTACTTCACACAAATTTGGATGATGTGTCTTCTATACTGGCCCATCAGTTAAAACGCAATAAAATGGATATCATATCTTGTACATTCTGAAATAAACATGGCAGACAAGTGACTACATTGTATGCTTACCTACGTACATACATATTTCATGAGAGGTTTTGTGTAGCAAATGTTATTTCTATATTTTACAAATGAAGTAGCTTTATCCGGTTTACCACACTGGTGCCCTCAGTTTCAACTCACACTACAAGATTTTAAGGAAACTTTCACAACTCCCTTATATTCATTAACTTACTTGGTCATTATTTATCTATCCATTCTCATCAGGATGAGGGACACTCCTGACTATAGTTTCATATTTTTATATCTAAACTAACATAATTTGAAGTTAGATAAAATAAAAGTTAAACATGTAACTCTGGATATGAGGAAATATGCACTAGTAGGCATGGAGTGATGACCCAGTCGTTAAGAGCAGAGACTGTTCTTACAGAGATCTAGGGTTCTATTCCATGTATCCATATAGAGCCTATAACCATTTATAAATTCAGTTCTAGAGGATTTGCTTATGTATTCTAAACTCTGTTCACTCAGATGCATAAGATGAATGAATTCTTTTTAATACAGAAGTATGTGTTACTATCTATTTAAAGCTAACAAAAACTTTTATTTATATTTTCTCACCGTTATTTTTAACAAAATTTAGGATAAAAACATAAAACAAAATACATCACATAAAAGATGGACAAGGCAAAATAACAGAAGGAAAAACACCCAAGAGAAGACACAAGAATCAGATGCACACACATTCACAAACACACTGGTATTTTAACCAATACTAACCTGAAAGCTATGCTATCTTTGCAAATGATCTGATTCAGACCATGTAGGACCTGTGATTTCAGCTTAAGCCTCTGTGAGTGCATATGAGATTTTCTCAGTTGATTTAAAAGCTTTATGATGGCTTTTCTTTGATAGCTGTTTCAAGTTCTATGATTGAATCTTCTAGTCCAAGATTCATTACTCCATCTCTTGAATTCTCTTAGAGAAGCTTGCCTCTATGTTGCTTGCTTTCTTTTCTAAGTTCTCTTGTTCCTGGCTTTCTTCTGTCTGTGCTTTTATGATTGCTTCCATTATCATCTTCCGATCCTGAACGGTTTTATTGATTTCCTTCATCTGATTGTTTGTATTTTCCTGAACTTCATCCAGTGCCTCTCTATAAGTATCTTTAATGTCTTCAATTTGTTTGGCTGCATCTTCCTGCATTTATTTATGTATTTTATTCATTTTCTCCATTATCATCTTCATTACTAAGGATTTGTGGTTATTTTCTTGTGTTTCTGTTGTGTTTGAGTTGCCAGGGTTGATTTCTTTGGGATAGCTATTATCTGGAGATGCCATATTGTTTTGGGTTTTGTTGTTTATGTTTTTACACTGGACACTAGTCATCTTGATGTCTTGACATTTGGAGGTAGTTTCTTTTTTTCCTTCGCTGGATCAGCCAGGTGGCCTGATTGCACCTCAAGGGGATGTTACTCCACACCCTGGATTCCCCCACTGGTTCAGAAGAGACTGGTGCTGGTGCTCTGTACCCTAAGGATCTGTTTGAGGTAGTGTAGATAAAGCTGATTATCCTGCCTTTGGCTGGGCTTTGAAAACTCTGCTCCCAGCCACTGGGCTTTTCGGGGCCAAAGCTCAATGTACCTTACAGTGCTGTACCCCCTGCTGGCTTGTAATGGTTGGCTAGGATTTTGCATGATCCATCCAGGCCGTGGGGCCTAGGTTGATTCCTGATCAAGAGAGCATATACTGCCCTCTGGCTTGTTAGTTAGCTGGGATTTTACCAGATCCCCTCATGCTGGTTCAGTGCCATCTGAGTGTGCATGGGAATGCGTGCTGTGTTGTGGTAGCTGGTCAGGCTCCACCATAGCTGGTGGGGATGGATCCCTGGGTTGGTGCAGGTGGCTAGGTTTCTGCCTAATCCCCTCTGGCTGTTTCAGACCCTCACAAGAGCATGGGAGGCCAAGCTGAGCTGTGTTGTCTAGCAAGGCATCTGCCGGATCTGTTCATGCCATATAAGTTCTGCCCAATTCAGAACAAACAGTCTGCAGGTATGGCTGGCTTGGTTTTTGCCTGCTCCATTCAGACCAGGACTCCTTAAAAAAGTCAAGCCAATTGTGTGGCTATGGAGCTGTAGCTGTAGAACATGTCCACAGTCACTTGGGACCTCCTGTGGGCCCAGTGTCCCTCTGTAGACTGGTGGGGATATCTGAGATCAAATCTATCCCAGATCCACACTCTCAGGTCACAGTAGGCCCACTGGCTCTGATACTATTACTCTGTGACCCACAGATCAGGCAGAGAGGAAGAGAAAGTGTGCAGGTGAGGCAGGCATTCTTGGTTGCTTTGGTATTTGGATTTGTGCCTGTGTGGTTGCCATCACCTATGGCTTTCTGTGGACTCACACTTAGGTCTGAGTTCAGGTGCACCTGTTTTCCTGAGATTTCCCTGGGCAAGCAGCTCTGGAGTCCAGTGCTTCACCACCCACAGTTCAGTCCCAGATAAAATCCATGCTATAGATCATGGCTGCATATCACCAGAGTGGGTACAGATAAAGACACTGGGGACTGAACACCTGTCCTTCCAAAAAACGAGGTCCATCCCACCTGTGCTCTGGACATTGAGGACCCATTTGACCTCAGTCTCTTCAGGTCTTGTGGTCTATAGATCCAAGCTGGGTCCCTAGTCTCCATCCAGCCATGTTAGGCACCAGCATCTTGGGTCTTCCTGAAAAGCACCCTCCTTATGCAGAGTCTTTAAAATACCCTCCTATAATATTCTTAATGTTTATGTATGTAATGTGTGTGTGTTTATGGGTGTGTTTTCATGTCTTGTGTACAGGTGAGTTCAGGTAATCATATGAGCTGGAACAGGATATCTTATGCTTTGTGGCTATTTTATCATAGGGTTAATAACCTAATTTTTCATGGCTGAGCAGTGAAACAGAACTTATTAAAGAGCAGGATATGGTATTAGCTGCTAAGGATAAGACACAAACCCATCTTCTTTAATTTTCTTTATGTTTATCAAACCATCACTCTTCTAAGTTTAAATCATCCACTTCCTTCTATAACATCAATATTCCCTTACCTTCCCCTTGTAAGGAGAAAAATTGTTATACCTTCATGAACAAACATGAATATACTCTCCCACAAACTTCCTAAAATTTTTAATCACCGTTCCACTGGCATCAAAGTCATTCACCCAGATATTAAAAGAAGTTTGATTTTCTTTCGAAAGTTTTTTATTCTAAAGAATAAAAGAGCATTTACACTATGCATTATGCCCCAATTGTTATAAATTGTGAAATAAGTAGATCAGGGAAAGATTACTTGGACAACATAGACAACTCTAGTAGTCATGATACTGCTATGCAATATCATTAGAGGAAACAGTGAGCATCATTCTAAGAAGAGACAGGTCACGCACTATAGCCTAACATTTGGTGTTAATGTACCAACTTTATATTTGTCGGTTAGAATTTATTTACCAGTCAGACGACCTGGCACAAACGAAGACACAGTCCATGGACAGAGCCAACCCCTGAGATTATTAATGATACTCTGCAGTGCTGCTAGACATGAGCCTAACTGTGTTGTCCTCTGAGTGGCTCTGCTAAACACAGGTTTAAAATAAATGCTGAGAGTCATATCCAAACATTGAGGGATAATAGGAAGTCTTGTGGAACAGAGGGAGGAAGGAGAAAGAGACCTGGAGGTGACACAAGCTCCACAAAAAGACCAAAAGAGCCAGCAAACCAAGACACTTAGTGGCTTGCTGAGACTGAGGAAGCAACCAAGGACCATGCATGAACTGGACCTATGCCCCCTACACAGATGTAGATGATGGGCAGCTCAGGTTTCATGTGGGTCCTCTAGTAAGAAGTTTCAGGCGGTTACTGACATGGATTGTGATACCAGATTTTTGATCACTTCCTCCTTGTGGGAATATCTTTCTAGGCCCCAAGGGGAGAGGACATGGTATGTCCTGATGCAACTTGGAGAGCTGGCATGCATAGCAAGGGGGTCTCCACTATTCTGAGGCATAGGGGAGAGGGGATGGAGAGAAGGAGGAAGGGTGGGACTGGAAGGAAAGAAAGGATGTGGTCTACAATCAGGAAGTAATTTGAATAAATAAATTAATTTAACAAAAAGTATTCATGAAATATGACGTTAGGAATATGATTTCTCCCTGATCTTTTGAAGAGAATTTTTGTCTGGTCTTAATAAAATTATGTAGCACTTGGGAACAAAGATGCATCCCAGCATGCCTGCACTAGAAGCCAAGATGGAAAAAATCTCCACAGCCACCATGACCTTGCCCTTGGTGCTGTAGTAGACAGGGAGGAAAGTGATCCACACAGTGCAAAACACTAGCATGCTGAATGTCAGGAACTTGGCTTCATTGAATGTATCAGGCAAGTTCCTGGCCAAGAAAGCCACAGTTAAGCTTCCCAGGGCCAGGCAGCCTAAGTATCCTAGGACACAATAAAATGCTATAACAGAACCCTTGTGGCAGACAATGATGATGTGGCCATGCTCAGAGTCTGCATCAATATCAACAACTGGAGGAGAAGCTCCTAACCAGATTGAACAGAGAATAATTTGGATGAGTATACAGAGAGGAATGATATAGTTAAGAGTTCCTGAAACCAGAATGTACCTCATCCTTCTTGCAGGAGCTGTGACTTTGAAAGCCAGAACCACTGTGATTGTTTTGGCCAGTACAGTGGAAATAGCCACAGTGAATACAATTCCAAATGAGATTTGCTGCAGGATGCAGGAGATTGAGTTTGGATGGCCAATGAAGAGCAAGGGGCAGAGGAAACAGAACATGAGTGACATGATTAAGATGTAGCTGAGAGCACGGTTATTGGCCTTCACAATTGCAGTGTCACTGTGCTTCAAAAATACTCCAAAAACCAAGGCTGTGAAGGCAGAGAAGCACAAGGCCATTAAGGCCAGAGCCATCCCCAAGGGGTCTTCATAGCTTAGAAAGATCACAGCTTTGTGTATGCAGTGAATCTGCTCTGTGCTGGCATACTGGTCCTTAGGACACTTCACACACTGATCCATATCTGATTGAGAAAGGAAAGACTTGTCAATGCAGCCTCAGCAGTTTATTAACAAGATGTTTTAATAAGTCTTTTGGAAAAGCTTTGCAATACCTCCATTTTATTGCTGATAATATAATTGAAGGACATTAATATACAGCAATGCTTCTATTCATTAATTCTTATTATTTTATTAGCATGTCCAAATAAATGTAGCTGATGTGCTGAAAAATTTAGTACTCATTTGGAGGAAGTAGGAATGTCAGTATGAGAAGTAAAATTTACCAGTATATAAATGTAATATAAAGGTTTTAAAACTCTTAAAAATAAAAAATAATGATTAATATGTCCTTATTTATGTTCTAATCTGGCAGTGTTGAGAAAGAATTCCTGAGTCTTGATCATGAGAAGCACTAGCTCTGTCACTGAAGGTAGAAACCTGTCTACAGACTGAGCACTACAAAGCCCTTCATCTTGACTCCACCTTCGTGGGAAGCATCCAGCACATTCCCACTTCCCTCATTTCAATCTCTTGAGACCCAGACTCTGTGACTATGCTCTGAGGTAAATATATATATATTGATAAGCAGCACGGAAAAAGTAAAACATCAACCCACATACAAAAATGACCTAGATTTTTTTTTGTTTTTGGTTTTTGGTTTTTTGTTTTGTTTTGTTTTTGAGTCAAGGTTTCTCTGTGTAGCCTTCACTGTCCTGGCCTCACGTTGGGGATCAGGCTGGCCTCGAACTCACAGATATCCATCTACCTCTGCCTCCCGAGTGCTAGGATTACAGGCATTTGCCACCATGCCTGGGAAATGTTCTGCTCTTGCAAAAAAAAAAAAAAAAACCCTGAGTTCAGTTCTCAAAACCTGTGTGAGGTGTTTCACAACAGCCTGCAAATTAATTGTAGAGGTACTAGTTGCCTCTCACCTACATCTGCCCTTATGTACACATACCTGCACAACACACACACACACACACACACACATACACACACACACCTGTAAATAATATTAACATTTTTCTATTTATTGATGTAATTACCATTAGTTCTTATTCAGTTTTACATTTAAAACAATTTTAATACAGTTTGTTTAATAATTATGGATGTGATTTGAGTGCATAGGTATCAGAAGCCATTTCTGAGATTTCTTTGCCTCCTCTTACTCTATGGGTTCTAGGGATGAACTCCAGCTATCAGTCTTAGAGGCAAATGATTTAAATGTTGAGCCATCTTATTGACCAGAAATATCTTTCAAGAACTTAATTTCATTGCATGGTATGACAGGCAAATGTAGAAAAACTACTCATTGTCCATTTCCATTTAGCCAAACATCAATATATAATCATTTTACTAAACTGGCTTTACAGGTTGCAATAAAATGTTACTGTTTGTGACTAATTGTTTTCAGCACAAAACCATTCTAATCTATTATTTCATTAAATTATTAATTGGGTGCTATTTATAAAATATTTGACATAACACTCCTTATATTTTTTTACACTATGTGTCAACAATTATCCTCACCTTCCTAGAAACAAATTACATCAGACATTTGATAATGGGTGAGGGAATCACAACTGGGATGTAATCAGAATAAATTATAAGAAAGAGGGGGGGGAAGTAAAATGGGCCTCTACAAATCACACAAATTCTGTCTCATGCTCAGCAGTTTCTGCTAATTTTGCAAGTAAATTTTTTGTCTCTACACTATTTTTTCTAAGCATACAGACTTGTTTCTAGCACCTCCATTACAGAGGACATCAGTTCTGGTGCCATATTCAGTCCTCTGTTCGATTCTGTACATACACAGTGTACATAAACATGTGTAGGGACACATATATACATGCAAAAAGAATAAATACACATATTAAAACTTTGTGACTGGAATCTGCCATGCATTTAGTTATAGGGGAAATTAATAACCAGTACCGATCTCATACAGTGTGTGCTCACACTGCAGTTTGATTTTGTTTCTTTGAGAAAATATGATGTGACAGAAATTGAATCAAAATGTACATCTAGGCAAAAGAGTTTTTTCTTGTTGTTATTGTGACATTGTTAGTGTTTGGACTGATATGACTGATAATGGAGAAAAAGGTATATTTTATTTTTGTAGTTGCCTTTTAGACTCCTTCAGCATCCTTTTGTTGGTTGAGAGGATTATCAAAGTAAAGTTTATCACAGCAGCACTCACTTGTTCCATTAGAAATTTCATTTTCTGGGCAGTGGATACAAATAAAACAGCATGCTGACATCCCCTCCTGCCTAAATTTTCTGAATCCAGGACTACAGTCAGCACTGCATACAGAGGGCACCATCTAAGGAAATAAAATTCATATTAAGTTTTACCTACTTCATTCATAACTATATTATATTAGGATGTTGAGATATCAATAAGCTTATTTTATATACAGAAGCTGAGGTGCCACATATAGGTTAGCACTTTGTATAATCCTAAAAGTATGAATATATTAAAACAAGTTGATGAAAAGTATATCTCTTTACCAAATTTTAGACACTATGGAAACAGGATTTTAGTGTACTTTGTGCAAGCACTACAGAGCTTGCTACCTGGTCTTCTTGTTGATTTTCATCAAGCTGACACAAAGTCCAGTAAAAAGACAGAGAACATGGAATGAACCTTACCTGAGAAATTCTCCCTATCAGAATAGCCTGTCTTTCTAACACTAATGCATTGTACAACTTGGTATTCATTGTAGGCATGCCCAGTCTACTAAAGGCAATGCTCTTGCTTAGGAAGCATGTGTGAGAAATGACCCAGAGCAAGCCAGGTAGCAGTGTTCTCTTAAGGGCCTGAGCTTTAGTTACAATCTCCAAGTTCCTTCCTTGTCTTCCCTTGTCTATAACCCATGAGCCAAAACAATCTTTCTTCCTCACTTTGTCCTTGGCCAAAGTTTAATCAAAGCCATGACTTAGCAAGATATGACTAATGCACATCTAAGACGGGAAATATCTCCTCAAGTCTAAATTGATATCCCATCCCTTGTATCCTAAATTTCCTCAATCCCTCCCACTTTCACCCTAGTCTCCTCCCCTATGTCTGTAACTGAGGGGGATCTCTGCCCCTCTATATGATAATAGGCTATCAAGTCTCTTCTTGATTTCCTGTTATGCTTCCTCTGAGTGCCACCAGGCCTTCCCATCAAAGGGATGTGGACAAATATGGGGCACCAGAGTTAGTGGGAAAGTCAGTCCCCACTTTACGTTCAACTGTGGAAAATGTCCTGTCCATTGTCAAGATCTAGGTAGGGGTTTGATGATTACTGGTAATATTGTTCTTGCTTGGTGCCATAGTTTGAAAAGAAACCCTGACCCAGATCCGGTCATCATAATATTCTTCTTGTAGGTTTCTAGGACCCTCTGGATCCTTCTATTTCCCCATTCTCCCATACTTCTCTCACCTAGAGCCCCAAGAAAATGTCTTCACATCTATTCCATTTTCCTGGTAAGTGAAGACTTTTATGGGACATGCCTCTTGGGCTAGTGCCCATTTACAAGTAAGTATATATGCCTTCAGTTATCAGGGAAATGCAAATCAAAACAACTCAGAGATTCCATCTTACAACCATCAGAATGGCTAAGATCAAAATTTCAAGTGATATCCCATGCTGGTGAGGATGTGGAGCAAGAGGAACACTTCTTTATTGCTGGTGGGAATGCAAACTTGAACAACCACTTTGGAAATCTATCTCAGAAAACTGAGACACACCAAAGCCACTCCTTGGAATATACCTAGAAGATGCTCTAGTACACAACAAGGGAATATGCTCAACCATGTTCCTAGCAACTTTCTTCATAAAAGCCAGAATCTGGAAAGAGACTAAGTATTCCTCAGTAGAAGAATGGATAAAGAAACTGTGGTACATCTACACTATAGAACACTACTCAGTTATTAAAAACAAGGAATTCCCAAAATTTATGTACAAATGGAAGGAACTAGAAATGATCATACTGAATAAGTTAACGCAGAAGCAGAAAGACTCAAATGGTATATACTCACTTATAATTGGACATTTTCTCTCTTTTTAAAATATATTTCACAGTTATTTTGGTACATGGTAAATTTTTCTTTATTTAAGTAATTTATTCAGATTAAATCTAATTTTTATCCCCTCACTTGTATCTTCCAATTCCCCATCCCTCCAACTTTCATCCTATTCCCCTCTCCTAGGTTTCTGACAGAAAGTGACCTTCTCTTCCACTATAAGATCATAGCCTTGGGCTGGAGAGACAGCTCAGTGGTTAAGAGCACTGCCTGCTCTTCCAATGGATCCAGGTTCAATTCTCAGCACCCACAGTTCACAACTGTCTGTAACTCCAAGATCTGAAAGCAACGCACATAAATTTAAAAATTAAAAATTAAAATTAAAAACAAAGATCACAGCCTATCAAGTCTTTCCTGGTAGCCTGCTTACTTTTCCTTTGAGCATGAACAGGTCTCCCCACCAAGAGGAAGTGGTCAAGTAGGGGATATCAGAGTTCGTGTCTGAGTCTGTCACTGCTATCCACACAATTGTGGAGATTGTGGTGTCTATTGGCTAGACCTGGATAGGGGTTCTAGGTTTACTACATTCATTGTCCTTTGTTTGTACAGTATTTTTAGCTGACCCACCTGGGTCCAGATCTGCCAGTCTTAATTATCTTCTTGTAGGATTCTAGGACCCTTTGGGTCCTTCAATTTCGCTATTCATCCTTACCTCTCTCACCTAGAGTACCAGTAGGAAGTTCCAGTATCTATCCCAATCTCTGGCTAGGCACTTGGTAAGATTTTAATGACCATTTTGAAGAAGAGTGGAGACAGTGCATATTGCTGCCCTATTTCTGTTCAATATTTTAAGGCATGGTCTCTATGTCTCACTGCCTGCCTTGGATTAGCTATCTAGGCCAAACTGGTCACATATGAACAGAGAATTTTCTAAATCTGCCAACAAACTGTTTGTTTTAAAACATGCACCACACATACCTGGCTTCATTCTTAGTTTAATTGAATTTTTATATTTTTCCCTCCATCTAGTACAATGCTCTCAGTCTGCTTGCCATAAAAAAACTATTCTGTCAAGATATTACCTGTTCTTTGTATTCAGACATGTTTCTTTTTCTACTCTGAATAGATAATGGACTTTATAATAAATTTATGAATATTTTATATAATCATATAATTCCATCTTAGAGTGTATTTACATGACTTATCTCACTTAACTGCATTTTTGAATCATGCTTGCATTTATTGAGTGAAACACACTTGGGTGTAGAGAACAAACATTGTGGTGTGTTGTTGAACTTCTTGATAGGTGTTTATTTAAGAATTATTCCATCCATGTCCATAAAAGTGAATGTTTTCATGGATTTTGTTTGTTTGTTTCCACTTTGTAATGATGTATCACCCACACTTTTATAGAAGGATTCCATTCAGGTTAAAAATAACATTTTTCCCATGGAAGTAACAAAATATTTTTAGGGTGTTGTTGTCTTATTGAACCAATGCTGTTGTCTATGGATTTTTATTAGAGAATGTGATCATTAGCAATAAATTACTAATGTAGATTACTTGTTGGATATTGTCTACTTGTTGATATTGTAGTATTTGATCATTTTCTAATAGTTGCTTTTCTCTGGAGCTTAATGCTTTCTATGTGTTCCTTTGATCCTTGCATTCATCATGTGAAGTGGTTCAACTAGCATCTTCCATGGTAATTTTCTGTGCTTATAAATTCCTGTGATTGTGTCTATTATTGAACTCTGTTCTGTATTCTTCTATTATGAGGAATAACTTTTCTGTTTTAGTTACTGTGGTTGGCTGTTAAAAGTTTGAAATACATCACTATTACTCTCCTCCTGTAAGAACATCCATAGTGACATTGACTGATAAACAGCTGGGAACTTGCTATGACAGAGTCTTCCGTACTGCAGCCTTCAACTTTATGTCTTTGTTACAAAATAAATTTTAAGTTAAATATGACAAGGTTTGTTCATTTACTGATTTTAAATGTTTGTTATATAAATGACTGTTGTATCTCGATGGGCACCCATATCACTTGAAATTCATAATTATGTTATACTGGATATAGTGTTGATGAGTTGAGTGTGTCCTTCTTTTCCCCTTGTGACTCTGGACTGTAAATCTATTCTTTTAATCAGGAACCCTCAAGTCTCCTATATTTTGACTCTTATGTTTTGTTTTATTTTTGTTATAGTCTGTATTTCTAATATTATGCATAATATTCAACATTTGCCATCCTGTCTTTATCTTGAAATATTGTCTTGCTGAGATTTTTTATTTAGAATTTTATTTCATTTATTTTGTTTTTTCTTTACATATTTTCTGTTTTAATATTTTTAATATTTTATACTTTCATGGAATTCCTTTTTCTTATGCTTTTTCAGTGACCCACTTTATGGTAGTTTTGTTATCCCTTTTATCCTTCCCAAGGTAATGTATGTCTCCTCACTTTTCATAGAGCATTTTAATAATCATTCTTTGAATTACATATTTAGCATATCATTGAACATCCTCTATTTAAGACTAAGACTGTCACATTTTGAGCTAGGTAGATTTGATATCATCATTTTTATGTTTGTTTGTTTCTGCATGTATTGTCATATGCATATCTGGAAGCAGAGCAATTGTTCTATATTTTTTTAGTATTGAGTATTATTCTGGTGCATGTTTTTAATACTCAATCAAGCTATGTTTAGAACACACATGATATTTCACTGCTGCCTTTGAATACATATGTATTTCAGTTGCCAAACTTCAGATCCTGTGTTCCTTTACATAACAATGGTTCCCCTTATCAATCTGAGAAGGACTATTAACTGCATATGCCAGAGTATATGAGCAACCTGAATTCCTGGACTTAACATCTTTAAAATTTAAACAACTATGTGCTTACATAGTTTGAATAGAATACCTTAAAAGAAACCACTTCAGAATTCATTCCTATAACATACCCTAAAGCTATGATGCAACTTTTTATTCACAAATTTCTGCACAGCAAAAAATGTATTACTGCCAATACCTCCAAACACAGAGAAGGAAACTAGACACCGCTTCATTAGTTTGAATGAACTATACAACAATTAAGAGGACCAAGCAAGGATACTGTAGTGAACTGTTTCTTGACATGGCATAATTCAGAGCTGAGGCATGTACAAACTGTATTTTTGCACCCAGTTTGCACATCGAAGCTATCTAACATTTGCAGGAATCTGCATCGCTCTTCTAATGTCCATATATACCACATACACCAGTGTTACATGGACATATATCCAGTCAGAAAACCCATAACATATAAAAAAGAGAGAATATAGAAAGTAATAATTTGTAGAATGTTTAATATGTATCACAACATTACTAATTTGTGATTAGAAGGGTTGACAATTTAGATATTCTTCATCAGAAGGCTTAAGCAAATATATAAAATAAAACTGCTGCCTTCTCTTTGATGACTTCCCCCTCATGGGGTACATTATCAAATCACAGAGGAAGAGTATGCAGGCAGTCCTTATGATACTTGATAGGCAGGGGTCAGTGAGTACGGGAGAAGGGTTTTGCTCTCTGAGGACTAGAGAAGGGGCATGGGGGAAGGAGGAGAAAGGGTGGGCCTGGAAGGACATGAGGGACAACACTAAGGCTGGAATGTAAAATAAATAAAATAAAAAATTTAAATTAAAAAATAATTAAAACTAAAAGAAATGATGAGTTTGTTTTCTAATGCCTTTGGATTTTTAATTTAATGCATCATTACACTTAGCCTCAGTCTCTTTAACTTTTTTTATCACATTTCATATTAAGTGAGGAAATCACTCTATGGTAATAAGAATGGTACCATGAGTCTATTGCTCACTTTACAGGAAATATTATAAATGAGTGGTCAAAAGTTGTTTCATATTTATATTAAAAATTAAAAACACAGTTCTTTTATAGTAATATACAGTGTAACTATTGCATGAACTCCTCAAAGGATTAATAAAAGGTAACATAAAAAATTGGGAAAATAAGAAACGTAACACAGGAGACTAGAAGTAGGTTCCTTATGTAACAATTTATTTTATTTCACTAATTTATAAAAAATACATAAATGGACCAACTAAACACATAGTGTTTAATTGTATGTGATGGAAATCAGTACAATTTTTTAAACCCACCTGTCGACTTCCTGTGGCCCACTCTAGCATGTCTTCAGATAAATGGAGCTGTTGACCGTGTGGAAAATCTAGGCTAAACTTTCCTATCTTCACCTTAAGTTCAAAATCATGTGGGAGATTCCAAATGTAGAAAATGTCATATTCTTTCTGAAGTTTTTCTTTCTGGTTCATGGTCACTTTGTCTCCATTAGGACTAGTGAAATGGGTCTTTCTCATCAAGGAGTGCATCTGAAAAACAGAAAGTATTATATAATACATATGCCCTTCCTTGACAGGAGAAAAAGTATAATGATTTTATTTGAAAAGCAAATTTATTGAAGGTATCAGGTAGTAATTTTCAATGAAATCCAAATGATATTTGTCATAATGTTTGTAAAATTTTAGCTCACTGAAAGGAAACTAAGAAACACGAGCATAGACAAGCACATATACATCAAACATAGATGTGAAACACACACACACACACACACACACACACACATGCATCTGCACACAGAGAGACCCACATTGATATAGAGATACTCACATAATATAGGCTCATATTTGTTTACACACACATTAACATACATGGACACATCTGAGCATACAAGCATAGACAGACATATACACTCAAACAGACACACAAGTACAGAAATATACAAAACAAATACAGAGACACACACATGCACAGACAAATACACACAGGGAGAAACAATGAGATACAAACATTCACAAAGAGAGTCATTGAAACAAAAACAAATTTATGCTCACAATATCAAAGGAGAAACAGACAGAAACACTCACACACACACAGACACACACAAACAGCAAAAGATATACATATGTGCAATCCAATATACAGAAAACACAGACACATGCACTGACAAATAAAATCAGAAACATACACAAAAACACAAACAAACATACACAAGGACATTGAAACACAGACAATTTATGCTCACTTCTACAAACAGACAGATAGTCAGATGGACAGAAACACACACACTCACACAAGTGCACACATATCTGTGCACACACATATAAACACAGATATACACACAAACACACAGAAACACACATAGAAAAACAAATACAGTGAGAAATATATATTCAAACAAATGAGTTTGTGTGTGTGTGTGTGTTTAATAAACTGATTCACATAACTCTTCCTGTGTAATTACACTAAACCTTTGAGGAAAGAGAACAGACTACATTTGGGGAGAATCAATTGAGAAAACAATCCCGTGAACTTATTACCTCAATTTTCAGAATTAATGAACAGTCATCTCTTCATCATGGTGACAATTAATGAGAAGAGACTAATTATCTCTCCAGTATTACAACAGGTATGATGGTATTCAGTTGCTCTGTTACGAAGTCACTTACTTTCACTGATAAATGGTGTCTTTCATTCCAATACCTTTGTATTAAATTCTATACAAACCTCTAGATTTGTTGTATCAGCATAAAAATATTTAGAAACCTAGGTTTTGGGGAAACATTTCCTAGTTCACTAAATTAATCATCTGAGAGACTCATAAAAACTATGACATTGATAAGATCATGTATAATCCAATAGAAGAAACACTACCTTCGAGCAGCTATGACCATGCTTTTTCTCATTGTCAATTGGTTGATTTTCTACCTGTTGAAAAAGCATCTCATGAACGGCATGGGCCAAAACATATGCAGCATTGTATATGTCATAACTGCTATCACTGAAGGCCACGTCAACAGTCTGTGCCATTAGCCATTCCAATGAGGCATTGGATGACCAGTTCTTCATTATGTTACAGTTAGATCCTAAGGATTCACAGTTAAAGTTCATCCACTTCAGTCTTGCCAGATATTTATCTGAGTATTTGAGAGAGTTCAATGTCTGCACAAAATTTTTAAAACCTGAAATCTTACCATGGTGCTGTGCAAAAGCAAGAGTCCCATGGAATGGGTCAAGTGTGAGATCTCTCTTACTTGTAGGAACATCCCACTGTGAGGTGGTGATCCATGTTCTTTGTATACCTAGAGATTCCCACATTCTAAAGGCCACAGCGAGAGTACTGTCTGTGTCACCATAAAGGATAACAACATTTGTGGATGATGTCATGATTTGGTTGTAATACACTTTAGCTTTTGACATGTATACCTCCATGTTCACTGGGATCATGTTCACAAAGGCAAAGCAGACTGTATCCTTTTCCATTTCTCTTTTCAAATCTGAGAGAAATTGTGTACCCTGTTCATTGTCAGAGATGGCCAGCCCTACCCAGTTGCAGTTTAAATAAAGTAAGAAGGCGACAAGAGCCATGGCAAGAGATGTATCCTCATGGGCCATCTGATAAATGTAGGAAAATTGTACACGGTCATTCAGGAGAGGATGGAAAGGCCCATAAGTAAGATGGAGAACCTAGGACACAAGGAACAGCATGAGGTAGCATGTACTTTTAAGAACTTGTAAACACATTTTATCTATAAAAAACCTCTGGAAATCCCCCTTAACTATTACTTCTCCTCTTATCCCCATTTCACACAAAGAAATTCCAGATCTACATCAAGTATCTGAATGATAACATTGAACTACATAGACTGACATAAGGCCAGTAAGACCAGTCACCTCTTTACACCCTTTTTTGCATCTTATCAAAGCCACCAATGGAGGCACAAATTAATTAAATTTTAACACCACAAACTCTCACCTGCTGAGGTTCACTACTGTATGTGTATGTGTGATATAATACAGATGATTCCCAGTTTGGTCCTATAAGAATTACTTTACAACTGACTACTTTGGTACAGTCATAATTAGGAAGAAACACATCAGTTGGACGAGAAACATGAATGAGATCTTTTACTTCTGACACATTTATAAAATATGGTACTCGAAATACTAAAGACATATTTGGTAGAAGATCAGGGTTTCTGTTTATTTCATCCAAGGAAAAAGCCAAGACCAGAGGAAACTGGCTTTCAGCTGGTGTTCTGTAAAATGGTACAATATTCATTATGTACAGAAGTATACACATCATCATGGCATTCAATACAATGACTATCCTGTACTTGAAGATATTGTCTTTATCCCTATGTTTGGAACATTATCCCATATAATAAAGTCTGCAAACATAAAAATATGGGCTTTTGGAACACCTATATATTTCATGCGAGTTCATCTACACAAAACATGCATATTCCATGGAAAGAATTTCCATCTGTGGTTATTGAGTATTTGCTCAGAAGGTAAAGACAAGGACACAGGTTTTGACCAAACTGTAAACCTGATAATGCATTCATTTATTAATTATAGAGAAATATGAAAATTACACATGATGTTTGAGCCTCTGAGTTACTAGTGTTTCCAGATGAAATCACATGAATTGGCTAAGGTAGGGAAAGAATGACTGATGTGTGCCCGGGAGTGTTTCTGGGGAACGTGGTACCAGTACTAACAATTCATCATAATGGATGATGAATTGTTGTGGATATATATATATATGTCTGACTTTGGAAATCAATCTGTTACTTTATCAGAAAACTTGTAAAAGCTTAACCTTCAGACATAGCTATACCATACCTGGACATATACACTAGGACAGTTGCTCAATTATGTTCATAACAGTTTTATTCATAATAGCTAGAATCCAGAAAAAAATGATGTCACTCAAACAAACAATGGAGAATAAACAATGAAATACTACTCAGATACAAAATAAAGAAAATCATGAATTTTTCAGGCAAGTAAACTAGAAAACATCTGCTGAGTATGATAACCCAGACTAACAAAAACACACATGGATGTACTTACTTAGCCATATAGTACAGGATAAAAATACTAAAATTTACTTTCCCAAAGATAATGAGTAAGAAAGAGGACGCAGAGAGGATGCTTTATTCTACTTCAGAAAGGGAAATATAATAGACAGCAGAAGAATTTG
The DNA here is from genome assembly GCA_907164505.1 of Acomys kempi. Taxonomy (NCBI): domain Eukaryota; kingdom Metazoa; phylum Chordata; class Mammalia; order Rodentia; family Muridae; genus Acomys; species Acomys kempi. Next base: position 66,580,374 of record OU015361.1, on the reverse strand, counting down.
AAGATATGGAACAAGGTAGGAGAGAGAGCTCATATAGAAATGAAGGTGGATATCAGACCTGGGGAGAGCTGATGCAGCAGGTCAGAGGGCCTGAACAGTAAGAATACGGCATGGGTGGAGATATCTCTCTGGAAAAAAGGATACATAAGACATTTCTGTGATAATATGGTGATGACTCAGTTGAAAGAACACCCTATAACTAGACAGAACTCCTAGTGGAGGGAGGGGAATACCAACCAACCTACAAGAACTATGACTCAAAATTTACCTTTCCTACAAGATATGCAGTGACAAAAATAGAGCAGAGGTTGAAGGAACGTCCAAGCAATGCCTGGCCCAAACTGAGACTCAGAACACAGGAGGCAGACAACCTCTGACACTATTATTGATACTCTGCTGTGCTTTCAGACAGGAGCCTGGCATAGACGTCCCCTGAGAGTTCCAGACATCAGTGAATCAAAACAGATGCTAAGAATCAAAACCAAATATTAGACAAAGTGTTGGGAGTCTTGTAGAAAAGTGAGAGAAGTAAAAAGCATGAAGAACTAATATAAACTACACAAGAAAATCAACGGTCAATTTTTCTGGGCACAGAGGGGTTGTGGAGACTCAATCACCAACCAAGTGGACCTAGGACCTCTACACACATATAGGTGATGTGTAGTTCACGTGTAGTGTGGGTCCCCTAGTAAGAGGAGCTGGGACTGTCTCTGACATGGACTCTGTTGCCTGTTTTTTTTTTACTCTCTTTTCCTTGGTGGGGATTCTTTAAAGGCCACATGGAAAGAGTACACACTCAGTCCTGATGTGAATGTAGAGTTGAGGTGATTCGGTAGGGGGGCCCCTTCTTTGAATAACAGAGAATGCAGATAGAGTAGACAGAGAGAGCTTAGGACCAGGAATAGAGGAGGGAGTGGGCAATGATCAGTAGGTAAAATACATAAACAAATATATTATTTAAAAATGATGTATGCCTGTATGTGTCTGGATGTATGGACCTAAGCAATGCTTTTTTATGACAAAGGCAAATATTAAAATGAGGTTTTTTTATTCTCTTTATGGGAAAAATCACTCCTGTTTCTTCCTAGTTATTTCCTATCATCTGAACAAAAAGCATCAAGTATAATCCTTCACTCAGAATGATTCACTCATATTTAAATATAATTAGATTTCCATTTAGAAATTGTACCTGTGAGTTATCTTTGTCTATACAAGTATTTCCTTTTAGAATACCCTTTATTACAGCACAGAAAAATTGCCATTGGAAATTTCAGTAAAACACATTAGAAAGTTGAGACTAGAACTTGTGTCACACAAACACTAACTCTTGCATACTAAAAATAAACAGCTTCAATTAATTCAGCTACCAGAGTAGCCAAGTAGTATAAAGTGCTTGCTGTGCTTGGAAACAACAGTCAGGAATCCACAAAGCAAAAAATGTGTAGTGTATCCACATGGTAAAATATGCAATTATACTTAGTAAAATTACTGAAGGAGAAATGTAAGTAGTAACTATGATAAATGTGTAGGAGAAGAAACACCTTAGACATAAAAAGAAGTCACACATTTCTTAAAGAACTGCAGAGATGAACTACTAGAAAACTTCTCTATTTCTGTTTTCAAGCACTATCAACTATATATGCAACAAATGTTACTCAGTCAACTGACAAAGGAAGGAGTCACCACTATTAGTGATACCGTGCCTTCTCAAACATAATATTTACAATCTAAGCATTCTTTCTTTGTGCTAAAACATATTTTGACCACAATTCCAGTAATAATAGCAGAGCACTTGCATCTTACTGAGAATAAGGAACATCTAGAAATTGCAATGAGATCTGTTTTCTCCAATATTACATGTTTGTAAAATAGAATGTAAAAGCATATGGGAAATCTTTATGATATCCTTTTAATAACAAAGGGCAAAAATTAAGTTGAAATATGAGACTTTTTTGGTTTCTCTTTATGGGAAGAATAATCTCTCCTGTCTCTTCCTAGTCATTTCATATCATCTAAACAACTAAAATCAGACATACTCCTTCATTCTGAATGATTCACTCAGATTTAAATATAATTAATTTTCCACTTAGAAATTTGAGACTAGAATTTGTGTGACTCAAACACTAACTTATGAATGGTAAACATTAGAAGCACCAGTTACTCAAGCTGTCAGTGTAGCCTAGTAGTATGAAGTGATGTTCTTAAAAACAACTATCAGAAATCCATAAAGCCAAAATTTATACAGTAACCACATGATAAAATATACAATTATACTCAGTAAAATTACTGAAAGAGAAACATAATTGGCAAATGTGATAGAAGTGTCAGAAAATGAACAACTTAGACTTTATTTCTTTTTCTTATTGTTATTATTTATTCATTCTTTCATATTACATCTCAATTATTATACTATCCCTTGTATCCTCCTATTCCTCTCTCCCACTTTCACGCTATACCCCTCCCTTATGACTGTGACTGAGGGGGACCTCCTCCCCCTTTATGTACTTATAGGGTATAAAGTCTATTCTTAGTAGCCTGCTATCCTTCCCCTGAGCCTTCCCATCAAGGGGACATGGTCAAGTATGGGTCACCAGAATTCATGTGAAAGTCAGTCCCCTCTCTTCACTAATCAGGGAAATGTCCTGTCGATTGGCTAGATCTGGGTAGGGGTACAATGTTTACTACATGTATTGTTCTTGTTTGGTTCCACAGTTTGAGCATAGCTGGGCCCAGTTCTGCCCATCATAATGTACATAAATTTTAAAAAATTGAAGAGATGACCTACTAGGAAACTCCTCTAATCATGTTCTCAAGTACTACCTACTACCTACACATGCTACAAATGTAAACCAGTCAGATGACAAGGAAAGTAAATGAGCACCACTATTAGAGATACCCTCAATTTTCAAACATAAAATTTATAGTCTAAACATTCCTTCTTTATGTTCAATAAAAAATAAAGAACCGGGCTAGGTAATACTTAAAAGCCAATGGCTGTGTACCTATACAAGTTAAGATGGAGATATAAGGACATATTTAAAGTTCACATTGGACAGAAATCCTACTTACATTTTTGATGCAGGTTCAGAAGTCATAGAGTGACCACACCCAGGTAATTTTAGAGAGTAAATGAATATCTATGTGAAAGCTTTCTGTACCTAGGTGTGCTCCAAATATTAGGTGCCCCCACACAGGAACTGATAGTTACACAATGACAGAAACACACTCTATGGTCATTTAATTTTACCTTCTCAGGATGAAACTTATTGAAATAATATGGGGTATCTTTTGTTAATAAAGCACTGGGTACTGTGCAATGGAAACTGTCAACAAGAGGGCTAATCCTTATTATCGTGGTAGAGATTGCTTTGTTCACTCAACTTCTGGCCTTGAAATCAGGAGGCTAACTGAAAGAAACAAAATACTTTATGGGCTAAAAATATTCATAAAATAGCATTGAGTTTACAAAAGAATTTGGTGTTGTTTCTTTGGTTGCACATTGGAAGAAAAAGACAACATTCAAAGCATTGTTCTGTTTCTCATCTTCAGACCTCTCTGGAAATAATTGTGATGACATCTACATGAAAATTTAAAAAGCACTTACAGCTGATCCAGAATGTTGCTAAAATAGTCTTTCTCCACAGACCATTGCACTGCATGAAGGTAGAAAAAACACGCTTCCATTAACTCTCTGTCCTTTTCTTCATTCTTCATTCTCCAAAAGCACCTGGAAGGAGTAAAACTCATCATGAAAAGTGGAGTGTTCAGAAGCATGTAGAACAAAATCAAAGTGAACATCTTAGTCCTACTATAAGCCTCGGTATTGTGGATTGTGAAGTGTCATGCATATCAGCCTAACAAATGGGCACCCAGGTGTTTCTATCTTCTTTTATTTTTCTGGACAATGGAAAGTTTACTTGCACATTCATGATTCCCTTTTTCCCTTAGGCCCTTCCTCATTCCTGGAGGAATCTTCCCTGGGACTTGTCATCTGAGGTCCACAGTCCATGTGGTAAACGTGAGTTGATAAATATATTTGATTATGGTTCTGTCTCTGGTTCCATGACATCATTCAGGTTTATGGATATTAAAATCCCTGAGCAGAGGCTGTTTTCTGAAAGCTTTGTTTCAGTACTATCTTATATATCTGCTTATGTGTACACCAATAGAAATTATGTCAGTAGATTTTTCTTATATTATGCACAGTGAAATATAAATTATTGATTAAGAAGGGGCATACAAAATAGCTCATGACTACATGGTGAGCATTGTACCACCAAGTCTATATGATGCAGAGGTAGCCACTTGTCTGAGATATTTGAGAACCTCAGAACATACATACAGTGAAATATGTCACGCCGGTGAAAAATAAAGAATATCTACCCAAAGTCTATTATTGGAGAACCAATAGTCAGGTGAACTCCAAAAAATTCTCAAGTCCCGTAGTACCAAAACCCATCCATCTCCTCACAAAATAGTAGCTCATGTACACTTTAAATGTTGATTTTTAAAAGTTCAACAATATCCAAAGAAACTCATTACCTTTGTGTATCATTTTAAATATTAAATGAGATTTATACCTCAACTAATTCCCACATTATTAGTAATAAACTGTTGAATATTTGAGTTCTAACACATGACCTCCATCCTAGAACCTCAATTCTCACAGATCAATAAAATGTGATAACCCATTTCTTTTTTTTTTTATGTTTAAAAAACATCTATTCCAATTTGTTATCATTTTAAGTAACTTGGAAACAATAGTTTAAAAGGACATGCACAAACAAGTAGTTTGGGCCACACCAGATGTCTGTAGTGTTCATATTGTACTGCCTTACCTATGTAAGATGTTTTCTTTTTTTTCTTCCTTTTTTAATTAATTTATTCTTGTTACAACTCAATAGTTATTCCATCCCTTGTATCCTCCCATTCTTCCCTCCCTCCCATTTTCCCCTTACTCCCCTCCCCTATGACTGTTCCTGAGGGGGATTACCTCCCCCTGTATATGCTCATAGGGCATCAAGTCTCTTCTTGGTAACCTGCTATCCTTCCTCTGAGTGCCACCAGGTCTCCCCCTCCAGGGGACATGGTCAAAGGTGAGGCACCAGAGTATATGAGAAAGTCATCTCCCACTCTCCACTCTACTGTGGAGAATGTTCTGACCTTTGGCTAGATCTGGGTAGGGGTTTAACGTTTTACAGCCTGGATTGTCCTTGGCTGGTGCCTTAGTTTGAGCAGGACCCCTGGGCCCAAATCTGCCTATCATAATGTTCTACTTGTAGGTTTCTAGAACCCTCTGGATCCTTCTACTTTGCCATTCTCCCATGCTTTTCTCATCTAGAGTCCCAATAGGATGTCCTCCCCTCTGTCTCAGTTTCCTGGTAACTGAAGGCTTTCGTAGGACATGCCCCTTGGGCTAATATGCAGATATAAGTGAGTATATACCATTTGAGTCTTTCTGCTTCTGGGTTAACTCACTCATTATGATCATTTCTAGCTCAATCCATTTATCCACAAATTTAGGGAATTCCTTGTTTTTAATAGCTGAGTAGTATTCCATAGTGTATATGTACCACAGTTTCTTTATCCATTCTTCTACTGAGGGACACTTAGGCTGTTTCCATGTTCTGGCTATTATGAATAAGGCTGCTATGAACATGGTTGAGCAAATTTTTTTGTTGTGAGCTGGAGCATCTTCTGGTTATATTCCAAGGAGTGGAATAGCTGGGTCTTGAGGAAGCCCTATTCCCATTTTTCTGAGATAGCACCAGATAGATTTCCAAGGTGGCTGTACTAGTTTGCATTCCCACCAGCAATGAAGGAGTCTTCCTCTCTCCCCACATCCTTGCCAGCATGTGGTGTCGCTTGAACTTTTGATCTTAGCCATTCTGATGGATAACCCATTTCTTGTACTTCACCTTTGCTTGTCAGTATTGTTTTATACTCATTTCCATTCAAGTAATATCTGTAAGGAATAATTATGCTGAGTATCTTAGAAGCGCATTGGGAAACAACTGTAACTTTTATGTGTAAACTAGAATCTATGAAACTTCAGAATTTCTAACTTCTGCATGTTTAGCTTAGCATAATGACCTTCTGTTCCATTCCAAATTCCTTCTAATATTATCATTCTTTTCCACGTTGAGGTCAAATCCATTATTTACATATAGACTACCATGTGCTTTTCCTCTGAATTCAAATAGGTCTAACAAAAGTATGGACCCAATAATTGTATTTGTTTAGTGTCATCTTTGATCTGTGGTTTCAATCATTTATGAATTATATACAAGTGAATTTTAAATATCTATCTGTTTTATCATTTAGTTAAAATCAATGCTGCATGTATTTAAAATATAAGAGATAATATATATTTAATTTATTTAAGCAATTCATTCAGATTACACCTCAATTGTTATTCCCTTGTTTGGAACTTCCCATTCCTTCCTCCCTCACTCTTTCACCATGTAATCTTCCACTAGGCATGTGACAGAAGGGAATCTCCTCATATACTAAATGAACATGGCCTATCCGGTCTCATCTGGATAGTCTACTTACCATTCCACTGTGTGCCACCAGGCCTCCCCACCAAGGTGGAAGTGCTCAAACATGAGGCACCTGAGTTCATGTCAGAGTTAGTTCCACTCTTCACACAACTGAGGAGAATGTGCGGTCCATTAGCTAGATCTGAATAGGGAGCCTATGTTTATCACGTGCATTCTACTTGGTTGGTACACTTGTTTGAGCAGACCTCACTAGGTCCCAATCTGCCATCCTTGATGGTCTTCTTGTAGGGTTCCTGGACACTATGGGCCCTAATATTTCCCCATTCTCCCATGCCTCTATCACCTGGGGTCCCAATCAGAATTCTCAGCATTGGTCTCAGCCTCCAGCTAAATGAAGACTCTCAGAGGACATCCCTCTGGGGCTAGTGTCCAGTTATGAATGAGTATATACCATGTGTATCTTTCTGGGTCTGGGTTAACTCACTCAGGATGATCATTTCAAGTTCCATCCACTTGCCTGCAAATTTCAAGATTTCCTTGTTTTTAATACCTGAGTAGTATTCCACAGTGTAAATGCACCAGTTTCTTCATCCATTTTTTGAAGGAGGGACATCCAGACTGTTTCCAGATTCTGGCTATTACAAAGAACACTGCTATGATCAAGGTTAAGCAAATGTTCTTGTGTGCTGGAGGATCTTTCAGGTGTATTCTGAGGAGTGGAATAGCTAGATCTTGAGGAGCCCTATTCCCAGTTTTCTGAGAAAGTACCAGATTGGCCAGATTGATTTTCAAAGTAGATGTACAATTTTGCACTCCCACTAGCAATGAAGGAATATTCTCCTTTCTCCACATGCTCAGTAACATGTGCTGTCACCTGAGTTTTTTATCTTAGCCATTCTGATAGATGTAAGATGGAATCTCAGAGTCATTTGGAGTTTCATTTCTCTAATGACTAAGGACATTGAGCATTTCTTTAAGTGTTTCTTAGGAATTCTATATTCACCTGCTGAGAATTCTCTGTTTAGTTCTGTACCCCATAACTTTATTGAGTGATTTGGTTGGGTGGTATTTAGTTTCTTGAGGTCTTTATATGTTTTGAATATTAGACCTTTGTCAGATGTGGGGTTGGTGAAGAACTTTTCCCGATCTGTAGGCTGTTGCTTTTTTTCTCTTGACAGCGTCTTCTGCCTTACAGAAGTTTCTCAGCCTCACAAGGTCCCATTTATTAATTGTTGACCTTAAGTCCTGTGCTATTGTGTTTCTGTTCAGGAAGTTGTCTCCGGTGCCAAAGGTTCAAGGCTCTTTGCCCCTTTTTCTTCTAACCAATTTAATGTATCTGGTTTATGTTGGGGTCTTTATTCCATCTGGACTTGAGATTTGTGCATGGTTACATATATGAGTCTAATTGCATTCTTCTTCATGTAGACATCCAGTTAGACCAGCACCATTTGTTGAAGATACTATCATTTTTCCATTGAATAGATTTGGCTTCTTCTCAAAAAACAAATGACCATATGTGTGTGGATTCATTTCTGGGTCTTTGATTCAATTCCATTGATCAACCAGCCTATTGTTATGCCAAGACCATACTGTTTTAATTATTGTTGCTATATAGTACAGCTTGAGATCAGGTAAAGAGATTCCTCTGCGAGATCTTTTATTGTACAGAATATTTTAGCTCTTCTGGGTTTTTTAGTTTTCCATATGAATTTGAGAATTGTTCTTTCAATGTCTTTAAAAATTGTATAGATATTTTGATAGGGATTGCAATGAATCTGTAAATTGCTTTTGGTAAGTTGGTCATTTTTACTATGTTTATTCTCCCAATCCTTGAGTTAATTTTGTATCCAGCCACTTCGCTGAAGTTGTTTATTAGCTAGAGGAGTTGTCTAGTGGAATTTTGAGTGTCACTTAGGTACACTATCATATCATCGGCAAAAAGTGATAATCTGACTTCCTCCTGTCCAATGTGGATACACTTGATCTTCTTTTGTTATCTTATTGCTCTACTAAAACATCAAGTACTATTTTGAAGAGATACTGAGAGAATGAGCAGCTTTGTCTAGACCCTGATTTTAGTGCAATGTCCTTGAGTTTCTCTTCATTTTATTTTATTTTAGCTATTGGTTTGTTGTAGGTATCTTCTATTATGTTTTTGTACATGCCTTGTATCCCTGACACTCCAAGTCTTTACACTTTAATGGGTGTTGGATTTTGAAAAATGCTTTCTTGGCATCTAAGGAGATGATCATGTGGTTTTTTTCTTTCATTTGGTGGTGGATAACATTGATGGATTTCCATATATTGAACCATCCCTGCATGCCTGGGATGAAGCCTACTTGGTCATAGTGAGTGATATCTTTGATGTGTTTTTGGATTTGGTTTGTGAGTATTTATTGAGTATTTTTGTGTCAATATTCTTAAGAAAAATAGGTCTGAAATTTGCTTTCTCTGTTGGGTTTTTCTGAGATTTAGGTCTTAGTATGACTGTGTCATCATAGAATAAATTTGGTAATGTTCCATACATTTCTATTTTGTGGACTAGTTTGAAAAGTATTGGTATTAGGTCTTCTTTGAAGGTCTGGTAGATTTCTGCACTGAAACCATCTGGCCCTGAGCATCTATGTTTGTTTGTTTGTTTGTTTGTTTGTTTGTTTGTTTGGGAGACTATTGATGACTGTCCCTATTACTCTAGGAGAAATAGGACTATTTAATTTCTTTATCTGATACTGACTCAAACTTTGATGGTTTCCATCAAGAAAATGCCCATTTCCCTCAGTTTTTCAAGTTTTGTGGACTATAAGCTTTTGAAGTAGGACATAATGATTCTTTGTATTTCTTCAGTGTCTGTTGTTTTATCTTCCTTTTCATTTCAGATTTTGTTGATTTGTATAGTGTCTCTCTGCCTTTAATTAATTTGGCAAACAGTTCATTTATCTTGTGGATTTACTCAAAGAACCAGTTATTAGTTACGTTGATTCTTGAATTGTTCTGTATGCTTCCAATTTATTTATTTCAGCCATGAGTTTGATTATTTCCAGCCATCTACTCCTCTTTGGTGTTTCTGCTTCTTTTTCTTTAGGGCTTCCAGGTATATCTTTAAGTTGCCTATATGAAATGTTTCCATTCTCTTTATGAAGTCTCCCAGTGTTATGAATTTTCTTCTTAGCACTGCTTTCAGTGTTTCCCACAAATTTGGGTATGTTTTATCTTCATTTTTATTGAATTTTAAGAAGTCCTTAGTTTCTTTCTGTATTTCTTCACTGATCCAGTTGTTGAGTAGAGAGTTTTTCAGTTTCCATGTGTATAGTTTTTTTTTTTTTTTTTGCTATTTCTGTTGTTATTGAAGTCCAGCTTTAGACTATGGTGATTGGATAGGGAACAAGGTATTATTTCAATCTTCTCGTACCTATTGAGGCTCACTTTGTGACCTACTATATGGTCAATTTTGGAGAACATTCTGTGAGGTGCTGAGAGGAAGGTATAACTTTTTGTTTGGGTGAAAATTCTGTAGATATATGTTAGGTCCATTTGATTCATGACATTGGTTAGCCTTACTATTTCTCAATTTGGGTTCTGTTTCATTGACCTATCTTTTGAGGAAAGTGGGGTGTTGAAGTCTCCCAGTATTAATGTGTTCAGAAACAATGTATGACTTAAGCTTTGTTAATGTTTCTTTTACAAATGTGGAAAAAAAGAAGAAAAATGGAAAAGAAAAAGAAGTGTGGATGCCCTTGCATTGTGCATATAAATGCTCAGAACTGCGATGTCATCATGGTTGAATTATCCTTTGATGAGTATGAAATTTCTTTCCTCATCTCTTTTGATTAATTTCAACTGAAAGTCTATTTTATTATGTATTAAAATGGCTACACCAGCTTGCTTCTTGTGTCTGTTGGCTTAGAATACCTTTCTCTAGCCATTGACCCTGAGGTAATGTTTATCAGTGTGGATGAGATGTGTTTCTTGAATGCAGAAGAATGTTGCGTCTTGTTTATGCTTCCATTCTGTTAGTCTATGTCTTTTTATTAGAGAATTGAAACCATTGATGTTGAGAGATATGAATGACCAGTGACTGTTAAGTCCCATGGTTTTGATGTTGGTTGCAGTAGAGTGTTTGTGTGGTTGTTATGCTACTGTGAGGTTATCTATTTCCTGTGTTATCTTGGTTGTAGTTTGTCATTTTGTGTTGGAGTGTTCCTTCTAGTAACTTCTGTAGGGACAGATTTGTGGATCAGTACTGTTTGAATTTCTTGTTGTCATCTTGTTTTCTCCAACAACGGTAATTGAATGTTTCACTGGGTATAGTAGTCTGGCCTGGCATTTGTGATGTCTTACGGTTGGCAGGACCTCTGCCAGGACCTTCTGGATTGTATAGTCTCTGCTGAGAAATCTAGTATAATTCTCTTAGTTTTGCGATTTGGCCTTTTTCCTTTGCCATCTGTAATATTTTTTCTTTGTTCTATACATTTTGTGTTTTGATTATTAACTAATGGGATTAATTAATTTTGGTCTATTCTATTTGGTGTTCTGTAGACCTCTTTTATGTTTATATGCATCTCTTTTTTTAAGTTGGGAATATTTTCTTCTACTAATCTGCTGAAGATATTTTCTGGGCTGGAGCAGAGATTTTTCTTTTTTCCTCTATTCCTATATCCTTAGATTTCATCTTTTCATGGTTCCCTGATTTTTTGGATGTCTTGTGTCATGAATTTTTGAGACATAACACTTTCTTTGATGGTTGCATCAAATTCTTCTCTTGTATCTTCTGTACCTGAGATTCTTTTCTCCATTTCTTGAATTTTGTTAGCGAAGCTTGCCTCTGCATTTCCTGTTTTCTTCTATAATTTCTCTTCTTCCCAGCTTTCTTCTGTCTGTGCTTTTATCATTTTTCCCATTTTTATCTTCAGGTCTAGAACTGTTTTAGTGATTTTCTTCATCTGACTGTTCACATTTTTCTGAATTTCTTCTGGTGATTTCTTCATTTCCACTCTTTAGGCTTCTGTCAGGGCCTTTCTAAGGTCGTCAACCTATTTGTCCACATCTTCCTGTATTTGTTTAGGGATTTTGTTTGTTTCCTTCATTATCATCTTCATTACTATGAGTTTCACGTCATTTATTGTGCTTCAGTTGTGTTTGCTTTCCCAGGGTTTAATTATTTGGTATAATTGAGTTCCGGAGATGTCATATTGTTTTTAGTTTTGCTGTTTGTGTTTTTATGCTGGTCTTTAGCTGTCTTTCTGATTCTGATGTTGGGATGTAGTTTTGGTGTCCTTTACTGGTCATTGAGAGTAGTTCGTTGGTGAGTGTCTATAGTGCTATACTCCTCACCTATGGGGATTAGGGTATCCTTTAGTGGATCATGCAGGTGACTTGGTTTCAGCTCCAAGGGACTTTGCCTCACACCCTGGGCCCCCTACTGGGCCAACAGAGGCTGGTGATGGTGCTCTGCAGCCCAAGGTTCAGTCTGAGATAATGAAGGTAATATCTGCCTTTGACTGGGTTTTAGAGATCCTCTACATGGCCACAGGGGCCCTGGGATCTTAGATTAGTATGCCAGAGAGTGCAGAGCTGCTATATGTCTTAGGCTTTTGCCCATTCTTTCTCGGACCTGCCTCTTCTTGCTCTAGCCTAGCCATGGGACCTAGGTTCAGTCTGCCAGAGAGTGTGAAAGCTGTCCACTGGCCTGAACTTCTTCCTGCCCATTCTTGCTCCTGCCACAGGACCTAGATTCAGTTCAACAGAGAGAGAGTTGGAGCCATGCCCTATCCAAGAATCTGTCTGAAGCCATGTGGGCCACTAGATGGGCCCTGTGTTCCTCTTTGAACTGGCAGGGTTATCCGAATTCAGGTCTATGTCATACACACACTGTGCTCCCCCCTGGGCTACCCGATACTAAGGATAGTAGTCTGCAACCCACAGTTGAGACAGAGAGAGTACAGGTACTACCCATGTCTCAGTGCTGGCCTTTAAAGACCCAGCCTACAGACACAGGACTGCAAGTGTGTGGCCTTGGTCTTATCCACACATTCTATTGGGTTCTCCTTTGGGCCAGAAGATCTAAATATTGGTGTTTCATCACCCACAGTTGAGTCCCAGATACACAGTCCAAGATATAGAGCACAACTACAGCTGACAGTCTGGTATGCAGCCAGTCTATGGAGACTGAGCACCCATCCTCCCTGGACCAGTTGGATGGCCCAAGGCCAGACCCACCTGTCCTCTGCACCACCTAGGGCTCTCCAGATCTTGTGGTCTCTAGCTCCCATCCTGTCTCTAGGCTCCATCCTGCTGTTCAGACACAGTGCATAGTTGGCACTGCCATTTTGATCTCCCCAAAAGATAATATATTTAATGAAACTTTTACGATTCTAAAAATGTATTACAAATAGCAAATGAATATGTAGATATGAAAGCCCTCTTCAGTTTCTTACAGTCTATACCTGGAAACAACACACTTACAATTACATAGGATTTACATGGCTGGCTTTTCCCAGTAAGATAAAGATAGAGAGTTTTATAGGAAGTTTTAAAATGTTACCAAGCCAGAAATAAAACAAAAAGAAATTTATGACTAGGGAAACATTGTTTTTTCTATTAAAGATTAATTACCACATTTGGTCTATGCAATACATTGTCAAAATGTATGTTTATAGACAACAGGCTTCATTGAAGGCACACATTCTTTATGGCCCAAACACAGTTTTAATGCTTTTTACTATATATTTTACATAAGAATAATAGAATATGTGCGTGTTTTTAAAGGAAGTTCTTTTCTTTCTGCAGTGAAATTTCTTCATACTCTAAATACAGCTGCATAAGCATATTTATCTTAATATCATAACTACAAAAGATCATGTCTGTAAGGAGAGCATCATCTTCCATTACACTATTTTATAAGAATATTTTTGATGACTGTGTTTTGGCATAACTAGTATGGTAGAAAATGAATATTTTGATAGACTGTTAGAATACATAACATGTATTTTTATGAATTATTTAAATTCTGATATTTTATGTTGAATTATAAAATTACATGAATTTTCGCTAATGAAAAATCTATCAGTATTTTTCTTTTTCTTATTTCATGTCATATGTCCCCACAAACCATTATTGAAAAGTATGTAAATTATATTTATGCAAACTCCTTTAAGAATAACTCAGATTCAGCACTAACAAAAGACCATGCAAGGACTGGACCTAGGTCCTCTATACAGATGTAGCCAATGGGTTAATCAGCTCCATGTGGGTCCTGTAGTAAGGAGAGCAGGGGATTGCTCTGACATGGACTCTGTTGCCTGTTTCTTATCACTTCCTTCTGTCAGAATTACCTTGCCAGGCCACAGAGAAAGAGGACAATATCAGCTTTGATGCATCTTGATGAGCTGGCATCAGTAGGAGGGTTCTCATTTTTTGAGGAATGGGGGGGAAGGAAGGGATGGTGGGACTGGGAGGAGAGAAAGGAGGGGGCCATGACTATGGAGGTAAACTGAATAAATAATTTTAAAGGATAATTCAGAAGTAGAGGGATTTGATTTTCCTCAAAATCAGAAGATTAAGTAAATATCAAAGTATATAGTACATTACTTTCATGAATTGAAAAACTGCATAGTATATTACATTTCTTCTGCAACTGACTAGAAATTATATGATGCAGGAAATACTAAGAAACCTACCCACCAGATTGTTTCCATGTACTCCATATTTCCTTAGTAACAAATCTGTGTTGTATCTTCTGTTACTGTTGATACTTCTTAGAATACCTTTACTAAATAACTCTCAAAATTATATTTTCTGATAATGGTGCCTTTTACTACTTTTATCTTGACCTAATCCTGCTGACTTCTTAAAGTTTCATAGTATCAGATTTGTCAGTAATACTTATATATGTTGATTAAAATGAAGGTACCATTTAAATATATTATTCATTATAACATCTGTATCTAGCAATGGGGTGACAGTTGATAATTTACCATATGCATAGATGTACAACAGTGAAAATACAACATATAATATTCATCCTCATTTTAAATTATTAATCATATATTAATTGTACATTTTATGACATACCATGTATTCTCATGAACAAATGTGGTCGATCATGCTTGAAATTCTAGCACTTGAGAGGCAGAGGCAGATGAATCTCTGTGAATTCAGACTTACACTGGTTTACATAGAAAGGTCCCAGTGAGCCAGGACTATATAGTGAGATAAACTACATTATTGAAATTATCTAGACTTCCTGTATACCCTTAAGTTTCAGATGAATTTCATAAGTAAAGTAAGCAAAATAGCAAATTTTGTAAATACTTTGTAAAAGGTCATATGAAATATTGTTTGAGGAGTTTCGTCAAACTTTATTTTAACTTTCCCATGGTATGTTATTTCCTCGTTATTAGGAGGAAATGCAGACTCTAAGCCTGTATGCTACTCCAAGTGAAGCTGAGAACCACTGCCTGAAGTTGTTTTGCATGGCTAGGATCATACTGTATAGAGAATAAAGGAGTCCTAAGTTACATCTTCTGCTTTCTCTACATGTGAAAGCTACAAATACCCTTGTACCAGATGCTTAAAGTACATGAATCTACAATATGTTCAAATACAACTTATCACTGACTCTCCTCAAACTATTCAAGAAAAATAGAAAGTAAAAGAACATTTCCAAATTTCTTTTAGGAAGGCTTAGCATAGAAGATAAGTTGTGTGGGCTGCATGAGGCAAAGCCAATGAGATGCAGCTGATCAAGGTCACTGTAGCACTGGAGATTGTGAGTGAATCTCAGATGAAGAACACTGAGCTGCTGGGTCACATACTGTTAGGAACACTGCTGTACTTTGTTTAGATTTTGGCTATTTCCTGGTTTTTCTTTCTTGCAACAAGAAATAAGTTACTCATGTTACATTTTACAGTGTTCCTTTTATTTAAAATCCCAGATCTTTCTATTTTACCAATAAAGACTGAGGAGCCAGATGTGAAAAACATGCTAGCTCAGAGAGGCAGAGAATGTACTTAGCTGAATTTCCTACTGATCTCATGTCATGTTGGAAAAGGCCCAGAGGCTCACTAGCTCAGCTGACAGCCCAAGAGAAAAAACCAAAACACCCAAGGCCAAAGGCTTGTTAGATCAATGCTCAAAAACCTAAAGGTCAAGGAGGTGAGGAGCTCAAGAGCTAGAGAGCTAAGAGCCAAATAGCTAAAGAGCTAAAGCTAAAATCCCAAGAGTAAAGCCCGAGAGTCAAGAGCACCAAAGAACTGCTTCTACTTCTGCATGCTGTCTTATATATCCTTCAACTCAAAGTTCCTCCTTCTCTTTAATCCCTGCCATCTCATTTCTTGCTCTGCCTCTTGACATAGGGTTAACTTTATTAAATCCTGTGTACAGATAGCTGTTGCATTAAAGGTGTGTATAAGGCTGGCTGAATCATACCTTAATCACCTGTTTGCAATAAACAGAAAGTTCTTTGATTAAGGGTGTGTTATGGCTCAACAAGAAACAGGAATTTACAGTTCAATCTCAGAGATGACAATGGGACCAATGGCAGATTTATACAGTTCAAAATCTCATGGATCATATTGATATCAAATATCCTGCAATATTACAGACTCTAAAGATACAAGACTCTGGATTATTAGAAATTCTTCAGATATTTATAAAAGACTGAACTTTTTGGTTGTTTTAAATTTTAAAGAATGTGATTTACTTTAGTTAATTGTCTAATTACATGTTATTAATATCAACATAAAATTTTAGTAGCGTACAAGAAAGAAAATGACATTTTTTAATAGTGGTATATTTGTGTCAACTTGAAAAATAAAAGTAAAATTGTGCTAGCTGTTTTTTTTAACCAATGGACACAAACCTAGACATATTTGAGAAGAGAAGATATGGATTGAGAAATTTCTTCCATCATATTGACCTATAGACCAGTATATGCAGAAATCTTTTGAAGACAGATCCATGTGGGAGGGCCCAATTCAGATCACTTGGCTACTGTTCCACACACAGCTGATTTGTCCTGGGTTGTATAATAACTCAAACAGAGAAAGCACTGAGAAGCTAGTCAATAAACATTTTACTGCCATGTTCTCTGCTTCTGTTCCTCTCACCAGGTTCCTGCCATGGGTTCTTTTCTTTTCTTGTCTTGTTTGTTTGCTTCTTTTTGGTTTGATGATGGACTGTAACCTGGAGTGCAAATAAACATTTTCCTCACCGAGTTGCATTTTTGTCAGTTTGAAAAAAAGGAAACAAAGACAAATATCATTGGAGTAAATAACTTCTATGTGATTAGATTTACATCTTATTCAACAAGATGAAACTCATACCTGACTCCAATATTAGGGCAAGAACCTATGCCTGAGTCTCTGATTATTTCTTTTTTCTCTGTTCCTCAACCTCTCCTCAACAACTGGTTCCTCTAGGCAGTTGTTCAATTAATGATTAGTTTCCATTATCCACCATTCACTGCCTCCCCAATTCTCCCTACCACAGATCTACATCTCTTCTCTGTTTGCCTTTCCCAGAGCTAGTCTGCAGGAGCAGGAAGGGATTTCTTCTGTTTTCATTAAGTTGTAGGCTCTTTATTGTTTAAATCCAATTTTAATGGATGGTGATCTGATAAAATACAAGGAGTTATGTCAATTCCCATGAGGCTATCTTTTTGATTGACTACATTTTCAATTCTGGAGAAGCTTCTGTGAGGGGCTGAGAAGAAGATACATTCTTTTTTATTTTGAAGAAAAGCTCTGTAGATGTCTGTTGCATTCATTTGACTCATGATATCTGTTTTTTTTATTATTTCTCTTTAGTTTCTGTCTCAATATCCTGTCTTGTGGTGAGAATAGGGTGTTGATGTCTCCCACTATTAATGTGTGGAAAGTCAGAAAGTAAGATTTAAGTTTTGGAATGTTTCTTTTAAAAGCGTTGGTGCCCTTGTATTTATGGCAATGATCTTGATAATATGAGATGTCCTCTTTTTGGTTTGTTGTTGTTGTTGTTGTTGTTGTCATTGTTGTTCTTGAGTATGAAGTGACCTATACCATTTTTTTATTTATTTTGGTTGAAATTCTATTTTAGTAGATATTATGTTAATACTTCTGCTTAATACTTGGGTACATTTGCTTGGAATACATTTTTTCCAGCCCTTTACTCTTAGATAATGCCTATCTTTGTTGCTGAGGTGTGTTTCTTACATGAAGCATCCTGTTTAAGCATCCTTTTTCTTGGCTTGTGTCATTTCTTTAACTCCTAGAACTTCAACCTTTGCCTTTATTCTTCATAAAATTGTTTCATCTTACAACAAAATACATACATATACATGAAGAATATTTCGAACAAGTAAGCTTTTGAAATTCACACTGAAGAAAAACGAATGTGATAAAAAAAAAAAAACAAGTTTGGCAGAAGGCATGTGAAACACTGAAAAGGGCAGGGTCTCCCTGTGATGACAATCTGTGGCTGTAGAATCAACTTGATTTGAGAAAAAGCTATTGAAAATTCCATTTGCGATTGCCATTCTCCTATGCAGATTTATGTAGTGAATTCATATAGGAAGTTGAACCTTAACCCCCGTTAGAAACAACCACTTTTCTGGAGCCTGCTGGCATGTTAATATTTGACCTCTGTGTCTCCTGCAGATCATGTTCCCCATCTAGCATTAGATTCTGCATGGTACTGTTTAAGTAGAGCCGTCATCTGAAGTAAAGCACACCCCATGTCGTTTTATTGGGAATTGTGTTTATCGAGGTTGAGAGATATGAATGACTAATGATTTTTAGTTCCTGTTATTTTCATTTCGGTAGAGGTTCTCTCTCTCTCTCTCTCTCTCTCTCTCTCTCTCTCTCTCTCTCTCTCTCTCTCTCTCTCACACACACACACACACACACACA
>OU015361.1:66548570-66561885 GCA_907164505.1 Acomys kempi | reverse complement strand
TCTCTCTCTCTCTCTCTCTCTCTCTCTCTCTCTGTGTGTGTGTGTGTATGTATGTGTGTGTCTGTGTCTGTGTCTGTGTGTGTGTGTGATTATGCCTCCTCCTTCTGCTTTTGCTGCAGTGGACTGATTTGTATCCTGTGTTTTCTCTGGTTAATTAAACTTCTTGTCTTGGAGTTATTCTTCTAGTATCTTTTTTAGGGTTAGGTGCTTGCACAGGTATTGCTTAACTTTGGTTTTGACAGGGAATATCTTGTTATCACCATTGACAGTCTGCCTTTGTAGGTTACTTGGCCTTTTTCCTTAGCAGCTTTCAATATTCTTTCTTTGTTCTATACATTTAGTATTTTTATTATAATGTGGCAGTAGGACTTCCTTTTCTGGTCTAATCAATTTGGTGTTTGGTAGGCTTCTTGTATGTTTATAGGCTTCTTTTTCTTTAGATGGGGGATATTTTCTTCTATGATTTTGTTGAAACAATTTTCTGTTCCATGCAGCTGGGAACGTTCTCTTTCTTTTATTTCTATTATTCTTAAATTTTGTCTTTTCATACCATCCCTAATTTCTTGGATGATTTGTGTCAAGTGCCTTTTTGATTTAACATTTTCTTTGACAGATGTATCAGTTTCTTCAACTGTATCATTTGCACTTAACATTCTTTCCTCCATGTCTTGTATTCTGTTCATGATGCATACATTTGTCATTTGGATTCTTTTTCCTAAATTTTCATCTCCTGGATTCTGTCAGTTTGTGTTTTCCTTTTTGTTTCTATTTACATTGTCAGGAATGAGCCATTTGGGTCATTTTTTCACCTGTATGATTGTGTTTTCCTGTATTTCTTTAAGGGATTTTATTCTTTCCCTCTTTAAAGGTCTCTTTCATCTTCATAAGGATAGATTTAACATAATTTTCCTATCTTTCTGTTGTGTAAGGATACCCAGGGCTTGTTTTACTAGGATTCCTTGGTTCTGATGGTGCAATTTTGACATAGGTATTGTTGATTATGGTGTTCTGCTACCCAGTTAGCCACATATTTCTCCCTGTTTTGCAGTGAGTGTTTCTGCAGTTTGCTGGGGTACTGGAAGGTGACTAGAGTCCTGAGTCAGAGACTGGATACTCCTAGAATCTGGCATCACTATCTTTGGTAAGGTGGGAAGGTCCATGGGCTGACGGGTAGAACTGTGTGTCTCTGGATGCATGGCTGCCTTCCTTGGGAAGGCAGGTAAAGCCATGCTTCAGAGGCTGGATGATCCAGTGGCTCAGGTGCCATCTTCAGGATGGCAGATAGAACTCTCAGATGGATTCTTCAGAGAAGCATGTAGGGGCTTGGGAAGAAAACTGTATGAACCAGACTCCCTGGAGCCCCCCTCAGGAGGAAAGTTAGAGTTTTGGTCCACAGAGTTTGTCTTTCTATTTGCCTTTTAGAATGCTTTTTTAAAATGTTCTCTTTTTTCCTGTGTTATGATAAATATTGACGAATATTGGGCTGATTATTAGTATATTTTTCATAATATATGCATGCATTATTTACAAAATATTTAATTTATCAACCCATAGGCATTTCCCAAGACTGGGGTACCCAAAGGAATCATGACAGCCTAGGAGGTGGGGCTGATGTGTGAACAGGAAAAATGACCTAGCTGGGACTGGGCTTGGTGGGAACATACTGCTGTGAGGGTATGGAGTCCACCACAGCTTGAGTTGTGAGGTGAATCTGGAAACACAAACCAGATAGTCACAGGAAGAAACATAGAGTTTAAATAATAAAACACGTCTCCATAAAGTGAGAAAAATGGAGAGATTAAAAGATAAAGTATATTACATATTAAAAAATGAGAAATGTTATAGAATTGGGGGTTGTACACTGTATAATTTTTATAGTCACCATACCAAAAAGCATGTTCAATCATAGCTCAGTTTTTTATATCATTTTTTTAAAAATCAGGAGAAGTCAGACTTAGAGAGAAAGGAGAGTGAAAAACTAAATGCTAAAATGAAGGTTATAAAAACAGAGATTAGAATACTCCTTAAACCACAATAAAAATCTTCAGGGAAACCGGGCTTGACAGCCCCACCTTTAATTCCAGCACTCTGAAGACAGAAGTAGGTGGATCGTTCTGAGTTCAAATCCAGCTTGGTCTACAAAGAGAGTTTAGGACAGTCTGGGCTTTTAGGCAGAAACACCCTGTCTCATTAAAATAAGTTCCATGGAAATCCAGTATATGGCCTACAGTGCCACCTTGTGACAAAAATTAAAGAATGCTATCCCATTGAAACACTGGAGGCTTCAGTGATAAACCATCATAATCAGAATATGTTATATTTTCAAAATCAATTAATAGATGAAGGTCAATATGATGAATTTTAAATACAGGTTCTCAAGTCTAATACATGCAGTAAACATTGAACCCCTGCTCAGATCTAGCCAATGGACAGGACATCCACAGTTGTATGGGGAGAGAGGATTGACACTGACATGCACACTGGTGCCCCATATTTGACCACTTCCCCTTGGTGGCATTCAGAAAATGGATAAGCAGGCTACCAAAATGAGACTTGAAGGCCTGTGGCTGTATGGTGTGGGAGGAGGTCCCCTTCAGTCACAGACCTAGGGGAGGGAATAGAGTGCAAGTGGAAGGGAAAATGGGAGGATACAAGTGAGGGGAAATAATTCCGATATAATCTGAATAAAATAATTAAATAAAATTTAAGAATTTACAGGTTTTATTAATGTCACCTTAAAGCAATTGCCTACCATAGCTTAAATGTTCCATTTTGCAGAGTTTCTAAAAAGAAAAGATGGGTACCATACCATGCAGTCTTATAGAGAACTTCAGGGGGATTTTGTCTTGAGTTCTGAAAAGGATGATTCTGAGATGGTACATTAATTAGAGGTAATTGCTTACTTGCAAATGCATTTACAAATTGAATGTGATGATGCCTCAGTATATGTGTCCTATAGAATACAACAATTATTTAGACACTGTAACATAGAAAATGTTACAAATAGATCTTACAGTCATACATGACAAGCAATCATAGAAAAATATAACGGGACATTTAAATGAAATGGTCATAGAATAGAAGAGATAAATCGGATCTTCTAGAAACCCCTTTTAAATGGTTTGATGTCTTTTAAAATTTAGAAAACTGTGGACAAATGTTGACACATGATATGAAATATTGAGTAATCTTATAATCAATGTTGTTACATATAACACCCAGTTAATACAGTCATGAAATAGTACCAGGAATGGTTGTAATAGTAAAAATCATTAGCCAAAATTATTCAAATTATACTACCCTCCATACAGATGATATTAGTCACATGATTATTTATTTAGTGTTGACTCAATACAAATGGCACACAGGTAGTTTTTTTTTCACTTATTTTCCTGTCACCTTGTGTAATTAAATGAAAGTTCTTAGAGGACATTTGTGGGGCTTTTAAAAGCTCAGTAATTAAGTCCCTTGCCACTAGGCTGATGGTCTTTTATCCTCATGATCCAACTCCTAGATTATGTCCTTGAGAAGATGACCAACTTTTGAAAGATGTATACTGATATCCAAGAACTAAAACATAAAACATGTTGCAAAATAATTAAAGAAAATATAATGAAATCTCAACCCAGTACTGAAATGGCAGCCCTTGATCATTTTACTGGCAGATCATGGGACTGGAATCTGTTTTCAAGTCTCTGTGATTACTGCAAACATATTATAAACTAGCCTATACAGGAAATGAAAATAAAATATTAATTTAAAAAAGAAATCTAATCCTTGCAACCTGCATCCAGGGATATTTATAAAACAGACAAACAAACAAAGATTAAGCAAGCAAGCAAACAAAAATGTTGTTTGGTAGTTCTTAGTGAAATGATGCTGCTTAAGATTCATGTTTTCCTTCAATAGAAATATGACAACTGCAGAGAGTTTTTATCATCATAGTTATCAAACATACTAAAGAGATTATTTTAACAATATTTTATTCTTTTGTCAATCATTCAACTGAGTCTCTTATGGTAGATTTAACATTGGTGGTTAATATGTGGTATCCATAAAGAGAGTCTCACTCATCTCTTCCCAAATATCTCTTTAGGTATGTACTTAGTGTGGCAACTTAACTGTACATCAACAAGCAGCATCCTCATGCAGAGTCATTAAAATATTCTCCTCTAACTTTAAATATTATGCACTATCAGTTATTTGTGTGTGTGTGTGTGTGTGTGTGTGTGTGTGTGTGTGTGTGTGTGTTTTGTTTTGTGCACAGGTGAGTTCAGGTAACCATGTAGCAGAGAAGAGGACATCTTATGCTTTGGAGCTATTGTTACACAGGGTTGTTAATATCATTTTTTTCAGGGCTGAGTAGTGAATCAGGTCTTAATCAAGAGCAGGACATGACATTAACTCCTGAGACACCAATGCATCTTCCTCAGTATTCTTTCTGTTTATTAATCCATCAATCTCTCCTCTAAGCTCAAATCGTCTAACTCCTTGTATAATATCAGGATTCCCTTGGCTTCCCCCAGCAAGTAGGAATATTGTTTTACCATCATGTGAAAGCAGGAGTATACTCTCCTGCAAATTTTTAATCACCATTCAACAGGCTTCAAAGTCATTCACTCAGATATTAAAAGAACTTTGATTTTATTTTGAACGTTTTTTATTTTAGAGAAGAAAAGTACATACACACTTTGCACCACACTATGCCTGAATAGTGATAAACTGTGATATAAGTGGATGAGCGCAAGACTACTGGGATAATGTAGACAAGTGTAGTAGCCATGACTGCTATAACACCATTAGAGGAAACAGTGAGAATCATTTTAAAAACAGATAAAAGTTGTACTATCACTCAATATTTGTTGGTCATGCACTAACTTTATACTTGTTGGTTAGAATTAACTTACTAGTCAGAATACCTGGCCCAACTCAAGACCCAATCCATGGAAGGCAGCCAACCACCAACGCTATTAATGATACTCTGCTCTGTTGCATAAGGGAGCCTAGATGAGTTATACTCTGAAAGACTTCACCCAAAAGTAATTCAAAACAAATGCTTATACGCACCGCCAAACATGGAGTGGTACATAAAGAATCTTGTAGAACAGTGAAGTGAAAAAGAAAAGGGCCTTCAAGTTATAGGGGCTCCAATAGAAGATCAAGAAAAACAGCTAACCAGGGCCCAGAGGGGCTTAGTGAGACTGAAGCAACAACCATGGACTATGTATGAACTTGACCTAGGTCTCCTACACAGATGTAGGTTATGAAAAACACGTGTTTTGTATAGGTCTTCTAATTAGAGGGCTGAGAACTGTCCCTGACATGGACTCTGTTGCCAGGCTTTAGATCACTTCCTCTTAGTGGAACTGTCTTCCTATGCCATAGGTGAAAAAGACATGTTCAGTCCTGATGCAACTTGGTGAACTGGGGGATCTTCACTTATCTGAGGAATAGGAGAGAAGTGATAGGAGAGAGGGAGGAAGGGTGGGATTGGAAGGAGACAAGATATTGGGTTTAAACCATAATGTAAAGTGAATCAATAAATTAATTTCAAAAAAGCATTGGTGAGATATCCCTTTAGGAATATTATTTCTCCCTGATCTTTGGAAGAGAATTTGTGTGTGGTTTGAATACAATTATGTAGCACTTGGGAACAAAGATGCACCCCAGTATCCCAGCACTGGAAGACAAGATGGAAAATATCTCCACAGCCACCATGACCTTGCCCTTGGTGCTATGGTAGACAGGCAGGAAAGTGATCCACACAGTGCAAAACACCAGCATGCTGAATGTCAAGAACTTGGCTTCATTGAATGTGTCAGGCAGGTTCCTGGCCAAGAAAGCCACAGTTAAGCTTCCCAGGCCCAGGCAGCCTAAGTATCCTAGGACAGAGTAAAACGCTATAACTGAACCCTTATGACAGACAATGATGATGTGGCCATGCTCAGAGTGTACATCAGTATCAACAGTGGGAGGAGAAGCTCTTAGCCAAACTGAACAAAGAATAATTTGGAAAAGTGTAGAGAAAGGAATGATATAGTTAAGAGTTCCTGAAACCAGAATGTACCTCATCCTTCTTGCAGGAGCTGTGACTTTGAAAGCCAGAACCACTGTGATTGTTTTGGCCAATACAGTGGAAATAGCCACAATGAATACAATTCGAAATGTGATTTGCTGGAGGATGCTGATGACAGAGTTTGGATGGCCAATGAAGAGCAAGGAGCAGAGGAAACAGAACATGAGTGACATGAGTAAGATATAGCTGAGAGCGCGGTTATTGGCTTTCACAATGGCAGTGTCATTGTGCTTCAAAAATACTCCAAGAACCAGAGTTGTGAAGGCAGAGAAGCACAATGCCATTAACGCCAGAGCCATCCGTAAAGGGTCTTCATAGGTCAAAAACATCACAACTTTGTGGATGCAGTGATTCTGCTCTGTGTTGGCATACTGGTCCTCTGGATACTTCACACACTGGTCCATGTCTGAATGAGAAGGGAAAGATTTGGTACTGCAGCTTCAGCAGCTTATGGACAAGACATTTTAATATGTCTGTTGAAGATGATTTGCAACACCTCCATTTTATTGCTAATAATATAATTGAAGGACATTGCTATACAGCAAAGCTTATACTTATTAATTTTTATCTTCTCTGAGAAGAAAACTGAACCATCATTTGTCTATTTAACTGTGTTGATGAGAACATTTACAATATTTTTATAAAGCATAGATTTCTTACATTATTTGGAATGTTATCATGAGATGACTTATCTGATAAATTCATAAAATCAAAAATTAACCACATAATGGTTGAGTGTGTTTTAAAACCACCAACCCCATACATTCATTGCCTCATAAGTTCATTGACATTTTAATTAATGCTGTCTTTAAGAGTGATGGAGACAGTCTTCTACTTGGGCAAGACCTGTCATAGCTTTTCTTGTTCCAATTGACCAACCTGAACATATTGATATAAAAGGAACAGTAAAAGGAATTAAGGGGGTTAGGTGTGTGTGTGTGTGTGTGTGTGTGTGTGTGTGCGCGCCCGCGCGCACGCTTTTCCATATGAAAGAAACAGGTGAGCTCATAAATTTGGAAATAATTTGATTTATATGGGAGAAGTAGGAATATGAGTGTGAGAAGTAAAATTTATATAAATGTAATATTAATGATTGAAAATTGTAAAAATAATTAACATGTCCTTATTCATTTTTTCATCTAGCAGTATAAAGAAGAACTCCTCCATCTAGTTCATGAAAAGCACTTGGTGACTACTGAAATTAGATACCTCTACAAACTGAGCACTACAAAGCCCTTCATCTTGATCCCATCTTCATAGGAAACATCCTGCACATTCTTACTTCCCTAATTCCAATCTGTATGACACACAGACTCTGAATACACTTAGGGATAAAATATGTATTGATAAACAGCATGAATAAAATGAAATAAGTACCATTAAGCAAGAGTTGTAGCCCAGCTTTTTTGTGTGTAGTGCAACATACCGCATTCACAACATGCTTTCCCAAATGGCATGCTCAGGAAACTTGATAGGAATTGTGTCAATTCACTTGATAATTTCAGAGACTTATGGTTTGCTTATAGTTTTGAAAATCTACCCAGATCTAGCCAATGGTCAGAACATTCTCGACAGTTGAGTGGACAGTTGGATATGACTTTCTCACGTACTCTGGTGCCTCACCTTTGAACATGTCCCCTGGAGGGGGAGACCTGGTGGCACTCAGAGGAAGGGCAGCAGGTTACCAAGAAGAGACTTGATACCCTATTAGCATATACAGGGGGAGGAAATTCCCCTCAGGAACAGTCATAGGGGAGGGGAATAAGGGGAAAATGGGAGGGAGGGAAGAATGGGAGGATACAAGGGATGGGATAACCATTGAGATGTAACAAGAATAAATTCAAAAATAATTTTAAAAAAGGAAAAAATCTTTTTATGTAAAACAATAGATTTCTGGACAACTGTAATTTGTTAATTTGCTTGAAAAGCTAGATAGTTGACTTAACAATGAAGAGACTGTTCTACTGTTTCAGAAAATCTGAGTTCAGTTCCTAGAACCCATGTGAGGTGTTTAACAACTGCCTGCAACTATAAATACAGCGTTATTAGTTGCCTCTCACCTGAATCTGCCCTTGAGAACATATACTCTCTGAACTCACACATAACATTAATAAAGAAATAATGAATAGTTTTTGTAATTATTGATGTAACTACCCCTAATTCTTGTTATTGTTATGTTTAAAGCAATTTTATTACAATCTGTTTAATCCTTTTGGGTATATTGGAATGCATAAATGTCAGAAGACATTTTCTAGGAGTGGTTTGACTCCTTTTGCTATAAGGTTCCTGGGGATGAAGTACAGTCATCGTTCTTATTGGCAAAAAGATTCAAATATTGAACCATCTCACTGTCCAGAAGTATGTTTTAAAATTTTCCATTTCATTGCAGAGTATGAAGGCAAAGGGTGAGAAAAACTATTCATTGTCCATTTGCATTTAGCCAAGTGTAAACATATAATCACTTGACTAAAGGGGCTCTGTAGGTGGCAATAAAACTTTAATAGTTGTGACTAATTGTTGTCAATACAAAAGCACTCTAATTTATTATTTCATGAAATTATCAATTGGGTGCTGTATATAAAATATTTTTATAAGACCCCTTATATTTTATAGATTATATGTCAACACTTACCCCTACTTTACTAGAAACAAGTGGCATCAGAAATTGGGCTTCTAGATATTATATGAATTCTGTCTCTTACATATCAGTTTCTGATAATTTTATAAGTAGTATTTTGTTTACCTTTACGCTAATTTTTCTAAAGATACAGAAATGGTTTCCCCACCCCATTACCCAGTCCAGGCAGTCTTTTACCCTATCTTTTCTGCATGGTGCTATGAACATACATGGTGTGCGTAGACATATGTAGGGAGAAATACATATGTTCAAAAAGAATATGTGCATATTTGGAAGATTAATGACTGGAATGTTTCCTACATGTAGTTATAGAGATTTATCACAAGGAAAGATCTTGCGTAGAATTGCTCACACTGCAGTTTGATTATGAAAATTGTTTCTTTGGGAAAATGTCATATGACATAAATTTTCAATTGATCAAAATGTATGTCTAGGCATAAGGTGTTGTTAATGTTTTTACTCCTATAAAGACTAATAGAGGAAATTGTATATTTTATTTTTGCAGTTGCTTTTTGGACTCCCTCAGCATTCTTTTTTGTGTATGTGGCAAGGATTACCATTTTGAAGGCTTTACCACAGCAGCACACACTCACTTGTTCCATTAGAAATTTCATTTTCTGGGCAGTGGATACAAATAAAGCAGCAGGCTGACATTCCCTACTGCCTGAATTGTCTGAATCCAGGACCACAATCAGCACTGCATACAGAGGGTAGCATCTGAGAAAGTAATATACATGCTAATATCAGGAGTTTTATCTACTTCTGCCATAACTATATAATATTAGCATGTTAATATATCAATAAGGCAATTTTTAAAGGTATCTGGATGCAAATCTTGATGAAAGCGAAATGATATATTAACTTATCATAATATTTCCTGAATTTCATTATCTTAAAGGAGCCTAAAAAACAAAACCTAAGACATACATGTAGACATCAAACAAAGATATAAACACACAAATATGTGCATACAGAGACCTACATCCATACATAGATACACATATAATACATCAAGACATATTTACTTACACAGACATCAACATAATGGCCAAACAGAGATATCAACATATGGACACAAACAAACACACAGGAACAGAAATGCACAAAACACATACATAGGCACACACATGCATGCACAGACATATAAACACAAAAAGACACAATGGAATATAAATATTCACACAGAGAAGCATTGACACAAAGACAGATTAGTGCTCACAACATCCAAATACAGAAAGACAGACACACAGACATACACACATACACACACACAGCAACACAGATATAGATATGTGCAATTCCATACACATAAACACACAAAACCTAGAGTGAGAAACACACAAACACACAGACACATGCACTGACATATACCCTCAGAAAATACACAAAAACGAAAAAAAAACAGAGAGGCACTGACATACATGCAAATTTATGCTAACTGCTACAGACAGACACACAGAATCAGTTGGCCAGAAACACACACACATGCATACATATGTGTATGTGAGTTCATCTCACCAAAATAAGCGTTTTACAGAGAAGGCATTATTCACCTGTGGTTGTTGAGTGCTTGTTCAGAAGGTAAAGATAAGGCAACACTTTGTTCAAACTTCAAATCTGACCATGTATTCATTTTTAATTATTCAGAAATGTCAAAAATACACATCATGTGTGAATCCCTGAGTTTCTCATATTTCCTTATGAAATTAACTGAATTGGCTGAGGTAGTGAGTGAACAACTGATGAATGAATGGACAGAGTGGGCCACATTTGGCTCCTGTATAAAAATGATTCTAATTAGTGGCCATGTATTAAACATATTCCCACATATTCATCTTCATATTGTTTCATAATCCTGTAGATTATTTTTGAAGGCAGAACATCTTTTTAATAACTTCACACATGACAGATGCACTTTTAAAAAGATGTATGTTTGTCTTTTGAAATCAATTGGTCCCTTTCACAGAAAACCCAATGCCCAGCAGTACAATACCTGGGGATAAACCTGAGGACACTTGCTCAACTATGTTCATAGCAGCTTTGTTCTTAACATCCAGAGACCAAAAACAATATATATATATAGCCATCAACCAAAAAATAATGGATAATAAAACTGTGCAACATTTATACAATGAAATACTACTTAGATACTAAAACCAAGAAAATCACAAAATTTACAAGTTAGTAACTAAAAAAGATCATCCAGAGTTTGGTAATCCGACCAAGAAAGACACACATGATATGTACTTATTTAGCCATATAGTACAGGATAAACTTACTAGAATTCAAAGACCCAAAGAAAATAAGTAAGAAAGGGGAGCAAAGAGAGAATGTTTAATTCTCACTCGGAAGCAGAAATGGAATAGACAGCCAAAAAAGTTGAAGATAGGGTTCAAGGTAGGAGAGGGAGCACAGAGAGAAGTGAAGGTGGATGTCAGACTTGGGGCAGCTGTTGCAGGAGGACAGAGGTCCTCAAGGGAAGGGAGAAACTGGGTGTAGACATCTGTCTGTCAAGATGGAGAACTAAGACAGTGTAGGTTCTGGAATAACATGGAAGGTGACTCTAGCTGAGATTCCTAGCAGAGTGTCATGGGACTTAGAGGACATCCTCTAACTAGATAGGACTCCTAGTTGAGGGAAGAGGACCACAATCTACCCACAATAACTTTGATGGAAATTTTACCCTCCCTACAAGATGTGCAGTGATAAATATGGAGCAGAGATTGAGGGAATGTCATTCCAATGCCTGCCCAAAACTGAGACTTACCCCACAGGATAGAGCCAACATCTGACACTATTACTGATACTGTGCTATGCTTGCAAACAGGAGCTTGGCATAGCTGTCCCCTGAGGGGCTCCAGCCATCAGTGAATCAAAACAGATGCTGAGAATCATGCTGGCCAAAGTGTTGGGAGTCTTGTGGAAAAGCAAAGGAGGGTAAGGATAAAAGAACCAAGGAGTGACATGAGCTCCACAAGAAAAACAACAGTGTCAACTCATGAGGTAAACAAAATGTCTTGTGAAGACTGACTCACCAACCAAGAACCATGCATAGACTGGACCTATGACCCATAAACAGATGTGGCAAATGGGCAGCTCAGGCATCATGTAAGTCCCCTAGTATGAGTAATCTGGGCTGCATCTGACCTGAACTCTGTTGCTTGTTTTCTAACTCTTTCCCCTGGTGGAGCTTCATTGTCAGGCCACAGGGGAAGAGGACACATTCAGTCCTGATGAGATTGATTAGTTGGGATGGGTTGGTAGTGCAGCTTCCTTCTCTGAAGAACAGAGATTGATATAAAGGGGAGGGAGGGAGAGTGGGACTAAGAGTAGAGGAGGTAGAGGGCTATGATTGGAGGTAAAATAAATAGATAAATGTTAATTAAAAATATGTATGTGTGTATGAATCCCTGTGAGTAAACATTAGCAATGCTCATTTATGCCATAGTAATGTAACTGATCCCATGGCTTTGAATGAGGTTTTGCTCTAGCCTACATCTTTAAATCCACAGGAATAATCCTTCTCCAGACATTCATGCACAGATAAAGTGTATGCACAAATATCTCAGGATCATTCACTTACTTTATTTCTAAAAAAGCACATGTGATTCACACTTGACAAACAGTGCAATATAGTTTATCTTATCAAAAACATATTTTGACCATACTTCCAGATACACTATCAGAACACTAGCATCCTACTGAGAATTACATACATATGAAAATTACAGAAAGATTTCTTGGTGCCAACATTACATGTTTGCAAAATAGAATATAAAGAGAAAAGCACATGATAATTCTTTCTGATATACTTTTAATAAAAAGAGGCAAATATTAATTTGGAATATAAGATCTTTTTTGTTTGTCTTTATGGGAAGAATAATCTCTTCTGACTTTTCCTAGTAATTTCCTATCATC
Source organism: Acomys kempi (assembly GCA_907164505.1). Lineage (NCBI taxonomy): Eukaryota > Metazoa > Chordata > Mammalia > Rodentia > Muridae > Acomys > Acomys kempi. The sequence goes on along the minus strand of OU015361.1, from coordinate 66,549,253 downwards.
TGACAAACAAACATCAGACATAATCATTCATTGTTAATGATTCATTCAGATTTAAATATAGTTAGTTTTCCAGTTAGAAACTGTTCCTTTGTGGTGTCATTGTCTACAAAGTAGCCTCTTTTAGAATAACCTTTATTACCACACACAAAATTGTTATTGAAAATTTCAGTGCCACATGATATGAATTTGAGACTAGAATTTGTGTGACTCAAATACTAGCTCATGCATGCTAAACATAAGAAACACCACTTACTGCAGCTATCAGAGTAGACTAGTAGTATAAAGTGCTGTGCTTGAAAAGAACTAACAGAAACCCATAAATCCAAAATATATACAGTAACCACATGGCAAAATATGCAATGGTACTTAGTAAATTAATGAAATAGAAACATAAGTGGCAAGTGTGATAAGTGTCAGAAAATAAGCAACTTAGACATAAAAAGAAGTCATATAATTTTTAAATAAATAAGACATGAGATGCTGGGAAACTCCTCTAATCCAATTTTCAGCCACTGTCAACTAGACATGCTACAAATGCAATTCAGTCTAGTGACAAGGAAAGTAAATTGTCACAACTAGTAGTGATAGCCTAACTTTTCAAGCTTAAAATATAAAGTTTAAGCATTCCTTCTTTAAGTTCCTTCTTTATGTAAAGAACAGGAATTTGTAATACATAAAAGTCA
>OU015361.1:66537213-66548560 GCA_907164505.1 Acomys kempi | reverse complement strand
CAGAGAGTAACTGAACATCTGTGTGAAAGCTCTCTGTACCTAGATATAGTCCAAACATTGGAGGCCCCAGCACATGTACTGGTAGCTACACACTGACAGAAAAGTTATCAATATACTCTATGGTTAGTTAATTATACCTTCTCAGACTGAAATTTATTGAAATGGTATGGGATAATTTTTTATAATAAATCACTGAATATTGTGCTTTGGAAACTGTCAACAGGAGGGCTAACCTGAGGATCATGGTAAAGATTCCTGAGTTCACTCAGTGTCTAGCCTTGAAATCAGGAGGCTAACTGGAAGAAACATATAATACTCTGTTTACCAATTTAAAGTCATAAAATAGCATTGAGTTTATAACAGAATTCAGGGATGTTTAATGGTGAACACATTGGAAGAACAAGACAGCATTCAAAGCATTGTTCTGTGTCTCATCTTCACACCTCTCCTGAAATACTTGTTATGAAATCTATATGAAAAAATACAAAAGCACTTACAGCGTATTCAGAATGTTGCTAAAATAGTCTTTTTTTCACTAGCCCTTGCACTGAATAAAAGGTGAAGATACAAGCTGTCATAAAGTTTCCATCCTTTTTTTTTCATTCCGTCTCATTCTCCAAAAGCACCAGGAAGGAATGGAACTGGCCATTGGAAGTGCAATGTTCAGAAGCAATTATCACAAAGTCAAAGTGAACATCTTTGTCCTACTGTAAACCTGTGTATTATGTGCTGAGAAGTGTCATGTATATCAGCCTATCAGATGGGGATCCTTGTGTTCCTACCCTCTTATATTTCTGGCCAATGGAAAGTCTGCTTGCACATTCGTGATTCTTTTTCTCCACAAGGCCCTTTCTTGTTCTGGAAGGAATCTTCCCTGGGGCTTGTCATCTGAGGTCCACAGTCCATGTGATAAACATGAGTTGATAAATATATATCACAATAGTTCTGTCTCTGGTTCCATGAGATCATTCATGTTTACAGCAGTAAGATTCCTAGGCAGAGGCACATTTATAAAAATTTGGTCTCAGAACTATATGAGATATATGTTTGTGTGAATACCTAAAAACTATGTCACTAGATTTTTTTAGATGATTCACAGTGAAACATAAGTTATTGATTCAGGAGTGACACACTGTGAGTCATGCTATATCCAAAATCATCCACCTACTCACAAAATGGCAGATAATTTGCAGGTTAAATATTGATTTTTAAATGTTAAACAGGATCTAGAGAAAATTCTAGACATTTTTGTATCATTTCAACTATTAAATAAGATGTATCATTCCATTAACACCTACATTAATGAGAAACTAAGTTAAATATTTGAGTTCTATTATATGATCTCCACCGTAGATTCTCAGTTCTCACAGATCAATAACCTTTGGTGACCCCTTTCTTAAACGTCATCTTTGATTTTCAACATTGAAACATTTGTTTTTTTTATATTCAAGTAATGCCTGTAAGGAATTCTTATGCTGAGTATCTTCAAAGTGAATAAGAACTGAGAAACAACCATGGGTTTAATTGTAAATTCTTCCTATATCATTTTCCTGATTATTTGAATAATCTATGCTTGGTTACACTCTAGAATCTGCATTGCCAGTGTGATGATGATATTTTCTTCCCATTTCCTTCACTCGATACTACATCCTTAATTCCTCTAGGCCTTTGCAGTTCTGAAATAATAGTTGTCCTACATTACTTGTGTAAAAATGCATGTGTCACACATGCACACCAACAGATACTTATACACATAGACTATTGAAACTATCGTCTATGAAATCTCTGAATTTCCCAAGTTTTATTGTGTAGCTTAACAATGATGACCACAATTGCTGAGAGTGATACTATTTTTCCAGGTTGAGCACAACCCCATTATTTATAGAGAGACCACCATGTGCTTTTCATCTGAATTCAAATAAGTCTAGAAAAATATGGACCCAATAATTGTATTTGTCTAGTTTTATCTTTGATTTTTTTATTTCAGTCTTTTACGAATTAAATAGAAGCAAATATTTATGCATCTATATAAGCATTTCCATTATTTAATTAAAAATAACATTGTGTATATTTAAGATACAAGATATTTAATTACTTTTTCAAAATTCTAAGAATGCATTGCAAATAGCAAAATTACTATGTACATACAAAGGTAAAATCACACAAATTTGGATGATATGTCTTACTAATTTGCCCATCAGTTAAAAGGCATTACATTTGATATCATATCTTGTATATTCCAAAATAAACATGGCAGACAAGTGAGTACATGGCATGCATACCTACGTACATACATATTTCATGAGAGGTTTGATGTAGCAAATTCCTACATTTGCCAAATGAAGTAGCTGTATCCTGTTTACCACACTGGTGCCCTCAGGTTCAACTCACTGTACAAGCATTGAAGGGAATTTTCACAACTCCCCTATTTTCATTAATTTATTTTGTCATTATTATCTATCCATTCTCATCAGGATGAGGGACACTCCTCCTGACTATTGACTCGTATTTTTATCTCTAAACTAACATAATTTGAAGTTCTGCTAAATTAGATAAAATAAAAGTTAAAAATGTAATTCTGTATGTGAGGAAATATGCACTACTAGGCATGGAGTAATGACCCAGTAAATTAAGAGCAGAGACTCTTCTTACAGAGATCTAGGGTTCTATCCCAAGCATCCATATAGAGCCTATAACCATTTATAAATTCAGTTCTAGAGGATTTGCTTATGTATTCTAAACTCTGTTCACTCAGATGCATAAGATGAATGAATTCTTTTTAATACAGAAGTATGTGTTACTATCTATTTAAAGCTAACAAAAACTTTTATTTATATTTTCTCACCGTTATTTTTAACAAAATTTAGGATAAAAACATAAAACAAAATACATCACATAAAAGATGGACAAGGCAAAATAACAGAAGGAAAAACACCCAAGAGAAGACACAAGAATCAGATGCACACACATTCACAAACACACTGGTATTTTAACCAATACTAACCTGAAAGCTATGCTATCTTTGCAAATGATCTGATTCAGACCATGTAGGACCTGTGATTTCAGCTTAAGCCTCTGTGAGTGCATATGAGATTTTCTCAGTTGATTTAAAAGCTTTATGATGGCTTTTCTTTGATAGCTGTTTCAAGTTCTATGATTGAATCTTCTAGTCCAAGATTCATTACTCCATCTCTTGAATTCTCTTAGAGAAGCTTGCCTCTATGTTGCTTGCTTTCTTTTCTAAGTTCTCTTGTTCCTGGCTTTCTTCTGTCTGTGCTTTTATGATTGCTTCCATTATCATCTTCCGATCCTGAACGGTTTTATTGATTTCCTTCATCTGATTGTTTGTATTTTCCTGAACTTCATCCAGTGCCTCTCTATAAGTATCTTTAATGTCTTCAATTTGTTTGGCTGCATCTTCCTGCATTTATTTATGTATTTTATTCATTTTCTCCATTATCATCTTCATTACTAAGGATTTGTGGTTATTTTCTTGTGTTTCTGTTGTGTTTGAGTTGCCAGGGTTGATTTCTTTGGGATAGCTATTATCTGGAGATGCCATATTGTTTTGGGTTTTGTTGTTTATGTTTTTACACTGGACTTTAGTCATCTTGATGTCGCTGACATTGAGATGTAGTTTCTTTTTTCCTTCGCTGGATCAGCCAGGTGACCTGATTGCACCTCGAGGGGATGTTACTCCACACCCTGGATTCCCCACTGGTTCAGAAGAGACTGGTGCTGGTGCTCTATACCCTAAGGATCTGTTTGAGGTAGTATAGATAAAGCTGATTATCCTGCCTTTGTCTGGGCTTTGAAAACTCTGCCATCAGCCACTGGGTTTTGGGGGACCAAAGCTCATTGTATCTTACAGTACTGTACCCCCTGCTGGCTTGTAATGGTTGGTTAGGATTTTGCATGATCCATCCAGACCATGGGGCCTAGGTTGATTCCTAATCAAGAGAGGATATACTGCCCTCTGACTTATGGTAGTTACCTGGGCTTCCAACAGATCCCCTCCTGCTGGTTATGTCACATCTGAGTGTGCACGGGAATGCATCACTTGTATTCTCCTGTTCCTCCCTCCTTCCTATTTTCACCCTATTCCACTCCCCTATGTCTGTGACTGAGGGGGACTTCCTCCCCCCATATATGCTCATAGGCTATCAAGTCTTTTCTAGATAGCCTGTTATCCTTCCTCTGAGTGCCACCAGGCCTCCCCAACCAGGGGACATTGTCAAATATTTAGGACCAGAGTTTGTGTGAAAGTCAGTCCCCACTCTCAACTCAACTGTGGAGAATGTCCTTTCCATTGGCTAGATATAGGTAGAGGTTCGAAGTTTACTGCCAGTATTGTCCTTAGCTGGTACCATAGTTTGAGGAGGACCCCCGGTCCCAGATCTACCCATCATAATGTTCTTCTTGTAGGTTTCTAGGACACTCTGGATCCTTCTATTTCCTCATTTTCCTATACTTCTCTCAACTAGAGTACCAATATTATGTCTTCACATCTATCCTAATTTCCTGGTAAGTGAAGACTCATTGGACATGCCTCTTGGGCTAGTGTCCAATTATAAGTGACTATATTTCTAAAATACATTAAAATGTTTTATTTTAATTATTTGCCTATGTCCCTTATACAATCAAATCTATAATTTTCTTCTTTACTGTTTTTCTTTCTTGCTTTGTTATCACTGTAATGCTAGGTTTGGAAAAGTTCTCTAATTATAGAATAACTTGAGAATAACTGGTTCTCATTCTTATCAATGATCTTCTAGAGGAGCAAGAGAGATGACTTAGTAGTTAGGATCACTGGATGGTATCCAACAATAGTAGAATATGATTCCCAACACACATATGATGGTTCTACTGCCTATCTTGAGACCAGCAGACCATCAATGAAGCATGAAAGTCTGAGAAACATAGCAGGTTTCGGGAACACACAGCTAATGCCATGGACAACCAGATGGCTAAGGCTAGTGTAGGAACACAATCAACAAAAACCAGGTCAATATGGCTTGATCAGAACAAAAACAAAACAAAACAAAACAACCAAAAAACAAAACAAAAACAAAAAAACCCTGGATATCCTAATGCAGCTGAAACACAGGAAAATGACCTTAAATCTATGCTTATAAAGTTATTAGAGGCATTAAAAAAAATAGATGAATAAATGTCTCAAAGAAATACAGGAAAATACAATAAAATAAATAGAGGTCATCAAAGACCTACAGGAAAATACAATCAAACAGGTGAAAGAAAGGAATAAAATGGCTGAAGATATGAAAATGGAAATAGAACCAATAAAGAAAACACAAATCTGAAAATCCTGAGATGGAAGTTTTAAAAAGAGAACAGGAGTCACAGAGGTAAGCATGAACAACAGAATAAAAGAGATGGAGGAGAGGATCTCAGGTATGGAAGATACAACTGAAGAAAGTGATACATCTGACAAAGAAAATATTAAATAGAAAAAATCCCTACATGGAGACCTCAAAGAAATAAAGGACAACATCAAAAGATGAAATCTAAGAATAATTGGAATAGAAGAAAGATTCTAGACACCAAGGACCAGAAAATTTTTCAAGGAAACCATAGAAGAAAATTTACCCAACTTAAAGAAAGAGATATCCTTAAACATACACGAAGCTTACAAAAGACAAAGTATACTAGACCAGAAAAGAAATTCCCATTACCATATAATAACCAAAATATTAAATCTAGATAACAAAGAGAAAATATTCAAGTTGGCAAGGTAAAAAGACCAAGTAGCATCTAAAGGCAGACCTATCAGACTCAAACCTGACTTCTCAACACAGACTATGAAAGCCAGAAAGGGCCTAAAATATTTCATGCAAAAATTAAGAGACCATATATGTCATCCCAGACTACTATTTCCAGCAAAGCTTTCAATTATGGTAGAGGGATAAAATCACCTATTCCATGACAAAACAAACGTTAAATAATATCTATGTAAAAAACTTGTAATATAAAAGATAATAGAAGGAAAACTCCAACCCAACAAGGTCAACTTGATCCAAGAAAACAGAGGATAGAAATAACTTCAAAGCAGCAAAACCAAAAGAAGACAAGCACATAAACATACTATAACCATCAACACCACAGTAAAAGGAACTAACAACCATTGGACAGTAAAATCTGTCAACATCAATGGACACAAGGGTCCAATAAAAAAGACACAGGATAACAAAGGTATATTTAAACAGGATCTGTCATTCTGATGCATACAAGAAATATATGTCATTAACAAAGATAAACATTATGTCAAAGTAAGGAGATGGGAGAAGATTTTCCAAAAAAACAAATGCAAGTAGCAAGGTAAATTGCCATGCTGATACCTAATAAAGTAGACATCCAACCCAAATTACAAAAAAATATGGGAAAGGACACTTCATTCTCATAAAAGGAAAAAATTACCAAGAGAGAATCCTAATCCTGAACATCTATGCCCCAAATAAAAGCATACCCACAGTTGAAAAAAGAAATATAATTAAAGTTTAAATCACACACTGATCCCCACACATCAATAGTGGAAGACTTCAACATCCAATTTATACCAATAGGCATATTTATGAAATAGAAAATTATGGGGGTAGAGAGATGACTAAGAGGGTAGGAGCACTGTCAGTCCTTCCAAAGGTCCTAAGTTCAGTTCCCAGCAACCACATAGTGGCTCAGAACCATTTATAATGAGGTCTGGTCCTCTCTTCTGGAAGGAAGACACACATACAGCCAGAATACTGTACAAATAATAAATAAATCTTAAAGAAAAACAAAAACTAAATAGAGAAATGTTAAAACTATCAGAGGTCATGAATCAAATGATCCTAGTAAATGTCTACAGAACGTTTTACCCAAACACAAAAGAGAATACATTGTTCTCAGCACCACACAAAATCTTCTCCAAAATCAACCATATAGTCAGTCAAAATACAAACTATAACTAATACAAGAAAATGGAATTAACCCATTCTTCTTTGTAATTTCATTACATCAATGTAATGAAAAGACTACGCACTCATGGAAACTGAACTGCACCTGACTCCATGACTTAAAGGAGGAAAATTGTCTTCACGAAGAAAAAATAAAGAAATTAAAAACTTCTAAAATTATATGAAAATAAAGGAAAAACATACACAGATGTATAGGACATCATGAAAGCAATGCTACAAGGAAAGTTCATAGTACTAAGTGCCTTCATGAAGAAATTGGAGAGAGACCTGAGAGATAGTTCGGAGGTTAGGAGCACTAGCTGTTCTTCCACAAGTCCTGAGTTCAATGCCTATCAACCATATTGTAGCTCACAATCATATATCATGTGATCTGATGCACTTTTCTGGCCCTAAGGTACAGAGCACTGTATTCATAATAACAAATAAATAAATCTTTTTGAAAAAAGAAATTGGACAGAGATCACAAGGAGGCTTGTGTATAGCCTAAGCAACACTCATTTTAGAGCCCTCCTTGCTACTGACTCCACCTCCCAGACCCACCTAAGACATAGACAGCAGTTAGCCACCAGAGCCAGCAGAGCAGAGCTGTTTGCAGGACACATACCCTTTTGCCCTCCATCCTGAGGAGGCCCACGTTAGGTGAGCAACATGCAACAGAAAGCACTCTCTAATGCTGACTTCATCTGTCTGCTCCTCCTGGGACACAGGGAGCAGAGAGCAAATAGAGGCAGCAGAGGTGACCTGCTTCTGAGAGCAAAGCTACATTGTCCCTCATCCCAAGAGACCTGTGTCTGGCTCTAGCAACATTCAGGTTAGAACCCTCTCTAGTGATGATTCCATTTGCCTGACCCAACGGGAATACAAATAGTAGTAAGACATCTGAGACAGTAAGTGTGAGCAGTACTTGGACCCAACCTCCATTTTCTGCCATCATGAGGAGGCCTACCAGGCCTCCTCTCTCTCTGCTGATGACTCATAACCTGCCAAACCCACCTGGGACAAGACCAGCACAGGGAACACCAGGCCTGTTAACACTAGAGACAACCTGATGGTTAGAGGTCAGCATAATAACAAAACCAACAAAGCCCACTGTGATGTGACACCACACGAAACCAGTTTCCCTACCACAACAAGCCCAGAAGATACTGTTACACCTGAAGTGCAAAAAATGGCTATAAATCTGAGCTTATGAAAACGAAAAGAACTTAAAGGAGGAGAAGAAATACAGGAAAATACATTCAAACAGATGAAGAAGCGGAATAAACCCATAAAGAAATGTAGGAAAATACAATCAAAAGGGAGAAGGAAATAAGTATAAAAGGTCAATACCTAGAAATGAAACTAAAAGCAATAAAGAAAACACACTCAAAGGTAATCTGGAGAAGGAATACCTAGGGAAGCGAACAGGAAGAACAGATACATGTACCACAAACATAACGCATGACATGGAAGAAAAAAACTCAGATATAGAATGTACAATCGAAGAGATTGAAACATCAGTAAAAGAAAATGTTAAATCTAAAAAGTTAAGGACAAAAAACAGCCGAGAAATCTGGGAAACTAAGAAAAGACCAAACATAAGAATGATAGTATTAGAAGAAAGAGAAGACTCCCAGCTCCACGGTTGAGAAGATATTTTCAATAAAATCATAGAAGAAAATTTGCCAACCTAAAAAAATAAATGCCTAGAAACAAACAAGATGCTTAAATGAGACCACATAGATTGGAACAGATAACAATATCCTTCCATGGCATAATAATAAAATGTTAAATCTTGGAACAAAAAAAATATTAAAATCTGCAAGGGAACAAGTAACTTACAATGACATACCTATCAAAAGTACACTTCACTTCTCAACAGAGACTCTAAAAGCTAAAAAGGTCTGAACAGATATCTTACAGCCCAAGGATGACAACCTAGACTGCTATACCCAGGAAAACTTTCAATCACCAGAAATGGAGAAAACAGGATATTTCATGAAAAACACCAAGTTTAAATAGTACATAGCCAAAAAGAATACTAGAAGGAAAACTCCAACCCAAGTAGGCTACAGACAACCAGTGAAAAAAATGACACCACAGCCATAAATCCAAAAGAAAGGAAGCACTCAAACATACCCTAGGTAGAGCCCAGGAATTCTCTTCAGTTGGTTGTTTAGTCTCTGTGAGCCCCCCAACCCCACCAAGGCCCAGGTTATATTCCTCTGTAGATCTTGTGGCTCGCTCATTTTTTTCCTGCCTTTCTTCCCCAAGACTCCCTGAGCTCCACCTATTATTTGGCTGTGGGTCTCTACATTCATTTGCATCAGCTACTAGATGAAGCCTCTCAGAAGACATTTATGTTAGCCTCCTATCTGGAAGCATAGTAGAATATCATTAATAGTGACAGGGATTGTCTTTCTTCCATGGGGTGGACCTAATTTGGCACAATCATTAGTTGGCCAGTCCCTCAATCTCTGTTCCATCTTTATCCCTACACATCTTGTAGAGAAATACAAGCTTTTATGAGGTTTTTGGTGTCCCAATACCTCCACTAGAAGTGCTAGCTGACCTGCAGGGTGGTACTTTAGGCTCCATATCTAGTACTGCTAAGAGTCTCGATTAAGGTCCATTATCATCACAGCAGAAATCATGCTGGTGTGCAGGTAGACATGATGCTAGAAAAGAAGCCAATAGTTCTACATCTGTCCCTGAAAGCAGCAGGAAGAGAGAGTAACACTGGGCCTGGCTCGAGCTTCTTAAACCTCAAATCCAACCCCCAGTGGCACACTTCCTCCAACAAGGCCACATCTACTCCAACAAAGCTACATGTAGTATTCCTTTCAAATATGCCACACCCTATGAGTGTATGGGAGCCATTTTTATTCAAACAACCACATAAACTTGAGGATGTGTCTCCTTTAAGGAAAAATGTTTTGGGGATAGAAAAAAATCTTTACAGTTTAAAGTAATTTTTTATCTAAAGTTAGCATAGCTAAATAGTAAGGATTTAGATAAGTATAAACAATACCCACTTTTGCTTTTTAAATTTTATCAATTAAATATTTAATGTTATACCACAATAACTTGGCCCAATAGGTAGTAGACAATTTAGTAATGTGGTTAATATTAAATTTTTCTCAAATAATTTGCTAGCATAAGTATTGTTAGTAATCAATTGTAATGAGAGTCCCAGAAATACAATTTATAACAGCTATTTAACAAAGACAGTTTCCAGATGTGACACAATGGCATTTTCCTGGAGTCACCGGGGCCCCATCCTAGGCCTGGGACTATGCTCTATAGCTGACTACTTAGTGAAAGGCATTATGCACTCTGAGCACAGATCACCATATACCTGGCAGCAAAGAAAGTCCCAACACAAACTGCTGTAGTTTCAGATGTCAAGTCCATTCATTATTAGAAGCTTGGAATATTGTATACAATAATATTTTTGTACTGTGTACAATAATAGAAGATAGGCTTTCATGAACCTTAACTACCTCCTTTGCCAGAGTATGATCATATATCACACTAAGGACAACCATAAGAAATGAACAAACAAAAAACAAACAAACAAAAATAAATCAAAAGTAGTCATCAACTTTAAACATTTAAACCTAAATCTTTATTAGCTGAAGATTGGGCATCTTTAAATTTTAACAGATTTATTTTTGAGCTGAAGAAGATGTTTCTATTAGGCAACAGGATATTCAGACACAGCTGAGAAATAATTACAAACAATTCTTAAGGAGAAAATAATTGAGTTTTCCCATAAAAGTGTAGATTCAGCAGATACTGTAATGGAAAGAAAATTGTACACTATCAAAGCATAACATTATCATTGAGGAAGAACCTGCTGGAAAGCTCTAGTTTTTATGATGTTTTGTAGACAGTCTGATAAAACAGATTTTCAGGCTAACCAAGAGTAATAGGTAAAAATTTCAAATGAAATCATTTTTATTTATTGCATTTCTAGATTAACCACTCCTGTCTCTCAAGGGGATTTGAGAAACATTCAATTTATGATTGCACTGCATTACAAAGAAGAAACATTTTTAAATATTTTTTTCTTGACAGGTTTCTCTGTGTAGCCTTGGCTGTCCTGGACTCATTTTGTAGACGAGTCTGGCCTCTGACTCATAGCAATCCACCTTTCTCTGCCCCCAAAATACTATGTTAAAGGCATGTACCACCATGCATGACTTTTTTAATTTTTTAATTTTAATTTTTTTTTAAGACCATCTAAGCATGTTAATACTGTTATATTTAACTTTTTGCTATATTGTACAAAAACACAATTTTTAAAGAAAATTGAGATTTTATTTTAATAATAATGAATATAATGAAAATAATAATAATAATAATAATAATAATAATAATAATAATAATAATAA
>OU015361.1:66442339-66537203 GCA_907164505.1 Acomys kempi | reverse complement strand
AATAATAATAATAATAATAATAATAATAATAATAATAATAATAATAATAATAATAGAAAAATCTGGCACTATAAATGAGAAATTTTATCATTTTTAATATAAAGGACAAGATAAAATATTTATTTCCTAATATTGTGAGCATGCTCCTGGATACATGTGTAATTAGAGCAGGCAACAGCAAGAAAAGCAGCTATAGTCTCCATAAAAACATTTCATTGCACCAACACTTTGAAGCATCTTTTAGCAGCAACAGCCACAGCTGCTCCTGGTTTTCCCCCTAGACAGGTATTTTTTTCTTTTTTGTGTTCTCTAGAGATAGAAATACTAGCACTTCAGTGTTGCTGTCATGCTTTTATAAACCTGGGTTTTGTGGGGTTTTTTTTAACATTTTATTTTTTTCATTTATCAAAAATAGATTCTTTTCTCATACAATCAATCCTGATTAGTTTCCCTCTCCCTCTATTTCTCCTGGTTCCCCACCACTTCCCTGCCTCTCTGGACAACTCCTTCTCCTTTTCTTATTAGAAAAGAATGGGTTTCTGTGAGATAAAAACCATATATATATATATATATATATATGTATTTATATATATATATGGAACAATGAATTGTTTAGGATATAATAGGATAATTCAACCCACAGGTTTCCAAATTATACTTTGCTCTAGACTATTCTGACTCTAATGTGCTTCAGATACTGAGAACAGAGATTAAGATCACAAATCATCTCCTCATTATTGTTCACCTATTTATGGTTATACACACATGTGATTTACTCACACTGAGTATATCCTGGTAACATAATTATTCTCCTAGAAAAATTTTTGAGCGAGATGTGTGGTATATGCCTCTAATGCCAGCATTTCTGGAGGCAGATGCAGGCATATTGCTGTGAATTTGACCCAGAATTATTTTTTATAAAATGACTTCAGAACATCTAAGACATCACCAAAAAAATCTGTATCAAAAAACATTATTTTGACCACCTCCTGGTAACATTAACATAACTGTAGCTCCCTACTGAGAACAAGGAACATCCAGAAACTGCAATGAGCTTTTTAAATGCCACTAATTCATGTTTATAAAGTAGGAAAAATTGTGAGAAAATGTGAATGTTAAAAAAAGCAACACTTGAGTTGGTATAAAATAATAGAATATTTTGTTTATGAGAAAAATAGTTCCTGTCCCTTCCTTGTCAAGTCCTACTAACCAATAGTCATCAAACATACTACATCCTTTGGAATGATTCACTTAGAATAAAATACCATCAGTTTTGACTTGTATATTGTATCTCTGTGGTGTTTTTATTTGTAAAATTAGGCCATATTAGAATATTCTTTATCTCTATGCAGAATATTTTTCATTGAGAATTCTGTAACAGCAAAAGGGATTTGGATTTAGGACTTGTGTTTTCAATCACTATATCCTACAACTAATGCTGGGAAACATCAATTACTTAAGCTGGATGAGTGGCCAAGTTGTCCAATGTTCTGTGTGTGAAAACAACTCTGAGCAATCCAGAAAATTTGTATGAGTCCCAAATTTCTAATACATTAAGAGATGCATAATAAAAGTATAAAAATATAAATGAAAGAGATAAATATGACTTAAGTCTCATAAAATAAACGATTCAGACATAAATGGGGAAGATGCATGGTTTTTAAGTAATGGCAATATTGGGTTAGTAGATAACTTCATTATCTGTTTTCAAGTGTTGTCACCTATCACATGACACAGCTGTCACTCATGAAAGTGATAAGAGATGTAAGCTGTTAACAAGATGAGTGATATCCTCACCACTTATCAAATATGCTAACATATCCACTGTAGTCTAAGCACACTTTCTTTACGTTATGTAGAGTGTGAAAAACTTACTTTATTTATATATAAAAACTGCTGTCTCTACAACTATACAAGTGAAGTATGGAGCACAAGGAAAATAGTTTCCAGCAAACTGACTTCTTATTTTCATGATCAATGCATCTTTAGAAACCATAGTGTAACCACATGCAAGGAATTTGAGAGAGCATCTCTGTATCTAGGTTAAAGATCCCAGGGGATATGTGTACCAGAAACACTACTGATCCCAGCACATGCACTAGGAGACACACACTGATGAAAGGGGCATCAACTGACTGTATAGCCATTTACTGGAGAAAACTTGTTGAACTATACGGGATTGCTTTCAGTCATACATCACTGTGCATGGTACAATGGAAACTAAGATAAGAAGGCTTATATATGATGGATCATTGCAGAGGTAGCTTTTTTTTTTCTCAGCATCCATCTTTAAAGGAATAAGCTAACAGAAATAAAATCAGAACACTCCAGAAAAGAATTAAAAGTGAAAAAAGCCACATGTCTCTAAAAAAGTAATGGTTCTCTCTTGGTATGCAGTCTGTGAGTACAGGACAGAAGAGTCAAAGGATTCCTCTGATCCTCATCAGATAACCATAAAATATGTCAGGACTTTTACATGGAAAATTGAAAAAGCACTTACTCTATATTCAGATATTCATTCCAATACTCTCTGTCTATTGGCACATGAATTATTTGTAAATTGTAGATAAAACTCGTCACCAAGTCCCTTTCTTTATCTTCATACAACTTCAGTCTCCAAACGCACCTAGGATGAATGAAACTAGACAGGAGAAGAGGGATGTTCAGGATGAAGAGAAGGAAAATCAAAGCACACATTTTTCTCCTACTGTAAGCCTGGGCAATGTGGAATCTGAACTGCCATCAGCACATCCAATGAGTACCTTTATTTTTTGACCAGTATTTATTTCTCTGGACGAGGTGACTCTAGGGGTATATTTTTTTCTTTGTTTTTCACATTGATCCTAACTCCTGGAGGAATTTTTAACACCCTCTACCCTTGGGCTCTGAATCTGATGTCCACAGTCCATATGATAGGCATGTGTAGCTAAATACATATGTGGATAGTTCAGTCTCACATTCCATGAAACCACTCATGTATTAAAGTTGAAAGCTCTTGGGAGAAAACTATTTCATTCAGATTTGCTCTCTGAAATGTCTTAACAACATGATTATGGGAACTCAATTAGAAATGATCTCATTGTATTGTGTCAGATGATCAGCAGTGAGACATGCAGCAATGGTGAAGGAAGGACTCACAATACTCCAATTCATGGGGATACCTTGGAGATTGTCCATTTCAGAAAGAGACTGTCCACATTTAGAGTAATAAACTAAAAACCCATGAACAACGTGGATGATGCTATACTTCTCACATGTACAGAATGTCCAAACAAAGCCTTTGCTTCCATTGTCTTGAAAATCAAGAAAACAGCCAAATAAAGAAATATACTTGATCTTGCTGTACCCAAAATTATCTAGGTCATCACAGAACCAGAGTTTCTTTATAAATTCAAGGTTTTTATTTAAAGGGTAAGTAAGATCTGAAGAGAATATGAGATCTTTGTGCCTTGTTTCACATACTACTAAATACCAATCAGTCCTTCTCCAAACCAGTCATTGTTAACCAGAATGTAAGCTGCGTATTTGCGTTCTAAATCACTATCTCCCTCCTAAATCCTCCAATTTTCAAAATTGGTACCATGTGCTGACCCAGTTCTTCCACATTCTTTTGTGTATCTCAGAAGAAATAGTAACTATGAAGCAACACTGTGTTTAATGTCTAAACTCTTACACAATTTTCCAAGTCATTTACTTATGTTTGTGAGCTCATGAAGTTTTTGCAAGGGATGTGGAATGAAAGAAAAGCAGGACAGATGCAGAAAATTTTTTGGTTTGCTTGCTGATATATATTATTAACATGTGAGATGAGAACACAAGGTTTGAATTTTTCTGTGTCTTGATGTACACTTAACACATATCATTTAATATATACATGACCTCCATATCTGTGACAATCTCTCTTGGGTAGAAAGGAAAGTGACCACAGAGGGAAAAAATCTCCTAGGAAAACAGAAATTTTTCATTTCTCAAGCTGCAAGTGAAATTTTCACTACTTAACATGGAACATGGTATCCACTTTATTGTGTAATAATTATTTATTTTAACATTTATACCGTTTAGTGGGTATCATTATAGAAGTCACATGTGTCATGTTCTTAGCTGGCATTTACCCCTCTGTCACCCACACCTGGTACAAATCTTACTAGTGATATCATTTCTCCATTCAACCAACCTCCTTTAGACTCTACGTCATTTGTGTGTTTCCGTTTGCTCAATTTCTGAAAGAACTGTGGCATTTTCTTCTGTGTTTTTCTAAAAACTGACTTTACATGTCACCCCATCACAATTCCTTCAGACATTTTCAGTTCTCAAATAAAATCTCATGCTTATTTTCTGCAATACTATATGCATACTTGTATACACACATACATGCACACACACATAACAAATACAGAGACACACTGTTACATTAAGACTCTTAATGAGACTTGATACCCTATGAGCATATTCAGGGGGAGGTAATCCCCCTAAGGAACAGTCATAGGGGAGGGGAATAAGGGGAAAATGAGAGGGAGGGAAAAATGGGAGGATACAAGGGATGGGATAACCATTGAGATGTAACAAGAATAAATTAATAAAGGAAAAAAAGACTCTTTGAAATGTTGGTATTTCCAGGTAAGTCTGTTTAGTTTAACTTTTTAACTAATTTATTTATTTATTTATTTATTTATTCATTTATTTATTCACTCTACATCTCAATAATAGCCTCCTGCCTTCTTTCCTCCTGAACCAACCCTTTTAGCTCTTCTCACAGTGCCCATGCCCCTTCCCTTTCCAGAAGGCTGTTACCATGAATTACTTGGACATTCCATCACTTTCTGCTCTTTATCCCTTCATATCTTGCAGGCAGGTAAATTTTGGTTCATAGCATTTATGGGTTTTGCCTTTTTTGCAGTTTCCCACTCACTACTAAGTGTCCTGTCTGGTAAGACAGTGGCCTCTTCAGTCTATGTGACCATGCCATTCAGATGGAGGTAAAATGGAATCTCAGATTCCATTTGTTTTACAGTTTCCTGATGACTAAGGATATTGAACATTTCTCTAAGATCTTCTTGGCCATTTGAGATTCCTCTGTTGACAATTGTCTTTTCAGATTTGTATGTAATAGTTATGTATTTAGATAAATTAATTGTGCATTTTAAATCCCAGTCATAGCTCCCTACCTCTGCTCTGCCAAGTGCCACCTCCCTTATTGTTTTCCTCTCTCTCTCTGTCCCATACTCCTCAAAAAGGGATGCCATTGCTAGCCACACTCGCAGTTTTGCAAGTTGCATCGGGACTGAGTGAATACTCTTCCCCTGTGGCCAGAAGTGATCTAAACGCAGGCAACAGAGTCGATGTCAGAGTCAATCTCCATTCCCCTTAATGGAGGAGCTATATGAGGACAAAGCTGTTCATCTCTTACATCTGAGCGCCAGTTCATGCCTGGTCTTTGGTTAGAGCTCCAGTCTTCACAGGCCCCACTGGACCCTGATTAATTGGCTTTGTTGGTCTTTGTGTGGAGCTCTTGTCCACTCTGAGTTTTCCTATCATTTCCCTAATTCTTCCAGAATTCCAACAGTACTCCATCCAATATTTGGCTGGGGTTCTCTCATCTGTTTCAATCAACTGCAGGATGGACCCAACCAGAGGACTGCAATGCTAGATTCCTGTCTGCTAGCATAGCAAAGTTCCACTAATAGTGTCAGGGTTGTCTGTCTCCCATGAAATGGGTCTTAGTTTGTGCCAGGCATTGTTTGGAAATGTCCTCAATCTCTGTTTTATTTTTGTCCCTGCACTTCTCGTAGGCAGGTAAGTTTTGAGTTGTAATTTTTCTGGTTGCATTGATGTTCCCCTTATTCCACTAGGAGTTATGCCTAGTTAGAGGACTCTTCAGCCTCCATGAGCCCTGCTACTATGAGTCTCAGCCAGAGCCACCCTCATATCCTTTCATGTCATGTCCCCTCCAATGAGGTCTGTGTGACAAATACTGCAAAACATGAGGCAACAATTCTTACCCAAGGAGACCCTCCTGGAACGGGGCTGATGTTCCTGCCAGGACTAATTGATTGCAGTCTTCTTTTTTTGTTCATTGTGTTGGAATATTCTGTCTCTATTCTTTCTCCTAATTAGACTCCCATATCATGACTTTTCACGCATGACAATGTTGCTATCAGATACTCTATCTTGGATTTGCTGCCAGGAACCACTCAGGCTTGGAGTTAATCACTATGTTCTGCTCCACTTATTAGAAGAAACATGGCTAAAAATTAATTATTAGTTAATAATTATGGCTTACAAAGAAAGAAAGTGTTTCTAAAACATCCAGATAATGGCGCTCAGATATAAGAAAGGAGAACTAAAGAAAAAATGTCTTGGTATAGAGGTGTTATGCATAAGTACCATTTATGGGAGAATATTAACACTTAACAAAGCGGGCACATGCATACTGATACCAAGCCAATAACTTAAAAGTGATGATGACTTTTTTTACCTTGTTAAATTTTTAGAATTTTTTAATAAGTTATTCATATTACATGTCAATTGTTAGTCCTTCCCTTGTATCTTTCTATTCCTCCTCCCTCCCTCCCACTTCTCCCCTTCTCCCTTGCCCTGTATCTGTGATTGAGGGAGACCTCCTCCCCTATATATGCTCTTAGAGTATTGAGTCTCTTCTTGGTAACTTGCTATCCTTACTCTGAGTGCTGCCAGGTCTCCCCATCCAGGGGATGTGGCCGGAAAAGGGGCACCAGAGTCCATGTGAGAGTCAGATCTCCCTCTCCACTGAACGGTGGAGAATATCCTGTTTATCAGCTAGGTCTGGACAAAGGTTCGAATTTTACTCCCTATATTCTCCTTTGCTAGTGCCTTAGTTTGAGGAGGACCCCAGGACCCAGATCTGCCTGTCATAAAGTTTTTCTTGTAGGTTTCCAGGACCCTGTGGATGCTTCTATTTCCCCATTCTTCCATGCTACTCTCTCCTAAAGTCTCAATAGGATATCCTCTCCTCTGACCCACTTTCCTGGTAAGTAAAGTAGTTCATGGGACGTATCCCTTGGATTAGTGTCTCAATATAAGTGAGTGTATACCGTTTGTCTATTTTTGCTTCTGGGTGAACTCACTCATTAGTGATGATGACTTTACTGTGTATTCTGTACCCTGCGTTGTTCATTTAAGGTTGTAATTTGAAATATGATAACACTATTAATTTACATTCTGTACTTGTACAGTGTATACCTGATTGCTCACTGATTTCTATAAATCTCCTCTATGGAAAATGTAACCACAACCCCCCCACCCATATTTCAAAATGTATGTATGAAAATTTAGACTACTTGCCTACAAAATATACTCAGATATAAACTCACCCCTGGGTTAGTCTGTTTGTCACTTTGCCTATCTTTGCCCACTGATGCTTTGAGAACTCTCATTCCCAAGGACCTATACTTGAGACAGTCCATGACACTCCCAGAAGCCTATTCTATTGTAGGTCTGCACCTTGTCACACAGAAGCTCCTGCCCAAGTTGTCTCTTCTCTCTGCAAGCTTTCTTTCCTCTTTGCCCCGACTCTCTCCAGTTCTGATATCAGACCTCATTTTTCTCTGTGATTTATCTCTTACTCTGTTCCCTCTCTTTAACAAATTCTGCTGTCCAGTCTATTGCTATTTCTGAATGAGAAGTAACCATCCTCCCCTGGGCCCTACTTGTTACCTAAATTCCTTGGGTCTGTGAATTGTAGTATGGTTAATCTGTATTATATGGTCAAAACTCACTTATAAACAGCTAAATAGCATGTCTCTTTCGGGGTCTAGGCTAATCCACTCAGGATAATCTTTTCTAGTTCTAACCATGTTCCTTCAAATTGCATGCTTTTCTGGTTTTTCATAGTTGAGCGGTTATTTAGTTTTTTTGCTATCTAGTTTCTTGAGTTCTTTATATGCCTTGTCTAACCTGAACTGGTGAAGATGGGCCTTGTCCTAATGCAACTTGTTCTGCCAAGCCTTCTAGATGTCCTTGTGGGGCGATTGCTCTTCTGAGGAGAAGGGATGGAAGGGTGGGGGCTGGGTAGGAGAAGGAATGATGTGGATGAGGTGAGAAGGAGGGACTGGGAAATGAAGAGGGAGGGGAAACTTTGATCTGGATATAAAGTAAATAAATAATTCTTAAAAGTCAGTTGGAAATTATGGGGCTAGAAATTTGATGGCATGAAATGAAAAATTCAGTCTTATTTATTTTTAGATATGGTGTGTATATGTGTGTAATTAAGAAGGTACCTTGTGCCAAGAGCCGCCCTGTTGAGGGGGCTCACTAGGTATGTGGGCTGTCTAGGAGGTGATCTGGTATTTGCAAGGTCTTATACCATGATGTACCCCAAAACTACTTCCAGCCTCTGACATGCTGCCAGGAGCCATTGATTTGGGAAAGTCCAGGAGGCATGAGAGATCTCTGGAGGTGATACAATATTTGCAAGGTCTGTATCGTGATGTGTCCCAGAATTGCTTCCAACCTCTGACTACCCTGTCAATTGTGCACTGCTGCATCTCTCTGAAATCTGGCATTAAAGCCAGGCATGGTGGTGCATGCCTTTAATCCCAGCACCCAGGGAGGCAGAGGCAGGTGAATCACTGTGAGTCTAAAGCCAGCTTGGTCTACAAAGTGAGTCTAGGACAGCCAGGACTACATTCATGACCAGCCCGGTCTACAAAGCGAGTCCAGGATAGCCAAGATTACACAGAGAAACCCTGTCTTGAAAAACCAAAAGTAAATACATCTGGCATTGGTGTGAATTGTTATTTTTCTGGGTACTGGCCAGCTCTGATTGAGCAAACTTCCTAGAGGATCTTATTGAAGATGTACTTTTTGTTATCCAGATGAATTAATCCCTGATTATGGAATTCCTGATTTGACTCAAATAGTTTTAAAAGTTAAAGTTAGTTTATGGCTGCAATAAATACCTTTGTGGACCTCTAGACACCTCACTAGGATAGCCTACCAGTAGATTTGTGGCTTCAGATAAGCCTCCACTGCAGATGGCACCACAAATCCTGGTATTTCACCATAAATATAGCCAACTTTGTTTAAACTCCATGTAAACCTATGTGGAATGAAGTTACCTAGAGATGTCTGAATTTACTCTGTTTCTTAGAATGAAAGACAGACAAAATTATTGTCCTGAGCTCATAACGAACTAAGAGATAGCTGCACAATGTATATTCAGGTCCATCCTAACAGATAAGTTGTATACTCTTGTAAGTTTCAGACCCTATTAACCTTAGACCCTGCCAACCTTCGTCATTTTGAACACACCATGAACTTATGTAATGGATACATAGATAAGAAATGTTTAGATTTAAAGCATGTAACCTGTTGTATTTTAGAATTCATCTGCTTTTGTGATTAATTGTAAACTTCTGGCTATGAGGTAATTCCCTTTTCTCAGAAGTATAAATATGGGCTACAATAAATATGAGGGGGAGAACAGAGGAGAAAAAATGGAGCAGCTCAACTTCAGTTGAAGTTAAGATGCCCGACTTCATCCACCTTTTCTCCTGATCCTCTTCTCTTGAATGTGTGTGAGTGGTTTATTTTCTATCTCTCTCTTACTTCTTATTTCTCTGTAGATTCGCATATAAGTTAGTGGACTCAGGGCCATCAGCCTTCTATAGCTAATAAGCCTACGTTTACACCAACTTATTGGAGATCTCCGTAAAGAGGCCTATCTACAGATCAAAGAGCTTCCTTTTACGACCCCCATGCAGTTTCTAGCCAGAAGCCGCTTTTACAGCCTCAGCCATAGGAAAAAAGGTGGTCAGTTTAAGTTCTCCTCAGCTGCAGTACAGCCAGTCCCTAGGAAAGAAACCTTGGGCTCTTTTTCCCCTTTCCTTCCTTTTTCTTCTCTCAATTATGATCGGTTGCCTGGGCCATCAGCTCTGGCCACCCAAGAGATAAAGTCAACAAGAAGGGCATCCGCAATCCAACCCCAGAGAGAATCTACCCTGGACCCTCTCCAGAGCACCAGCTGGGCATTAACACCTTGAGTGAGGGACTTGCATTTTTTCTCCCATGTGGACTCTAAGAAACAAACTCAGGTTATGAAGTTTGGAAGCAAACACCTTTCTCTGCTGAGCTATCTGATGGGCCCCCTTTGATTTTTGCTTTGTTGACATAGCATCTCTCTACATACCTCCAGCTCTACAAAAACTCAATGTGTAGACCAAGTTGGCCTCTAATTCAGAGTGATTCATCTGTCTCTGCCTGTGGAGTGCTGGGATTAAATGCATGTTTCGCATTATCAGCCCCTTCTTAGCTTTTGAATTTCAGGTTCTTATAACCTAGGCTGGCCTCTCTATGTTGCCAGAGATGACTTTGAAATTCTGATTCTCCTGCTACACCTCTCAAGTTCTGTGATTATACATGTGCAACATTGTGTTTGACCTAAAATTTTGGTTTTGTGTAGTGCTGGGATTTTAACATAGGACCTCACAAATGCTAGTCAAATGCTCTAACATGGAACTATATACCCAGCCATGCACTCACTTATTTGTTTTGGGATTGAGGATTGAACCTAGGGTCTCATTCCCACTAGCAGGTCCTCTTTCACTGAGCTTCATTCTGAGCCCTTCTCTTTTTAGATAAGGTCTCACTAAGTGGCCCCCACTGACCTTGAACTCATTCTCAAACCCTGACTGGTTTTACACTTTTAGTCCTCGTGGATAATCTTTCCAAGTGCAGGAGTTCATAGTGATGAGTAACAGTTTTTAGCCATCTTCTTGTTTTTCTTACTCTAACCAGACTTGTACAAACTCTCTGTGATTTATTTTGGCTGAATTAGTATGTGTAAGATTGATATTATTTATATTTGTTTATGCAGTGTGTCTGTGGAAGCTGTGCACATATGTGTAAGTGTGTATGGAGGCCAGAAGTGGACATTGGTTTCCCTGGGGATGGAGCAAGAGACAACTGTGATATGACTGTTGTGGGTGCTGTCAACTGAATTTGAGACTTCTGGAAGAGCAGCAAGTGCCTTTAACCACTGAGCCATCATCTCTCCTGTCTCCCCACAACCCCATTGCTTTTGTAAGGGTTCTAGGGACTTAGCTCTAACCCTCATGCCTGCAAGCTTATAATCCATTGAGGTACCACTACTGCTGCCAGAGTGCATATAATTTAATTTAATATTTAGCATTTTAATAAATACACACACGTATATATCCTTATTGAATATTCTATGTGTATGTAAAATTAATTTGTGCTGTTGTGTGTTATTGGGTGAGACAGCACAAAAATGGGCTTTTTTACATTGATGTGTAGATTTTAATTCCTTGTCCTTTGGATAATTAATCACACTGCTTTGTCATACCTAAATTTTTAATTTAATTTATTTATTCCAAAATACAGTACACTAATATTATAAGGAAAAAAACAAACTATTTAAAGTTTATCTAAAATATCACAATGTTTGAATGGGAACAGAAATTTGAACATCAACTCGAAAGGGAAAAACTTGATAACTTTGTATTAAAAATAAAATTTTCCCTAACAAGCATTCATAATGCCACCCTTATGTTTTTGCAATACTTCTGTACCCTATGGGTACCAAGCTAGAAATTCGCAGTCATGGTTATGAGTACACAGCAATTTCCCATAGAAGCTTTCTTATTTAAAAGTTATTTTCTTTGTGAGGGGTTAGCTGGAAGCCTGAGGATGCTTGGATTTGTCACAGGACAGATACAGAGGACTTCTCCTTGATTATCAGGAAATGAATTTGAAGGAGCAGAGAATGGGCAATATGAATTCATGTTTGAAATAATAAAAAATGTGAAGATATGGGAGTCTTAATTAAGGTCCTAAAAGGAAATTTTCTTCATAGATAGGTCAAGGAAAATCCCCATTCTGTGCAACCGATGGTTAATAATGGGTAGTATCAAGGGGTCAGTGCTGGCAACATAGAACTCTTCATTTCTCACAGCCACTGTTCAGAAACTCAGTTCATCTGACAGTTTAACCTGTTCTTGTTGATTAATGGTCTCTTTGCACATGCCTATATCTCATTCTTTGCTGATTCCCACCAGTTCCTCACAGTAATGGTGGCACAAATTGAACTTTGAGAAGCCAAGAACACAGGGGGATCTGTGGAATCTCTCTGCACATTCCTTTCTGTTTTGCTTCTTAGACTCATAGTAGACATTTCCCACATCATCAGAGATGATGAGCTGGTTGTGGGCTGTATCCATATCCTAGGGCATGTTTACTCTGTAGGAAAAAATCCAGTAGCTTAGCAAAGATTAGAAGCAAACCTGGACTCTGTCTTTCACATACCTCCTTTTTATTTAATTCTACTCATTTTTTAAAGAACACAGTTTGTGTAAAATTTCAAGACCTTTGAAACTGGTCATGTAATGCTTAATATTTAGAATGAAAGTAGTTGACATAAAATGTTTCTCTAAATGACAGTAGGAAATTTCTACACTGATGAGTATTTGGATTATGTGTATTTAGTGCAAATAAAATTTGAAGGGTATTTGATAAAATGATAGAGAAGGGAAATACTAATATTTTTGTAGTCATCTAATTAAACATGGTGAGTACATAATTATATTCTGTTTTAAAAATTACTTTATAGTCCAGTGTAATGGCACTTACCTTTGATCTCAGCACATAGGAGACTGGGCCACAGAGACCTCTGTGTTTGAGGTCAACCTGGTCTACAGAGTGAGTTCCAGGACAGCCATAACCACAAAAAAGCCAAAATTTGTCTTGTATTATTTATGTATGCATATGTGCACTATAATCATGTGTGTAGAAGTCAGAGGACAAGTTGAGGGACTTGGTTTTCTCTTTCCTCCATGTGGATCTTGAGACTTTAAAACAGGTTGTCAGGCTTGGCACAAGATCTGCTAAGCCACTTCATTAGCCCTAGTAATAGCATTCCACACATTTTTCTTTTTTATAGTTATAAAATGTAAATATGCACGAAAAGATAGGTCAAAGGATGAAGTACTGGCCGTGGTAAGCTTGAGGACTTGAATTCAAGACCCAGAATCCATATAAAAATGTCAGGCATGGTGTTAGCTAGGGGGCCAAGTTGATCTCTGGGCTCACTTGCCAATTAATCTAGTCTTGACCTCCAAAACTAACAAACAACATAAAGAGAGGTGTATCTCAGGTGAGGTAGGTGACCCAGGGCTGTGCTCTGGCCTCCACATGTACATTAATACATGCATATAGTTATTTCTCAGAGTCCAAAGTATAGGTAGCTTAATTTTGGAGAATTCCTGATACAGGAAGGAATTCCCATGGTCATGAATGTCCATGGTGAGGGCTGGTTTGGAACTCATTATTTAGACCTGGATAGCATTGAACACATAGATATCCACCTGACTGTCTCCCAAGTGCTGGGACTAAAGATAATTGATGTATGCATTTGTTTCATGGCAAGAGTTCAGACCAGAAGCTTCATGACATCATGGTTTAAATCTTGAGTTTATCCCATAAGGGAAACACGTGGAAACTTGGAACGGAATGGACTTGGTGGCTTTCCAAATAACCCTTAAATACTAGCATCATGGAGAACTGCTGAGCACATTAAGGTGAGAGTGGAGCCAATATATATGAAGCATTCATCTCTTTTCCTAGTTTCCATTAACTGCCAAATTGACATAACCTAGAATTACCTGAAAACTGTCTCAATTGAGATAATGTCCAGATCATGTTAGCCTGTGGGCATGGCTGTGGAAAAGCAGGACTCTTTCTTAATTGTTTAATTATGCAGGAATGCCTATATCAGGTGGTTCTGGAATATGCAAGATAGCTGGCTAAGCATGAGAAAGACCACCCAAGTCAGCAAGCGATGTTTCTCCATGATCACTGCTTAAACTTCTTTAGTTCCTGCCTAGAAGTCCCCAAATGACATGCCCTGACCTGGAATAGTACCGAATTGAACCATTTATTTCCCCATGTTGATTTTAGCAGTGTTTTATCCTATCAATAGACAGTTACTAGAAGACCTTCTTTATTACCTGTATCAGTGGAGGACATCTATCCTGGTTATTAATTGAAGAAGTAGTTACTATAGACAAAGAATATTATGAAAAGCATTTCAGCATCTGAAATGTAAGTTTGCATGGAGCGAAAAATAACAATTGAGGCTGGGTATGGTGGTGCATGCCTTTCATTCCAGCACTCTGAGGCAGAAGCTTGTGGATTTGTGTGAGTTTCATGGCAGCTAGTTTTACAGTGTCTCAACAGAAGTCCAAAACAAAGGAGATAAGTTGGAAGTAAACTTTTTTCTCCTAAACAGCTGATATTTTAGAGGTAGGTATGCACAAAAGCACATCCATTGTCTCCAAACTTCATTCAGCCACCAGGAAGAAATAGAATGAGAAAGGACTGTGCACATTCCAGTAAGTTTGTGTTTGGGCTCAGTAATCCAGGTAAGTCTAGATAGACCTCTTCAATTCTGATCTTTGTACATATCACTGGGCAATGAGAATTCATTTTAATTACACACGTTTCTATAAGAAATCATAACAGGATGCAGAATAAATATGATAAAGGACATGATATGATAGCTGAGTGGGTAAAGGCCCACTCCTTGAAAGCCTGATGACCTGGGTTCCATTCACAGAACATACATACACAAATAAAGATGAAAGGAAATTTTGCCTGGATGCCACACAAAGTTATTTTCTTGAATTCTTTGATCTCCACGTGAGTGTGTGTGTGTAAGAACCTCATGATGTAGGCATAGGGTCCTGAGTCTGTATGTAGCCAGACCTAAATCTACTTGAACAATCATCAGATGACTTTCACCACTCAACACTGGGGCCCTGAGTACCTACATGGTTTACTATATCTCAATGGTTCCTCTGCACTCTGTACATCTGGAACAGTTGTACCTTGAACAGTTGAGCACTAGTTATTCCACTCCTTGGAATATACCCAGAATATGTTTTACAACACAACAAGGACATATGCTCAACCATATGCATTAATAAAGCAGCTTTATTAATATTAGGCAAAACCTAGAATAAACCTAGATGTCCCTCAGCCAAAGAGTTGATAATGAAATTGTGGTACATTTAGACTATGGAATACTACACAGCCATTAAAAAGGAAATCCTGAAATTTGCAGACAAATGGATGGAACTAGAAATTATCTTACTGAGTGAGTTAACCCAGACCCAGAAAGACTCACATGGTATATACTCACTTATAATTGGACACTAGCCCAAAAAGAGATGTCCCATGAAAGTCTTCATTTACAAGGAGATTGGGACAGATGTGAGGACCTCCTATTAGGACTCTAGGTGAAAGAAGTATAGGAGAATGTGGAAATAGGACACAGATGGTCCTAGAAACCTACAAAAAGAACATCATTATGGGCAGATCTGGACCCAGGGGCCTTTACTTAAACTACTTCAACAACCAAGGGCAATAATGCAGTAAGTGTTGAACTGCTATTTGGATCAGACCAATGGACAGGACATTCTGCACAGTTGTGTGAAGAATGGGGAATGACTCTAACATGAATTCTGGTGGCCCATATTTGACCACTTCCCTTTGTCAGGGAGGCCTGGTGACATTCAGAGAAAAGATAAGAAGGCTACTAAGACACACCTGATAGGCTGTGACCATAATACTGGGGGTAGGAAGTTCCCTTTTGTCTCAGACAAAGGGGAGAGAAATAGGGTGAAAGAAGGAAGGATGGAGGGATGCTAGGATACAAGCTAAGGGAAAGCAATTAAGATGTAACATGAATTAATAAAATATAAAAATGGGATGTAGACCAAAACAGAGAATTTTCAATAAAGGAATATCTAATGCTTGAGAAACATGTAAAGATATGATGAACATCTCTAGTCATCAAGAAATTGCAAATAAAAATGACTCTGATATTCCATCTTACTCCTATCCTAATGGCTAAGATAAAAAATTCAAGCGACAGCACATCCTAGTGAGGATGTGGGGAAAGAGGAACACTCCTCCGTTATTGGCACATCTGAAAAATTATGCAACCACATTGGAAAACAATCTGGTGTTATCTCAGGAAATTTGGAAAAATTCTACATCATGATCCAGCCATACCACTCATGGGAATATACCCAAAACATGATCTACCATACCACAAGCACATTTGCTCAACTATGTTCACAGCAGCCTTATTCATAACAGCCAGAATGTGAAAACAACCTAGATGTTCCTCAACTGAAGAATGAATAAAGAAACTTAGTTATTCATCAATAATAAGCTTATAATTAATTAATTGGTACAGAATTTTGTATGTGTGTATATATATATATATATATGCCAAATAAGTTTAAGTTAACTACATTGGCATAGAACTCAAATTTAGGATTATTCTTCAAATATTATATATAATTTCTACTCTAATATGAGGTATTGTGCACAACCAACTCAAGTAGAATACTAGGATTATTCCAATACCTTGAAAGTGCTATTGAAGGTTGTTTAGGATAATTGATACAAACTGTTAGTTGATCAAATCATTGTCATGTCAATTATGTCTATTTTTATCACAAGTATACACATGCTAGATTAAACAGATAAATATTATTCTATAGATACATAATGTGAAATTATTAGATAAGGTCTTCCAAAGCCTCCGAGACCCACAGAATATGACATTTAAAGATATTTTTATTAGTTTAAAGATTCTTTGACAACAAGACACGTTAAACACTGGCAACACCTAACCTACCTCAAAGAAGAGGATGAACGCCAAAGAACCTCCTTATGGAGATGGATTCAAATGCAACAAACCAACCACTGGGAAACTCTGCCAACACAGGGCAAGGACATGCTCAATATCCTGACTCACAAATATTTATGTCAGGGATATTGGGCCAGAAGGCTGATGATGATAATCCAATGGTATAGAGCATTTTGGCTGACATTTCAAAAAGGAAATTGTCTCAGTCACTTTTTCATTTTGGGAGCTGCTAACCTATACTTCCAGTTTATGTAGGTAATTAAGTTTTATTCCTCTTCAAGTCTCTGTATGGGGTTGAGGCCAGATAGTTTAATCTTCCAATTAATCTTAGTTGTTTAGGGGTTAATATGTTTTTCAGTTTACATAGATGCTATAAGTTGGTAGAGAGGAGATATGAATGATATTAATTTGCATTCAGAATTTTAGATGCACCAATATAAGAAAGATGATTTCTTCAAGATTGCCAAATACAAGTAGCCAAAAACTATATATGTAACATTTTTATAAGTCCTGATTGTTCTTTGGTACTCATTGCTGTAGGTAGTTTATTAATGTATAATAATATAACTGTATATGTAAAAAGAAATGTAATTTTAAAAGTGAAAAACAAATCTTAGTCAAGTTTTTTGTAATGTATTACTACTTTAAAAATGATGGAATTTTAATTACGTGCATGTATGTACATGTGTGTGTTTAACTGTGTATCTTAGTATATTGTTGTGTACACCTATGAGTTCACATAACCATGCTTTCCAAAAGAGGGCATCGGTTTGATTTCATTTTTGGAGGTATTGTTACAGGTGTTTGAAATAATCATTTTCTCAAGACACGACTGGATATTGAATCAGGTCCTTTACAACAGGAAGGCATACTATTAACTAGTAAGTGATCAATCCATCTGTTGTACCTTTTTATTTGTTAATGAAGACATTACTCTCTCTTCCAGGTCATATTCCTTTAACTCATAAATTACTATTAGGGGCTTTTTACCTTCCCCTTTAAGGGGAACATTGTTTCAACTTCAACTGTAAACAACAGTTCACTCCCTAAAACCACCTTGTATTTTATTTTCACTATTGAACTGTAATGAAAGCCATTCATTCATCCGAGTATTAATGAAAACTTTTAGTTTATTGTTAATTTTTTATATTAGAGCAAAAAAGCATATTTTCACAATTTACACAGGCCAAAAAGCTAAATCTAATAAAAAAAAGTTTAGCCCATGATTATATGGAAAGGTAGATAATATTAGTAGATATGATACTGACTAGCATCACCATTAGAAAAAAAGTGTGACAATCAATCTAAAAAAAAGTAGATATTGGATTGATATGCTCTTTGGTGGTTGTGCAGAACCATTATTTGTCAGTTGTAGTTCATATTACATAAGTTTAGGGCTAGTATTTCTTCCTGACCTTTGGGATAAAATTTCTTTCTGGTATTAACAAAATTATGTAGAACTTAGGAAGAAAGATGCATCCAAGCATCCCTGCAGTTGAAGCCAAAATGGAGAAGATCTCCACAGCAACCATGACCTTGCCCTTGGTGCTATGATATACAGGGATGAAGCTGACCCAGACACTGCAGAACACCAGCATGCTGAATGTCAGGTACTTGGCTTCATTGAAGGTGTCAGGCAGGTTTCTTGCCAGGAAAGCCACAGTGAGACTTCCCATTGCCATGCAGGCCAAGTATCCTAGGACACAGTAGAATGCAGTAATTGAGCCCTTGTTGCACACAATGATGATGTGGCCATACTCAGAGTGTGCATCAATATCAACAAATGGAGGAGAAGATCCTAGCCAAATTGCACACAGAATTACTTGAAATAGGGAACAAGTGGGAATGATGTAGTTAGGTGCCCCTGATATCAGGATATACTTCATCCTTCTTCTGGGTGCTGTGAGTTTGAAAGCCAGAACTACAGTGATAGTTTTGGCCAGAACTGTGGAAACAGCCACGGTGAATACAATTCCAAATGTGATCTGCTGCAGGATGCAGGTGGTTGTGTTTGGACGCCCAAGGAAGAGCAAAGAGCAGAGGAAACAGAACATGAGTGATATAAGTAAGAGGTAGCTGAGGGTTTTGTTATTCGCCTTTACAATAGGAGTGTCATGGTGCTTCACAAAGACCCCAAGAACCACAGCAGTGAACGCAGTGAAGCACAAGGCTATTAAGGCCAGAGCCATACCTAATGGATCTTCATAGCTCAGGAAGACCACAGCTTTGTCTATACAGTGGTTCTGCTCTGGGTTTGCATACTGCTCCTCTGGACACATCACACATTGATCTACATCTGATGAAGAAAGGGAGGTTTTATTAGTGGCGCTTCAGCATTTTATTGATAGGACATTAGAGAAGAATGGCTGTATGCACATTGAAATACTGATTATGTAATTTAATGTCATTGTTGCACAGCAATGATTTTATTTGATCATACTCACTCTCTTTAAAGAAAAAGCAATCATTTCTGTGTTTATTAAATTTTGTTGATGATATCATTTATAATGTTGTCTGTAAGTACAATTTTCTTACATCCTTCATCATTTTATATTGAAATAACTTAGACTCTTGAATTCATAACTGGTAAATTCATTAATGATGGTGTGCCTGACTGTATTTTAAAATCACTAATTCTGTACATTCATTGTCTCCTGAGGTCATTGTCTGTTTTATCACTGCTGCCTCTGTGACAGAGGGAGACTCTGTCTTCTATTAGAATGAGACGTGTTGTAAATTTTTGAGTTGCAATTCACTATCCCAAACACTCTCACATAAATGGAATGAGCAGGCTATATGTGTAGTTTTTATTTGTGTGTGTGTGTGTGTGTGTGTGTGTGCGTGCATGTGTGTGTGTGTGTGTGAATGTAGAAGTAATAAGAACTCTCATGAGTCTGAAATTTCTTGTACTGATAAAAAGGATGTAATATGTGAGAGTGAGAGTTGAATGACATATTAATATAATGTTAATGATTGAAAACTGAAAAATATTAAATAACACTTTTCTCATTTGTATGCTTATCTGGCCATAGAGACTAGGACTCCTGATAACTGTAAATGGGAAGCACCAACATTAAAAGTGAAAGTAGAAAACTCTGAACTAACTAAGCACTAAAACCTTTCATCTTGATCCCATTTTTTCTGGATCATTCAGCCCATTCTTCTCTTCTTTTAATCACGGAGACCCACTCTCTGTGAGTGGACTTAAGGGTGAAATACATATGAATAAACAACATGAGCAAGATAACACAAGGATTCCAATAGTGGTACCCAAGATTTTTTATATTGTCCTATAATACTCCTCTCATAAGTTGCAAGATCCAGAATGGCAACTGTAATATATGTATGTGAAATTCCACCCAATCATTGGATAATTGCAAAGAGCCATGATGTGCTTCAAGCCATTTCATTAATTTTATCTATAGGAATGCATTTATGGATAGATATAATTAGTGAATGTTTTTATGTACCTTAGCTAGTTGGCTCAACTGTAAAGAGAATATAAATATTTCTCAGAAAACCAGAGTCCCAATTCCAGTACTTATGTCAGTTATTTCAAAACTGCATGTATCTCTAACTGCATGTGTTTTAGTTGCCTCTCACCTGCATCTGCACTTGTTACCTGCATCCACCATCCCCTAAAAACATAAACCTAATTAAAGTGATAAAAATAAACTTGAGTAAATTTTGTGATATTTGTTAATAAATATGTAAATAGACTCCACTATTACTTCGTTTTACATTTAAAATAATTTCACTACATGTAGGTTAATTTGTGAAAATATTGTATGTTGGAATGCATGTAAGTAAAAAGACATCTTCTAGGAGTTAGTTACCTACTCCTTCTACATGGATCTTGGGCATGAATTCAGGTCATCAGCCTTAGTGTCAAGAAATTTATATTCTGGGTCATCTCAATTGCCACTTTTGCCTCTGGCACTCAGGAGGCAGGTGTAGGTGGATGACTGTGCATTCGAAGTGAGCCTGGTCTACAAAGCAGGTCCAGGATGGCCAAGGTAACATAGAGAAACCCACTCTCAAAAAAACCCACAAAACAAAAAAGAACTTTCATTTAATTATCTAGGATAACAGGCAAAATATTGAAAAATTATCCATTGGCTATTTGCATTTAGTCAGCTCTAAAGAAATAATTATTTGACTAATAATTCTGTGTAGGTGGGAATAACATTTTAATTTTTGGAAATAACTTATTTCTGTATAAATTATTACTAGCTAAAATATTACTACATTATTAAGTGAAAACTGTATATAAAATATTGATTACAAGAATCTTTATATTTCCTACATCATGTCTGAAGACGCATTCCCCCCATACCTAGAATCATATAACATCAGACATTGAAAATCTCATTCTTAGATTCTCATAATTATAAGGGAACTATTTCTCTTTATATTAATATAACAGAGAACTTATACTCTGTACTCAGCAGTGACATGACAGGATCTAGTTTGTATGAGGCCCTGTTCGGTTCTGCATGGAATCCTGTACTTATGCAGTGTGCACAAATCATGTAGGGACACACATATATAGGCAAAGAGTATAAATAAATATTTTTAAAGACCCATGATTAGAATATATTCTACATAGAGTTTTAGAAGAGATGAATCATTAAGAAAATCTATAAAATGCACTCAAACTGAAGTTTGATTATCAAAATCTTTTTTTGAGAAAATGTGATCCTCTGTCAATTGAAAATGAATCACAGTGTCCATAAACACATAAGGGTTTATTGTTTGCTTTTGTTCAGGAAATTGTTAATATTTGTATTTCTACAAAGACTTACTTAGGAAAGATATATATATTATTTGTTCTCTTGGTTTTTTGACAAGTATCTCAGAGTGGGTAGGAGGTGATGATAACTGTGAAGGTTTCTGCACAGCACCAACACTCACTTGTCTCATTAGAAATTTCCATTTCTGGGCATGGGCTGCATTCAAAACAGCAGGTGGCCATTCCCTCTTTCCAGAATTTTCTGAATCCAGGACCACAGTCAGCACTACACACAGAGGGCAATATCTAAGAAAAATTAGACACATGCTGATGTCAGAATGTTTATCTACTTCTTCCATATAAATTATATTACTTGGTTGAGAATGAATAACCTTATTCAATAAACATGAACTG
Organism: Acomys kempi; assembly: GCA_907164505.1. Taxonomy (NCBI): domain Eukaryota; kingdom Metazoa; phylum Chordata; class Mammalia; order Rodentia; family Muridae; genus Acomys; species Acomys kempi. The sequence goes on along the minus strand of OU015361.1, from coordinate 66,515,343 downwards.
ATGGAAAACATGTCATTTAGTAAATAGTATAGTGTCAAGCATAGAAATATATGAAAAGAAATTGATGAAAAATTGAGTTGCTTCCAAACTGCTAGAAATGTAGTAACCCGAATTGACGGTGCGCTGTATGCAAGCACTATAGAGACTTCACTCACATTTTTTCTAGTTAATGATTGTCAAGTTGACACCAAGCACAGTAAAAAGACAGAGGAAAATTACTTGAGAAATTATGTCCATCAGACTAGACTATTCCTATATTTGTGAGGTATTTCATTAGGTGGTAATTGATGTATGAGTGGCCATCCCACTGTGGGAGGTGCTCTTGCTATGCAGGGATCTATGAGAAATCTAACAGAATAAGCCAGTATGCAAAGCTTTTTCAGGGTCTAGATATAGTTCCAATCGACAGATTCCTGCCTTGTGTTCCCTTGACAGTAATTTCTGTGATCCAAATCAACTTTTTCCTTACTTTACTTAGGATCAGTATTTAATCACAGCAACAGATTAGGACTGTAAGACTAAAAAACTCATGCATCAGGGAAATTTGTCCTAGAATCTCAGATACCAAACATGACCTCCAATAAATTGACAGCGTAAACTTTGACAGCTGTGTGTAAATAGAAACAGAGGTGAGTGGGCAAATCCTGGTTTATTTGTGGTGTAAAGTACTGAATTTCTGTGTATTGAGCTGGAGGGTGGAGTATTTCCTAAGGTGAACAGGCTCGACAAGGGCTGGAAATACAAGAAACTGTTGAATAAAGATCGTTTAATTAAATTTGAAATTTTTTGTAGTTTTTTTAAGACAAGGTTTCTCTGTGTAGCTTTGTCTCTCCTAAAATCACTTTGTAGACAAGGCTGGCATTGAATTCATAAAAAATGTTTCAGTTAAAATAAAATGTTGAACATGAAGATCATTTGTATGACAATGAATATTGAAATTGGGGACTGCATGGACAATTGATCCATTTCTGCCTTCCCAGTCTGAATCCTTTGTTTTTTGTTGTGGATAAAAATGTGATTCTATAATTGAGTTGAATTATGTGTTGAATCAACCCTAATTGATATATGTATCTTGAGCCATGCTTTCATTCCAGGAATGAAGTCATGTTATTCTAAGACAGTGATCTTTCTCTTTTGTTGCTGTGTTTTTAGTACAATTTACTACAAATTATTCCATACATATCCAAGCTATAGATTATTTTCCAGTATTCTATTATACTTCATTACAATGCATTTCCACTATACTTATTGAACAGCTCTCTTCATGTATGTGAATGAGTTTTTGACTTTCTTATGGAGGCAAGAAACATGTTGTTCTCATAAGCAATTCTTACTGCCTTTGTGTTTCCAATAGAAAAGTGAAAACTACCATTCAGTTATTATTTATACTTGTTTTTATTTCCACATGTAGTTACTGCAATATTGATTCCTTTCTAATCAATGTTTTTCTTTTTGTCTTTTTAGTGTTGTTTTTATGTAGCATTGGAAACTTGTTCATGTTACTTATAATTATGAAAGAACTCTTAAAGTATCATTTGTAGTGCTGTTTCAGTGCATATGAATTTCTGTAATTGTATTCATTATTGAACTTTGTTCTGTTTCCTTCAATTATGAGATCAATATATTGTGTATTGTAACTAACCTTGCCAGTTATGTGTCTAATTTTTTATTAATTTATTCTTGTTACATCTCAATGGTTATCCCATCCCTTGCATCCTCCCATTCTTCCCTCCCTCCCATTTTTCCTTATTCCCCTCCCCTATGACTGTTCCTGAGAGGGATCGCCCCCCCCCGTGTATGCTCATAGGGCATCAGGTCTCTTTTTGGTAACCTGTTATCCTTCCTCTGAGTGCCACCAGATCTCCCCCTCCAGGGGACGTGGTCAAATATGAGGCACCAGAGTTCATGTGAAAGTCAGACCCCACTTTGACACACATCATTGTTACTCTCCACCGTTAAGAGCCTCCATGGTAGAATCTGCAATTCTTCATGTGCTGCTATTTTATGAGTGGGGCTTCTATTTAGCGGCATTCCATAGCTTCCTCTTGGTACAAAGCAAATTTAAGTAATATATATCAAGTCTTAGCTCATTTTTTTATGATGGTGTATGCCTTTAATCCTAGCACTCTGAGAGACAGAACATGGCTATTGCTTGAATTTTGAGACAAGTCTAATCTACGAAATGAGCCCTGGAATGCCAAGGCTGCAGAGATAAACCCTATCTAGAAAATCAAAACAAAACAAAGAAACAAGCAAACAACAACTAAAAACATATTAGATAAATTCTGTTGTTGAGAGTTTAGTTAGTACTTACATAAATGCTCTTTCTGTAAAGCCACAGGTGATGTTTTATTTAAGAAATTTATAGTTACATTTTACTGGATATAATGTAGATGGCTTTTGTCTGTCCTTTTTCTCATATTGTGCCCCTGGTTTGTAAATTTGTTCTGTTCATCATATGCCCTTTGTATCCTCTGTATTTCATTCTTCTTTATTGTTTAATCTTCATCATTCTTTGAGCATTCTTACTCATATGTCTTGTTTTAAAGTCTTTCCATCCATTCTTCAACTTGAAATATTCTCTTGTTGAGAATATTGATGTTTTTATTTGATTTATTTTGTTGTTCTCTTACATGTTTTAGTTTGATTATTTAACAATATTTTGATTCTTTGTTGCATTATTAATTCAACTCTTCAGTCAGTGTCTTATTGTATCCAAATGTTCAAGATCTCATTGTATGCTCCCAGAGGTGATTTGTGTTCTTGATTATTTGGGAACTCTCTTAAAATTATTTTTTCCTTTACATAATTTAAAATTTATTTCATGATTATCTTAATAGGATTCAATATAGCATGTTATCTTGCCCAAATCAATTAAAAACAAACTGATGCCCAAGAAATTGAAGATTCAAAGACATATATCTCACCAGTGGTACAGATGTAGTTAAAATATATACATAAATGTAGGATGAAGCTCAGTTATAATCACTCATACAATTAGGTATTGTCTTTAATGCTGAGTTGCAAAATCATTAAATATTTTTTTCAAATTTGATATCATTTATTTAAATTACATCCTAAATGTTACTACTCACTTGTATCTTCATCTTCCCATGCAATTTAACCCACCACTTTAGTTTCCCTTGGACCTCTCACAACAAGGGTCTTCCTCCCCCACCACATGGCCAAAGCATACCAGGTCTCATCCTGATACTTTCTTCCCCTTTTCTGTGTGCCAAAGGGCCTCCCACCAAGGAGAAGTGATCAAACATGGGGAAGTATAGTTCATGTCAGAGGCAGAGTCTGCTGTACACAGAACTGTGGAGAATGAGCTGTCCAATCTCTCATTCTTCAATACCACTCTCTGCACTCCTCCAGATGCCACCAGGTGGCAAGTGCCAGCATCTGTGCTAATCTACCGCTGGGGGAAGCCTGTCATAGGACATCAATTTTGAGCTGATATCTTCTTATAAGTGAATGTATACCATGCATGAATTTCTAGGTCTCCGTTACTTCAATTTGGATGAACATGTTTAGTTCCACACATTTGTCTGCAATTTTGAAGATTTCCTTGTTTTTAAAAGCTGAGTAGGATTCCAGTGTGTAAATGTACCTGAGTTTCTTTATACATTCTTTGGTTGAGAGGCATCTAGGTTGTTTCCAGTTTCTGGTTGTTTTGCAAATATCTGAGCAAATGTCTTTGTTGTATAGTTGAACAACTTTTCTGTATATTCCCAGGAGTGGCATATCAGCATCTTTAATGATCACTATTCTCAATTTTCTGAGAAAGCACTAGATTTATTTCTTTAGTGGTTGTACAAGTTTACACTTCCCCAACTAACGGAAGAACGTTCCCTTTTCCCCAAATCCTTGACAGCATTTACTGTCACTTGAGTTTTTTTTATTTTAACCATGGTGATGAGTGTAAGATGGAATGAGAAATGTGGTTTCATTAACTCTCCATGATAACCAAGAACATTGAACATTTTTAAGTGTGTCACAGTGTTTCATGTGGAAAAACAAAAAAACCAGAATACCTAAACTAATCCTGTACAATAAAAGATCCTCCAAAGGAATATCCATACATGATCTCAAGCTGTACTACACAGCAACAGGAACTAAAACATCATAGTCATGGCAAAGCAATAGGGTGGTTGATCAATGGAATCAAATCAAAGACCCCAAAAAAGTCCACACACATATGGACACTTGATTTTTGACAAAGCCAAATTTATTCAATGGAAAAAGATAGTATTTTCAACAAGTTGTTGTGGTCTAACTGGATATCTACATGTAGAAAAATGCAGTAGACCCATATTTTCACTGTGCACAAAAATCAAGTCCAAGTGCATTAAAGACCTCAATATAAAACCAGAGTCACTAAATCTGTTAGAAGAAAAAGCATGTTGGACTCAGTGGCGCAGGAGACAATTCCTGAACAGAACACCAACAACTCAGGCCTTAACATCAACAATATATTGGACCTCATGAGGCTGAGAAGCATCTTTAAGGCAAAAGACACTGTCATCAGAACAAAGTGACAGTATACAGACTAGGAAAAATCTTTACCCATCCTTCATCTGACAAAAATCCAATATCCAAAATACATAAATAGCTCAAGAAAATAAACACCACCAAACCAAATAACCCAACTAAGAAATGAGGCTCAGAATTAAACAGAGAATTCTCAACAGAGAAATATCGAATGGTTGAGAAACACTTAAGGAAATGCTCAACATCCATAGTCATCAGAGAAATTCAAATCAAAATTACCCTGAGATTCTATCTTACACCCATCTGAATAGCCAAGTTCAAAAACTAAAGTGGCATCACATGCTGAGGAGAATGTGGAGAAAGGGGGACACTCCTTCATTGCTGGTGGGACTGCAAACTTGTACAAACACTTTGGAAATCAATCTGGGGCTTTCTCAGAAGACTTAGAATTGGCCTATCTCAAGACCCAGCTATTCCACTCTTTGGAATACACACAGAACGTGCTCCTCCACACAACAAGGACATACTCTCAGCAATGTTCATAGCAGCCTTATTTGTAATAGCCAGAATCTTGAAACAACCTAAATGTACCTCAGTCAAAGAATGGATAAAGAAATTGTGGTACATTTACACTATGGACTATTACTCAGCTCTTAAAAGAAAGGGAATCCTGGAATTTGTGGACAAATGGATGGAACTAGAAATCATCATATTGAGTGAGTTAATGCAGACTAAGAAAGGCTCACATGGTATATACTCACATATAATTGGACACTACCCCTACAGGGATGTCCCCTGAATGTCTTCACTTAACAAGAGATTTGCATAGATGTGGGACCTACTATTAGGACTCTAGGTCAGAGAAGTACAGGAGAATAAAGAAATAGAATTTTCCAGAGGGTCCTAGTAACCTACAAGAAGAACATCATGATGGGCAGATCAAGACCCAGGAGGTTTTTCAAACTACTGCACCAACCAAAGACAACAGATACAGTAAATATTGAACCTCTACTCTGATCTAGCCAAGGTACATGACATTATCCACAGTCATATGGAGACCAGGGACTGACACTGACATGAACTCTGATGCCCCATATTTGACCACTTCCCCTTGATGGGAAGGCCCTGTAGCACTCAGAGAAAGACTAGAAAGGCTACGAAGATGAGACCTGATAGGCTGTGACCATATGGTGGTGGTGGAGTTCCCCTTCTGTCGCAGACATATGGGATGGGAATAAGGTAAAAGAGAGCAGAAGGGTGGAACAGGAGGGGACAAGGACGTGGATAAAATTTTAGATGTAATCTGAATGAATTAATAATAATAATAAAGAAATAAATATTTTTATGACCACTAGATATTAGGTTCTTTTATTTTGATGATGTTTATGATAGTGTGTTTATCTGGTTTTGTTTTTGCTAAAGTGATGTAATCTATTTCCTCTGCTTTCTTTGTTTTATTTAGGCTCTTTGGTTTGGAGTTTTCCTCTTATCATCTTCTGTAGGGCTGGATTTTTTGATAGGTACTGTTTTAATTTATTTTTTCATGGAATATCTAATTTTCTTCATCGATGGTTACTTAACATTTTATTTGGTATAGTAATCTGGAGTGGTATCTATAGACTCTTAGCATTGCAAGACCTCTGCTTAGGCCCCTCTGGCTTTCATGGCCTCTGCTGAAAACTCGCATGTGATTCTGGTAAGTTTGCAATTGTAAGTTACCTGGCCTTTTTCTCTTGGTGCTTTTACTGTTTTTTCTTTGTTCTGTGCATTTTGTGTTTTAATTATTATGTGGCAACAGGATTTTCTTTTATAGTCTATGCTACATGGTGCACCATAGGTCTCTTGTACGCTTATAAGCATCTCTTTCTTCAAATTGCAGAAGTTTTCTTCTATTATTTTGTTGGCAATATAATTCTGGGTTTGGTTCCGGGATACTGCTCTTTCCTCAAATCCTATTATTCTTAGGTTTCATCTTTTAATGCTCTCCTTGACTCCTTGGATGTTTTATGTCAGGAATTTTCAAACATTTTCTTTGATAGTTTCATCAAATTATTCCATTGTATCTTCTACACCTGAGATTCTTACTTCCCTGTCTTGTATTGTGTTGGGGCTCCTTCTCTCTACAGGTTCTGTTTTCCTCTCTAAATTATCTTTCTAGGTCATATAACCCACAATATAGTTTGAGATTGTGTGTCTATGTACAGGGCTGGGTTGAGTGTGTGTGTGGCTTTGGAGACCAGGCCAGTGCATATCTGTGCCTTGGATATTTCTGTGGATTAGCCAGTGGATCTGAGATCAGATCTTCTTGTTCTCCAAAGCCTTAGGGAAACAGTGATGTCTTTGTGGACCAATTTATGCAGCCTAAGGTCAGGCCCACCCACCATACTGTGGACCCCGCTAACCTAGGGTATTACAGCTCTTGTCCCTTGATTCAGTATCTCTGAACAGACAGAGTACATTATCTTTGCTGCCATCTTGGAGCCTCTTATAATTATTGTTAACTGGTTGTTTAATATGCCATTGAACATTCTTTCATTTAATTCTATAATATTGCAGTTATGTTCTTTCTTTCCACATCTTCATATTTATGTTTATTTTTCTGCATTGTGATATGTATATGGGGGATCAGAGCATTGTTTATATTGTTTTGACTTCTGTATACTCTTCTAGTCGTCACTTATGTAATATTCTACTTAGATGTGGTTATAACAAATATGAGGTTTCCTTTCTTACTACAGAATTGTTATGTATTTCAGTAGCTACACCTTGAGTTCACATTTTTCACTTTAGATCATCTTTTCTCATCACACTGAAGAGAATAATTTACCATATGTTTTATATTTTCTGAGAAATATGACATATCACTTGATATCAGAATTAAAGACATTCCTGAAGTTAAATCTTTTAAAATTCAATGAACTTTGAATTGGGTAATCTGAAATAAATACCTTAGCACCACCCACATCAGAATTCATACCTATAATATACACAGCATATAGCATGTGAAATTTCTTTTGTTAAAGCCACATTTGTACTACTATCAATCAGCCTCATATACAGAATTAAAAATGAAATCCCTATATTGGTTATATCAATAACCATACCATAATTCAGGACATTAAACAAGATTATTCTTGTGAAAAATTTCTTCTCCAATGTATCACTCAGGGCAGGGGAGATGGCATATTGTCAGTAATAATTATTGCTCATGATGCAAACCGAACTTAGACATTGAAAACCCATTTTCTGTCAAAACTCCATCTTAAGTTTCTAGGAGTCTGAACCACTTCTTGGCATCTATATGCATTACATGTGCCAGTATTGCATAAACATATGTACAGATAAAACATTCATTAAAAAGTTAAAGAAAATTTAATTTAATAAAAACCAAGTTTATGAGTCTTAGAAAATCTAATATAGTTCATGAAAATTTAAATTAATATACATAAAAATTTAGACTTTAGAAGATCAATGAAAAAATAATTAAACAGTATTACATAATAAAATGAATGGTTTATATACTTTTCCTTACTCCATCTTTACAATAATCTCAATATCTTTGACATCTGTGCCAGAGGTCCAAAAGATATGGAAAGATTACTGTGTTGTAATAAAACTGGAACAGAGAAACTATTGATCTCTTTAGAGCAAGTAATATTAAACAGTATTAATAGACAATGTTGTAGTCATATTAAAAAGCAGAAAGACCTCTGATATTATAAATGTAACTGTATGGAAATGGAATGTTCAAAGAACTAATAAATATATCACATCAAAAAGCAAAAATAAGAAACATAGTAATATAGGACAATTTTTTATTCCTTACATGACAATCTATTTTATATCACTAATTTAGAATGTGCACACATGACCCTGTTTACTGGTGAGTCAGGTAAATCAGTACAATAAGTCCAAACCTACCTTTGTACTTCCTGTGACCCACTCCATCATTTCTGCAGATAAATGGAGCTGTTGACCATGTGGAAAATATGAGCTGAAACTTGCAATCCTCACCTTAAATTCAAGACCTTGATGCAAATTGGAAACATAGAAAATGTCACATTCCTCCTGAAGTTTTCCTCTTTGGTTCATATTTACTCTGTCACCAACTGGATTTGTGAAGTGGATATTCCGCAGAATGTCATAAAGCTGAAATAGAAATAGCATACTGTAGTGCATAATCCCTTTCTTGAACACAGACAGTGTAATCTGACTTTATCTTAAAGGCAAATTTAATCAATGTATCCAGGAGCAAAAATTCAAGTAAAGAAACTGGATAAATAAAATTAACATCTATGTGACAATCTGGAGCCTAAGACATGGAGGCCTTCTGGGAGGATATGGGAGTGAGTCTAGGTGAGACTTCTAGTAGCAAGGGTCATGGAGACTAGAGAGGAGTCTTTGCAGAGGCAAGGGAACATCAACCAACCCAACAAAAATTCAGCTCAAAATTTACCCTGCCTATGGGAAATGCAAGGATATAGATAGCAGTGAGATTGAGGAGATGTCCAAACAATGCCTGCATCAACAGGAGACCTACCCCATGGAAGAAAGCCAGACCCTGACACTATTAATGATATTCTGCTATTCTTGAACATGGGAGCATAGCAAACCTTTTCTCTGAGACCCTACACACAGAAGTAGATGAAAGCAGATGCTGAGATTCACAGCCAAACACAGGGTGAAGTGCATGAAGTCTAGTGGAAAAGTTGGGAGGAAAGAAAGAAGTATCTGGGAGTAACAGAGATCCACAAGTGGGCCAAAATAGCTAGCTAACCAGGGCCCAGAGGGGCTTGTGGAATTTAAAAAAACACTGAGGATCATGCATAGACTTGACTTAGGACCCCTACACATATAAAGCCAATGGGCACCTCAGGCTTCATGTGTGCCCTATCATAAGAATCTATCAGGATATGTCAGATTAAGACACAGTTGCAATCTGTATGATCACTACAACCTGGTGGAGATTCCTCACCTGGCCACAAGGAAGAGGAAATGCTAAGTCCTGATTCACTTGATGAGCTTAGATGAGTGGGTAAGAGGGCTCCTCTTTTCTGAGGAGTAGGGTAGTGGGGATGGAAGTAAGGTGTGACTAGGAGGCTCTGATAGAAGAGCCTACCTCAGGATATAAGAGAATAAATTAATTAATTAAATTTAAAACTTGACATAATGTTCCTGGAATTTTATAGCTCTCAAGAGTATACTACCAAACACAGAGACATATTTTCAGAACCAAATGTGATATGCAATATGAACACACACACACACATACACTGACACACACATAGACACTAACACACACATATACACATGTTACTACACATAGAGAAGTTCCTTAATCATACAGAATATACACACATATAGAAACACAATTATTTACACACAAATACACACACATTGTCAAATTTATATGCATACAAGTACACCCAGGTAGAGACACATACAGATGTAGAAGAATAAAAAGCATATTCCCATACATAGCCAGACAAGTAGTCAGGAGAAAAACAGATGAAGACAACCACAGAGAGTGACACTGACAGACAGATAATTGATGGTCACATCCAAAATTTACAAACAGGCAAGAATAAAGCCAGACATATATAAAGTGAAACACACACACACACACACACATACACACACACACACACAGAGAGAGAGAGAGAGAGAGAGAGAGAGAGAGAGAGAGAGAGAGATGTACCTATATGCAAGCACATTGACCAAAACACAAAAAAATACAGACTCCATCACCTCACAAGTTCAATGACAAAAACACACTGAAAGGTAATTCAGAAACTCCTTGATTTCTTTCTTTATTTCTTCCCTGGTGGCACTCAGAGGAAGGACAGCAGGTTACCAAGAAGAGACTTGATACCCTATGAACATATACAGGGGGAGGTAATCCCCCTCAGGAACAGTCATAGGGGAGGGGAATAAGGGGAAAATGGGAGGGAGGGAAGAATGGGAGGATACAAGGGATGGGATAACCATTGAGATGTAACAAGAATAAATTAATAAAGGAGAAAAAAACAAAACAAAAACAAAACAAAAAACAAAAAAGCAAAAAAAAATAAAAAATAAAAGAAAGACTCTTATTTCTTAAAAAAAAAACACACTGAACTATAAAGACAAACACAAACACGCATACAGAAAGCCATTGCTAGATTCAAAAATGTATATTAATTTCAACAGATAATTGGAAAGATAGGCAGGTGGAATAGAAACATCTGTACACAGCAACAGCAAAACCAATATGCAAAGAGATGCACAGCAACAGAAAAAACATGCACATATACAAAGTAATAAGTATAATTTTTCACATATAAAAAAAATCTATGCACAGAATTGAATTCCAGCACTATTTCCTATGTAGTTACACTCACAAAGCACATAAAGCTATTTGTACCAACAGTGGTTGCTGAATCAGTTTTAAAACCTTGGGAAAATCATCCAGACAGTTATTATAATATATTTGACAATTAATGAAAAAGGGTTTATCCTCTCCTCATGGAGAGGATTAATTTGCAAACACTGATTCCAGTTTTGAACCAGTGTGATGATATTAAGGTTCTTTGTATCAAAGTCAATAGGCATCATAAACAAAATTCCCTACCACACTACTGCTTTTACATTTTGCTTTTTTACTTGTATTTCTTTTCTTTCTTCTTTAAATAATTTACTCAGATTATATCCCAACTGTTATCTCCTCACTTAAATTTTCCCATTACCTCTTTCCCCCTCTTTCACCCAATCAAGATTTATATTTCATTTTTCTACACTGAGATGGTCCCTGAGAGACTTATAAAAGTATGTCTTTGATGACATCAAATATTATCCATAGAAGAAACAGTACCTTAAAGCACTGATGATAGTAGTTGTTCAATATGCCCATATCCTGATGAACTATGTATTAAAAGAACCACTCATGAAAGGCATGAGCAAAGGCATACACAGCATTGTATATGTTATAACTGCTACCACTAAAAGCCATGTCAAAAGCATTTTCCATTAGCCATTTCAATGTGGCATTGGATGAGCAGTTCTTCATTGTGTTACAGTTAGATGCCAAGGCTGCACAGTTAAAGTACATCCACTCCAGGCTTGCCAGGTATTTGTCAGAGTATTTGATAGGGTTCAATGTCTGGACAAAATTTTTGAATCCTGAAATATCTGGACAATGGTGTTCAAAAGTAAGAGTCCCATGAAATGAGTCCAGTGTGTAGTCCCTTTTACTTATAGTGGCATCCCACTGTGAGGTGATCCATATTCTCTTTATACCTAGAGATTCCCACCTTCTTACACTCAAAGCTAGTGTATACTCTATGTCACCATAAACGATGACAACATTTGTGGAAGATGTCAGGATTTGGTTGTAATACACTTCTCCTCTTGACATGTACAACTTCATGTTGAATGGGATCATGTTCACAAAGGCAAAGCAGACGGTGTTTATTTCCATCTCTCTCCTCAAATAAGAGAGAAATTGTATGCCCTGATCATTGTCTGAGATGACTAGCCCAACCCAGTTCCATTTGAAATAAAGTATGAAGGATACTATGGCCAGGGCTAAAGATATGTCCTTAGGGGCCATCTGATATAGAAGAGGAAATTGTTCTTGGTCACTTAGGACAGGATGGAAAGGTCCAAATGTAAGAAGAAGGACCTAGGACACAGATAGCCGCATGAGGCAGCATGAATATGTAAGCATTTGTAAACACATTTCTCTTCAGAGAGTTCTAGAGAAACCAATTAGCTCTTATGTCTTCCCTCATCTCTATTTCAAAGATGGACATGTGGGTAGAAGACCTATCATGTCTCCAAATACTAGGGCCCTTGAATAAATAGATTGATAGAATCATGAGGTCATTCACCTCCTTAAACCTTTCTTTGAATCTCTAAATCATACCAAAATAGACATAATAGGAAAATTCCCACTCCAAAAACTCTCACCTGGTAACCTAGTAGGAGGTTCATGAACGTCTGTATTGTTGCTGTTGTTTCCCAGCTTGTTCCTATAAGTACCACACCACACATTGGCTTTCTTTCACAGTCATAATTAGGTAGAACATTGTTTATGATCATATGCATATGACTGGTGAACTGTGGCAGTGTCTTACAACCAAATCCAATGAAGCCAAGCAGAAACATATTTGGTAAAAGACCAGGGTTCCTGTTGACTTCATCCATGGAAAAACCCAACGCAAAAGCAAATCGCTGGCTTTTTGGTGTTGTCCTGTAAAAGGATGCAATGTTCATTATGGACAGAGATATACAACTAATTATTTGTAATGAATACAAGAAATATCCTTTATTGGGGGATTCCAAGATGGCGTCGACCAGTAGGCACCATAGCTGATCTTCTCCGAGGAGACCAGGGACCTGAATGGAACCACAGACTGCTGGATTTTGAGAACTGTAGGTGAGTGGGGCCCCAAACTCCGCAGACCACCAGGGGGTCCAACCCCGGGACAAGCAACAGCCCCGAGGGCTAAACGCACTCCCCAAACGCTGAAAAGGAATCCACAATCAAGCTGTAGCCAGCACAAAAAACCCAAATTCGCCATTTGGGGAGGAGATTTTCCGGAGCCCCAAGCCTGAGGAGTCTCCGCGAATAGGGTGAAACTACCATTGATCCTCTACATCCACACCACGCCAAACTGCGGAGGGCACCTGCCTAACCCAGGTGGAAACACAGGTGGCGAGTCTCACCAAAAACAACTAGAACTGGGGACCACGTCCGCGTCCTGCGCTCAAGCTGAAGCCAGACACAAAGGATTGACCCTGCAAACTGGGGCAGTTAGAAACTGGCGTGGTCTGCACCCACAGCCCAGTGGGTCCACCCACGTTATAGGGAGTCGAGGGTCACGCTTGCAGGGACTAACTACTTCCCTAAAGGGAACTGGCAGTACTCTGGCAGGAGATTCACGCCAGCGGTCTGAACCGCCTTTGGCGCCAGCTGCGTGGCCCAGCTGCCGGCACTCCCCAAAGAACTGAACTAACTGGGTCCATCTCTGTGGGCCCGCGACAGATCCACCCAGGTTATCAGGAGCCGTGGGTCTTACAGGCAGGGAATAACTGCTGCCCTAAGGCGACGCACTCTGCCTTTCTCTAGCAGAAAGGGAAAATACAGGAGATTTGTCACCAGCCGCGGGGACGAGCTGCTGGCTCTGACTGGGCTCTCCCCGAACAATAGATCTAACAGGGGTCATTCTTGCGCGCCCTCGTTAGGACCGCCCACGTTATCCGGAGCAGTGGGCCTTGCTGGCAGGGAATAACTGCTGCCTTAAAGCGTCTGGGAGCGGTCTAAGCGGCTTTTGTCGCCAGCCACGGGGAGGAACTGCTGGCTCTGACTGGGCTCTCCCTAGCTGTATCCCACAATATAGGGAGCTGTGGCTCAAGCGTGCAGGTTATAACTGCTAATTTATAGCAAGCTGGGAGTGGCCTGGCATACAGGGGCGTGGAAACTGCTACCTCCTCAGATACTGCCAGTGGCCTGAAACCGTATGGTTACAGGCACAGATCCTGTAATCTCCAACAGGCAGATCCTAGCTGTGTCAGCTCCTGCAGACCCAGCAAGAACTCCCAAATTCATGGGAAAGGCTGGACGCTCCTACAGAGTGTAGAGGCAGAGCTAAAAGACAGCTACAACCCAGAAGATCTGATCCACCTGGGGTCTTGGCTACAAAGCAACAGGAAAGACAGACAGCTGGGATCAACCTTCACAACCAGAGAGCTTGTGTGCTGACCTTACTCTAGATCCCAATACTGCTGACTTGAGATACAGCAGTAAGGGGAAAAGGCCCAAACAGAAACCTACTTTGCATGACTCAGCCTGGAGCCTAAGGTGTTGAGAAAAATCTCCAGGAGTAGAATCTGAATCACCAGCCTGGTCCAGGGAAGTACTCCCTGTTCCCCACAGGTAAGGGCACCCTACCTATAATCAGACATCAACTATCCACTCCCAAACGGGGAAGGTCACTACAAACTACCTCCCAACATCAGATTCACCAAAATGACAAGGGGACAATGAAAGAATGCTAACAAAAACCAAAACAGGATGGCATCTCCAGATCCCAGCAATCCTAATGAAAACAACCTGGAGAACCCAACAACAATGGATATACATGAAAACCACCTCAAATCCTTAGTAAGTAGGATGATAATGGAAGAAACAAATAAATTTTGTAAACAAATGCAGGAGGAAGCAAACAAGAGGGCTGATGACTTAAAAGAGTCATATAAAGAGGCATTTGAAGAATTTCAGAAAAACACAAATAACCAGATGAAGGAAATTATTAAAACAGTTCAAGACCTGAAGATAAAAATGGAAGATATCATAAAAGAATGCATGGAAGAAAAACGTGAACGAGAAGCATCAGAAAAGAAAGCAAACATCTTAGAGGTGGCCTTATCTAACAGATTGCAAGAAATGGAAGAACGAATATCAGGACTTGAAGATACAATCGCACAATTGGAAACAATCATCCAGGCTAATGCTAAATCTGAAAAGTTCCTGACACAAAGCGTTCCTGAAATAAAAGACAACATGAAAAGACGAAGCTTGAGAATAATAGGGATGGAGGAAAGAGAAGGCAACCGACTCCACAGCTCAGAAAATATCTTTAACCGAATAATAGAAGAAAATTTCCCCAGTTTGAAGAAGGAGATGCATACGAGCATACAAGAGGCCTACAGAACACCAAATAGAATAGACCCAAAAAGAAAATCTTCCCGCCACATAATAATAACAACACAAAATATACAGAACAAGGAAAAAATATTAAAAGCGGCAAGAGAAAAAGGACGAGTAACATATGAAGGCAAACCTACCAGAATCACTCCTGACTTCTCAGCAGAGACCATGAAAGCCAGAAGGGCCTGGACAGGGGTTCTGCAAACGCTAAGAAAACACAGATACCAGGCAAGACTACTATATCCAGCAAAATTATCAATAACCATTGGAGGTGAAGACAAGATATTCCATGACAAAAACAAATTCACACAGTACCTAGCCACAAATCCGGCTTTACAGAAGTTACTAGAAGGAAAACTCCACCCCAACTGGTCAAACTACAACCAAAAATACATAAGAAATAAATAACTACACCATTGCAAAATCACAACTTCACAAAAACTCGATTGTTACAAATACCAAAAATGAAGGAACTTACCAATCACTGGTCATTAATATCTCTCAACATTAATGGTCTCAACTCTCCAATAAAAAGACACAGACTAACAGAGTGGATGCAGAAACACGACCCAACATTCTTCTGCATTCAAGAAACACATCTCAACCACAAGGACAGACATTGCCTCAGAGTAAAAGGTTGGGGAAAAATATTCCAAGCAAATGGTCAAAAGAAACAAGCTGGGGTAGCTATTCTAATATCTAATAAAATAGACTTTCAACCAAAATTAGTCAAAAGAGACAAGGATGGTCACTTCATACTTGTCAAAGGTAAAGTCAACCAGGAAGACATCACGATTTTGAACATCTATGCTCCGAATACAAGGGCTCCGACATTTGTAAAAGAGTTATTAACAAAGCTTGCCCCATTCATTGATACCCACACATTAATAGTGGGAGACTTCAACACCCCACTTTCACTCAAGGATAGGACTTTGATTTCAAAACTAAGCCGGGAAATAACCTCATTAACCAATGTCATGAATCAAATGGATCTAACAGATATCTACAGAACTTTCCACCCAAACGCAAAGGAGTATACCTTTTTCTCAGCACACCATGGAACATTCTCTAAAATTGATCACATAGTTGGTCACGAAGCAAACCTCAACAGATACAAGAAGATTGAAATAAGACCTTGTATCTTATCAGATCACCATGGTCTAAGGCTGGACTTCAACAACAGTAGAAATAACAAAAAGCATACCAACACGTGGAAACTAAACAATGTTCTACTTAATGACACATGGGTCACGGAAGAAATAAGGGAAGAAATAAAAGACTTCCTGAAATTCAATGAAAATGATGGAACAACATACCCAAATTTGTGGGACACATTGAAAGCAGTGCTAAGAGGAAAATTCATAGCACTAAGTGCCTTTAAAAAGAAAATGGAATCATCCCACATAAACAACTTAACAATACATCTGGAAGCCCTGGAAAAAAAAGAAGCAGAAACACCCAAGAGGAGTAGACGCCTGGAAATAATCAAACTCAGGGCTGAAATCAATAAATTAGAAACAAAGAGAACAATCCAAAGAATCAACAAAACCAAGAACTGGTTCTTTGAGAAAATTAACAAGATAGACAAACCGTTAGCCAATCTAACTAAAAGACAAAGAAACGCTATCCAAATTAACAAAATCAGAAATGAAAAGGGAGACATAACAACAGACACCGAAGAAATACAAAGAATCGTAAGGACCTACTTCAAAGACATTTATGCCACAAAATTTGAAAATTTAAGGGAAATGGACAAATTTCTCGACCGATTCCATTTACCAAAATTGAACCAAGACCAGATAAACAAATTAAATAGCCCTATTTCGCCCATAGAAATAGAAGCAACCATTGATAGTCTTCCAACCAAAAAAATCCCAGGGCCAGATGGTTTCAGCGCAGAATTCTACCAGTCCTTCAAAGAGGAGCTAATACCGATACTATTCAAGCTATTCTGAAAGATAGAAATGGACGGAATATTACCAAATTCCTTCTATGAGGCCACAGTCACATTGATACCTAAACCCCACAAAGACCCAACAAAAAAAGAGAATTTCAGACCAATTTCTCTTATGAACATTGATGCAAAAATGCTCAACAAAATACTCGCAAAGTGAATACAACAGCATATCAAAGACATCATTCACCATGACCAGGTAGGCTTCATTCCAGGAATGCAGGGATGGTTTAACATACGGAAATCCATCAATGTAATCCACCATATAAACAAACTGAAAGAGAAAAACCATATGATCATCTCTTTAGATGCAGAAAAAGCATGTGATAAAATCCAACACCCATTTATGTTTAAAGTTCTGGAGAGATCGGGAATACGAGGCACTTTTCTAAACACAATAAAGGCTATATACAGCAAACCAATAGCCAACATTAAATTAAATGGAGAGATACTCAAGGAAATCCCTCTAAAATCGGGGACCAGACAAGGCTGCCCACTTTCCCCATATCTCTTTAATATAGTTCTTGAAGTTCTAGCCAGAGCAATAAGACATCAAAAAGAGATCAAGGGGATCCAAATGGGAAAGGAAGAAGTAAAATTATCCCTATTTGCAGATGATATGATAGTGTATATAAGTGACCCCCAAAATTCCACCAGAGAACTCCTACAGCTGATAAACACCTTCAGCAAAGTGGCAGGATACAAAATAAACTCAAAAAAGTCCATAGCTTTCCTATATACAAATGACAAACAGGCAGAGGAAGAAATTAGGAAAATTACTCCCTTCTTGATAGCCACAAGCAATATAAAATATCTAGGAATAACCCTAACCAAGCAAGTGAAGGATTTATTTGAAAAAAACTTTAAACCTCTGAAGAAAGAGATTGAAAATGACATCAGAAGATGGCGGGATCTACCTTGTTCGTGGATTGGAAGAATCAACATAGTAAAAATGGCCATCTTACCAAAAGCAATTTACAAATTCAATGCAATCCCTATCAGAATACCTACTAAATATTTTGAAGAAATTGAAAGAACAATTCTCAACTTCATATGGAGAAACAAAAAGCCCAGAATAGCAAAAAAAAATCCTATACAATAAAAGATCCACTGGAGGAATCTCCATACCTGATCTCAAGCTGTACTACAGAGCAACAGTAATTAAAACAGCATGGTACTGGCACAGCAATAGGCTAGTGGATCAATGGAATCGAACTGAAGACCCAGAGATGAATCCACACACATTTGCTCACCTGATTTTCTACAAAGAAGCCAAACCATTCAATGGAAAAACGACAGCATCTTCAACAAATGGTGCTGGTCTAACTGGATGTCTACATGTAGAAAAATGAAATTAGACCCATATTTGTCACCATGCACAAAACTCAAGTCCAAGTGGATTAAAGACCTCAACCTAAAACCACAGACATTAACCCAGTTAGAGGAAAAAGTGGGGAAGAGTCTGGAACTCATAGGCACAGGAGACAACTTCCTGAACAGAACACCAACAGCCCAGGCCTTAACATCAACAATTAATAAATGGGACCTCATGAGGCTGAGAAGCTTCTGTAAGGCAGGTGACACTGTCAAGAGAACAAAGCGACAGCCTACAGACTGGGAAAAGATCTTCACCGACTCTTCATCTGACAAAGGTCTAATATCCAAAATATATAAAGAACTCAAGAAATTAAACACCACCAAACCAAATAACCCAATAGAGAAATGGGGCACAGAGCTAAACAGAGAATTCTCAACAGAGGAATATCAAATGGCTGAGAAACACTTAAAGAAATGCCCGACCTCCTTAGTCATCAGAGAAATGCAAATCAAAACGACACTGAGATTCCATCTTACACCCATCAGAATGGCTAAGATCAATAACTCAACTGACACCTCATGCTGGCGAGGGTGTGGAGAAAGAGGAATACTCCTTCATTGCTGGTGGGAATGCAAACTAGTACAACCACTTTGAAAAGCTATCTGGTGCTTTCTCAGAAAAATGGGAATAGGGCTTCCTCAAGACCCAGCTATTCCACTCCATGGAATATACCCAGTGGATGTACTACCACACAATAGGGACATATGCTCAACCATGTTCATAGCTGCCTTATTCATAATAGCCAGAACTTGGAAACAACCTACATGTCCCTCAATAGAAGAATGGATAAAGAAACTGTGGTACATTTACACTATGGAATACTACTCAGCTATTAAAAACAAGGAATTTCCAAAATTTGTGGACAAATGGATTGAACTAGAAATTGTCATAATGAGTGAGTTCACACAGAAGCAAAAAGAGCTAAATGGTATATACTCACTTATATCGAGACACTAGTCCAAGGTGTACATCCCCATGAAAAACTGTACCTACCAGAATAGTGGGTAAGAGGGGAGGACATCCTATTGAAACTTTAGGTGTGAGAAGCCTGGGAGAAAGAGGAAATGGAAGGATCCAGTGGGTCCTGGAAAACTACAGGCGAGTCTGGGCCCTGAGGTCCTCCGCAAACTGTGGCAACAGCCAAGGAAAAAATAGGCAGTAAAAACCTTGAGCCCCCTACCCGGACTAGCCGATGGACATTCTCCACTGTTGAGTGGAGAAGGATATCTAACTTTCACACAAACTCTGGTGCCCCATATTTGAACATGTCCTTTGGACGGAGATGCCTGGTGGCACTCAGAGGAAAGATAATAGGTCACCAAGGAGAGACTTGATACCGTATGAGCATATTCAGGGGGAGGAGGTCCCCCTCAGACACAGACTTAGGGGAGGGGAGGGGAGTAGGGGGGAAGTGGGAGGAAGGGAGGAATGGGAGGATACATGGGATGGGCTAACAACTGAGATGTAATATGTATAAATTAATAAAAATGTATTAAAAAATAAAGGAAAAGAGTTCATTGGGGCTTAACAAAAAAAAGAATTTTAAAGATTTTTATGACCAGTGAATGTTAGGTCCTATACTTTGGTTTAGGTTATGAAAGATAGTGTGTCTATCTGGCTTTGTTTTTGCTAAAGTGAAGTTATCTATTTCCTGTGTTTTCCTTGGTTTAGTTAGCATCCTTGGTATGGAGTTTTCCTCTTACCATCTTCTGTAGGGCTGGAGTTTTGGATAGGTACTGTTTAAGTTTATTTTTGTCTTGGAATATTTAATTTTCTTCATCCATGGATATTGAAAACTTTGCTGGCTATATTAATCTAATTAATCTCTAGAGTATTAGGGGTTGAAAGACCTCTTACCAGGCCTTTTTGGCTTTTATGGCCTCTGCTGAAAACTCAGATTTGGTTACTCTCAGACACAGAGTCTGAGATATAATGTATAGATGCAGCTCTCAGGCAGACATCCAGTCTCTGGGACCTGAGAACACCCGCACAGGGAAACAGTACTGTCTTTGTGGACTAGTTTATGTGGCCTGAGGCCAAGCCCACCATATTCCATACAGTGTGGACCCATCTCACCCAGGATATTCCAGTTTTGATGTTCTGAATCTCTCAACCCAGTCCCTTATCTCAGGCTCTCTGGTCAGAGAACATGATCTGTGCTGCCATCTTGGATCTTCTTATAATTATTATTAATTTCTTGCTTAGTATGTCATTGAACATTATTTCATTTAAGTCTATAGCATTAGAGTTCTTTAATTCCTTTCCATATGTTCATATTTTTGTTTATTGTTTCTACATTGGGATATGTATATGGGTAGCAGAGCATTGTTTATATTGTTTTGATTTCTGTATGCTCTTCCCGTGATTCCTTATATAACATCCTACTAAGATGTGCTTATAACAGAAATGAGTTTTCATTTCATTTCATTTCTTCTTATACCATAAGTTCATATGTTCTTTTCCCTTAATAGACTTTTCTATTCACACTGAAGAGAATAATTTACTATAAGTTTTACATTTTCTGAACAATAGGACATATTATTTGATATCAAAATTGAAGACATTCCTAAAATTAAATCTTTTAAAATTCAATGACCTTTGAAATTGGGTAATTTCCAGTAAATACCTTAATATCACCCACATCACAATTCATAGCTTTAATATATACATCACATATCATGTAAAATTTCTTTTGTTAAAGCCACATTTGTATTCCTATCAATCTACCCTATATAGACAATTAAAAATGAAATCCTATTATTGATTAGAATGAAATATACCATAATTCAGGGGGCTTAAACAAGATTCCTTTGGTGAAAACTTTCTTCTCTAGTGTATCACTCAGGGCTGGAGGTATGACACATTGTCAGTAATAATTATTGCTCAAGAAGAGGACCAAAGTTTGACTTTGAAAACCCATTTTTTGTCAGCAATCCATCGTAAGTTCCCAGGAACCTGAATCATTTTTTAGAATCCATATGCATTACATGTGTCAGTATTGCATGGACATATAAACAGATACACCACTAATAAAAATGTTAGGGAAAAAATTAGTTGGATAAAAACCAAGGTTATAAATATTAGAAAGTCTAACATGGTTCATGAAAATTTAAGTGCATATATAGTAGCACATAGAATTTAGAAGCTCAATCTAAAAATGATTAATTTGAAATTATTGAGCAATATAAAAAAATATATTTGATTGTGAGATGTCTTAGGTTTTTATCATGAAATTAATGAAATTAGCTAAGGCAGTTAAAGGAATAATGAGGAGTGCACAGTAGACCTTATCAGGGGCTACTTTTGCCTCCTGTACTTAAATTTATGTATAATTGGTGGTAATATATTTAACAAATCACCTCATTTCTATCTCTATCTCCTGTGTTTTTTCTTCCATTATGTCTACTACAGAGTAAAATCCTTTTGTAACTTTTATTGTTATGCAAATTTCTATATCTAAAGAAAACTTGATAAAAATATATGTATGCACATGTTTGCATGGACAATAAATATTTTAGGCCACAATATGTTAATACAATCCATGGTTTTTGAAATTTATACATTGCTGTAGAATATTCTGACTCCAAGGCACTTGCATATACTTGCTTCTGGTACAGAGATCAGAGAATAAGATTACAAGTATATTGTAGTTTTGTTTATGAGGAAAAAATAATTCCTGTGTCTTCCGTGTCAAGTTCGATCTGACCAATATTCTTTAAACTTACTACATCTTTCTGAATGATTCACTCAGAATTAAATACAGTCAGTTTCCATTTAAGATTTGTATTTCTGTGGTGTTTTTACTTATAAAAAATAGTCTCTATTAGAATATTCTTTACTTATACAGAGAACATTTATCATTGAGAATTTCAGTAACAGAAAAGGAATTCAGATTCAGGACTGGTGCTTTCAATCACTATATCCTACAACAAATCTTGGGAAACATCAATTATTTAAGCTGTATGCCTAACCTAGTTGTCCAATGTTCTGTGTTTGAAACAACTGAGAAATTCAGAAACTTTGGATGAATCCTATATTTCTAAAACATTTAGCTATGCATAACAAAATTATTGAAAGAGAAATGCAAGAGGTAAAGATGACTTAAGTCTCAGTAAATAGACAATTCATACATAAACGGAAAAGATGTATGGCTATTAAATAATGGCAAAATTGAATTAGTAAGTAGCTCCTCTGTCTATTCTCAAGTGTTGCCACCGCTCACATGACACAACTGCCACTCAGGCAAGCAAAAATGGGATCTAAACTGTAAACAGTATGAGTGATACCTCCCTTTTTAATGAATCCAAATATATCCTTTAGAGTGCAAGACTGTGAAGAACTCACCTTGGTTACATATAAAAGCTAGTCTTTGTACAACTATACAAGTAAGTATGGAGCAACAGGAACATAGTTCCCAGTAACCTGATCTCTTACTTCCATTCTCAATCCAGCTTCAGAAACCATAGTGTGACCACATGCAAGGAATTGGAGAGAGTGTCTTTGTATCTATGTGGAAGCTCTCAAGAGCTATGTGTAGCACAAACCTTACTAACACAAACATTACAAACACTACATGCACTAGGAGATACAGCAGAATGTATAGTCATTTAGTGTAATGTATTTAGGATAAAACTTGTTGAAATATATGGGGTTGCTTTCAGTCATACATCACTCACTATGGTATAATGGAAACTATGATTAGGAGGACTATATATTTTGGGTCACTATGAGAGATGTTTTTCCAGTCAGCCTACAGCTTTAAATGAGGTTCCTAACAGAAACAAAATCAGAAAACTCCTGAAAAGAATTAAAAGTAAAAAAAAATCAAAGTGTCAGTAAAGAAGTAATAGTTCACTATTAATATGCAGGCTGTGAGAAAAGGACAGAAGACTCAAAGTATTGCTACGATCCTCATCAAATACCTTATGAAATGTGTGTCAGGATATTTACATGGAAGATTTTAAAAGCACTTAAAATTTATTCAGATATTTATTCTAATGCTCTCTGCCTATTGTCTCAGTGGTTGCTTGAAGGAAGAAGACACAATTTGCCCCTAAGTCCAGGTCCTTATCTTTCTTCAACTTCATTCTCCAATAGCACCTAGGATGAGTGAAACTGGTCAGGAGAAGAAGGCTATTCTATAGCAAGAAATAGAAAACCCAAGCACACATATTTGTCCTGCCTTAAACCTGGGTAATGTGGAATCTGAACTGCCATCAGCATATCAAATGAGCATCTGCTCATTTGTTTTTTGACCTGCTTTTATTTCTCTGGTCAAAAAGACTCTAGCTGTATGTTCATGTTTCCTTGTTTTCCATATTGACCCTGATTCCAGGAGGAATTTTTAACACCCGCTTCCCTGAGGTTATGCACCTGATGTCCATAGTCCATAGGATAAGCATGGGTAGGTAAATACGTATGTGAATATTTCACTCCAAAGTTACATAATATCACTTACATTTAAAATTTAAAGCCCCTTGAAATAAGGATTTTGTTCAAATTTATTCTTTGATATGTCCTAACAAAATAATTATGTGAGTAAAATTATAAATGTTATCAGTGTATTGTGTGAGAGGATCAACAATGAGACATGCAGAAATTGTTATGGAAAGACTCACAACACTCCAATTCATGTGGACACACTGAGAATTGTATTGTAAAATCCAATTCAGAGAGAGGCTGCACACATTTAGAGCAATTGAGACTCAAAAAGCAAGCATATTGGGGACTATGCTACACTTTGCACTGGTATAGATCATCCAAACAAAGCCTTTGCTTCCATTGCCTTCAAAATCAATAAACAGGTCCAACAGAAATCTGTTCAGTATTGCTATATCAAATATTATCTATCTCGTTTACAAATTAAGGGTTGATAATTAAAGGTTCAGCAAGATCTAGAGAGAACATCAGATCTGTGTACCTTTTTTCAAATCCTAATAAATACCGAGCAGTCCTACACCCAACCAATTATTGTTCATGAGAATGTAAGCTGAATATTTGAGTTCTAATTCACTATGTCCCTCCCAGATTCTCCATTTTCAAATTCAATGCTGTGTGCTGACCCACTTCTTCCACATTATTTTTGATTTACTTAATTGCTTTTTCTCATTTTACATTACAGTCATGGATGTGAAAGAGTATTGTCTTGAGTATCTAAGAAGCAAATAACAGCTGGGCAGGAATACTGTGTTTAATCTGTAAATTTTTGTAATTTTTCTGTTCATCTACTGATGATTTCATGCTCATGAGCATCTTGAAATGCATGTGGAGTTCAAGAAAAGCAGGACAAGTGCAGATAATTGTCAGGTTTTGTGCTGATATAGCATATTTAGCATTTGAGATGAGAACACAAGGTTTGTATATTTTTGCTGTGTCTTGTTATATAGTTAAGTAAGATCATTTAACTTATACAAGACCTGTCGTGTTGTGATGAGCTGTCCTGGAGTGCTAAGACATGGATAGAAAGGAAAGTCACCAGAGAAGGCTTTCTTAGGAAGACAGAAAAAAAATCATGTTTTCAGCTGGCAAGTGAAATTTCCACTATGTGATAAGGAGCAGGGTATCCAGTTTTAGTGTGTAATTATAATTATTTATTTATTTAAAATTCATACACTTTAGTGGGATACCTTATGGAACATTCACTCACACGTTTCAGATACCTAACAATCATTTTTCTCTCTGTCATCCATATAAATATTAATCTTATTACTGATTTCATTCCTCAGATTAAAATCCTCCTTTTGATTCTATGTCATTTGAGAGTTTGTGCTTGCTCAATTTCTTCAATAACTGTCATATTTTCTTCTGTATTTTTCTAAATACTGCTTTCACCTGTCACACACATCCCAATACCTTCTGGCATTTTCAGGCATAAGCACAGTCCATACATGGCCTCTGGTTGATGTTTCACTATCATCAAGCCCCCTTTGGCACATATTCTTTGGCTCTGTTGGTCTTCTTGTGGAGCTAGTGTTCCCTCCATGGCCTTCTTTCCAATTTTCCACAAACTGCGTGCCATCCCAGATGTTCCAATGTCACTCTCAGCATTTATTTCAATTGATTTCTTGGTTGAGCCTCTTAAAGGACAGCTATGGTAGGCCCGTCTCTGTGAGTATATCAGAGTATTGATAATAGTGTCAGAGGTTGGCTCTCATGCATGGTGTTGGTATGAATTACTTGGACCTTCAATTAATTTTTTGCTCGCTGTTTATCATGTCACATCTTGCAGACAGGGAAAAATTTGGTTGAAATTATTTTTTGGATTTGTTTCCGGTTGCCACTCACTACGAAGAATACAGTCTAAATAGATATTGGCCTCTTCAATCTACATGTGGCCTGCTGGTAGGTTGTCTTTGCTTCAGTCACCCAGATATCATTTTCCTCAACTTGGTATTGAGCTGATGAATGAAGAATAAATTTCCTAATCATGCTCACCTCTCCATTGTACTACTCTGTATCTTCTGTAATCCAGCTGATTTCCAGAGTGATAGCCATCTCCACAGGAATCTATTGGTGATGCCCCTTCATATCTAAATCCCCACCTTTATCTTATGATTCTAATAATTTTTCTTAAAGAATTATTTATTTATTTATTTATTTATTTATTATGTACACAATGTTCGGCCTACATGTATACCTGCAGACCAGAGAAAGGCCCCAGGTCTTATTGCAGATGGTTGTACACCACCATGAGATTTCTGGTAATTGAACTCAGGACCTCTAGAAATACAACCTTGACCTCTGTGACATCTCTTCATCCCAATATAACCATGTTCATATTTAAAATGTTGGTTAAGTAAAATTTTTATATCATGAAATACATTTTTCTTCAATATGTTCAGTTTTATTTTCTCATCGTTGTATGACTGATGGGTGATTAGAATTTGAGGATAAGAAACAAAACTAAGAGATAGAGGTGAATAATGAGAGAGGTGTAAGAGGCTTAGATTGCATTCAGTTGTTCATTTATCATCTTTACAATAATCCCTTGCTTGTTTGTACCGAACAGTTAAAAACAAATACAAATTTTACACATAATACTTTGCATTTATTTATTTATGCAATGTGTATGCATGTGCACCACTTCATGGACTTGGTTAAGTGGTTTTCTCTTTCTGAAGTGTGAGTCCTGGAATGTAAGTCAGAGAAGCAGGCTTGATGGCAGTCTTGGCTGTATTGTCGAAGCTGGCACCCATCTTACCTTTCTCTGCCAACAGACACCCCAGTGATGTGATTTCAGATATTTCCCACCAACCCAGCTTGAAGCACAAATTCTACAAATCCCTGGAAACTCTAATGTAATAACGTCCATTTTCTCAGGACTAGAGACAAACTCCAGGTCATATGAATGGGAGGTAAATATACTATCCCTGAACCAAAAGCTCTATTATAGCAGGTGGAGAAGGCAAACCAATAGGAAGGATAGAGTCCAAAGAGCAGGCAAATGAGTCAGAGAAACATATTTCTCCTAATGTTAGGGGTCTCACAAAACACCAAGTGAGCAGCCATAGCATGTACCTAGAGGACCTGGTGAAGATTCAAACTGGCCTTTTCTTGCTGCTTCAGTCTCTCTGAGCCCATGTGAGTGAAACATGCTTAGGTGATTCAGTGTGCTGTGCTCTTCTTGTGTCCTCCATTCCCTCTGTCTGCAGTCTTTCCTCCCCCTTTTCAGCTATGCTCCCTGATCTCCAAAGCAGTGAAACAGATTGTGACCAACTCTGTCTGTACATAATTTCTGGCTGTGGGTCAGTGCACTGGATCTTATCTGCTGCCAGAAGAAGCCTCTCTTAAGTTGGCTGGAGAAAGGCCTATTAGTATAGCAGAATATTATTGGGAATAATTTTATTGATTTTACCTTTCTTGTTTTCTTTTTGCCAGTCATGTTTTATTTTACCTTAGGTCTCTGAACTACCCAGTCTCTAATACCTGGACATTCAGATAGTGGAGGGCATGGGCTCCATCTCTTGGTGTGAGCTTCAGGGTAACCCTGACATTGGGAGGCCTCTCTTCACCCTTCCATCTCACTTGATCCAATATTCCCACAAAATGGATTCTATTTCCCTTACTAACATATCTCCTTAGAGTCTTCCTCTGTATCAAGCCTCTCTGGGGCTATAGTTTATAGCTTGATTATCATTCAATTCACAGCTAATATCAATCTACAAGTGAATACATACCATATTTATCCCTTTCATGTAGGTTACCTCACTCATAATGATGTTTTCTGGTTGCATCCATTTGAAAATATCATAATATAAAGTTCCATTAACATTTCTTATGCCCAAGAATGATATAGGTGGACCCTGAGAGATACCTACTCCCAACATTTTGACAAGTTGCAATATAGATTCCCACAGTGAATGTACTAATTTTCATTCTGACCAGCAACATCAGAGTCTGTCTTCCCTTTATTTTTCACCCTTATATCATGTGCTGTCACTTGTGTTTTTTTCTTTCATCTTACTCATACTGA
This sequence comes from Acomys kempi, assembly GCA_907164505.1. Lineage (NCBI taxonomy): Eukaryota > Metazoa > Chordata > Mammalia > Rodentia > Muridae > Acomys > Acomys kempi. The sequence goes on along the minus strand of OU015361.1, from coordinate 66,487,355 downwards.
CAGGAGTAAGATTCTATCTTTAAGTTGTTTGAATATTAAGTTCTCTGCTGGCTAAGGAGATTGAACATTCTTTAACTGTTTCTCTGCCATTTGAGATTCCTTTATGGAAAATTATTTGTTTAGATCTGTAATTTATTTTTATAATGTTTTATTTGGATTTTTAATATCTTGTTTCTTGATTTCTTTATATATTTGGATATTAGACCTCAATCAGATGTGGAGTTCGTAAAACTCATTCCACATTCTGTAGGCTGCGTCTTTGTGCAATTGATAGTTTTCTTTAACTTGCAAACACTTTTCAGTTTCATAAAATCCAACTTACTAATTTTTTATCTTAGTCCCTGAGCTTTTGTTGTTTTGTTCAGGAAGTTGTTTCCTGTGTCGATTAGTTCCAGCCTCATCCCCTTTTCGTTTTAAATTGTGTTAATTTGAATATTATACCTTTGCCTTTTAATTAATTGACTAAGTGTTGGCTATCTTGAAGATTTTCTCAAAGAAACTCCATTTTGTTGCATTTATTCTTTCTGTCTTTTAAAAAAATTAAATATATGTTATTAATTTATTCATATTACATCACAGTGGTTATCCCTTCCCTTGAATCCTCCCATTCGCCGCTCACTCTCATTTTCCCCTTACTCCTCTCCCCTATGACTGTGACTGAAAGGGACTTCCTCCCACTGTATATGCTCATGGGTATAAAGTCTCTTCTTGGTAGCCTGCTATCCTTTCTCTGAGTGCCACTAGGCCTCCCCATCCAGGGGACATGGTCAAATATGGCATTATTTTTTTTATTTTATTTTTTTATAGTTACTCAATTTACATGCTCATTGATAACCCCCATCTCATCCTGGTCCCACTCTCTCCAAAAAATTCAAATTTTTTGAATTGATTTTGTATTTAGCCACTTTGTTGAAGGTGTTTTTCAGCTAATAGATTTTCTTGGTATAATGTTTTGGGTCACTTATGCTTATTATCATATCATGTACAGATAGTGGTACTTCGACTACTCCCTTTACAACATGTAATATTTTCTTCTCCTTTTTTGACTTATTGTGCCAGCTAAGAATTCAAATACTATATTCAAGAAATACAAAGAGTAGACAGCCTTTTTTCCTTGTCCCTGATTTCTGTGTAGTTGATTTAACTTTCTCTCCAATCAGTTTGATGTTGGCTGTGTGCTTGCTGTATATTGTCTTTACTATGTCTAGATATGTGTTTTATTCCTGAACTTTCTAAGATTTTAGCATGAATGGGTGCTGAATTTTTAAAAATTATTTTCTGGCATCTAAGGAGATGTTCATGTTCTTCTTTTTTATAAAGTTTGCTTATATGATGGATTACATTGGTGTATTTCTGTATGTTGACCCCAACCTTCATGCCTGGGATGAAGGCTACTTGGTCATAGTGAATCATATTTTTGATGCAGTCTTGTATTCAGTTTGCAAGTATTTTGCTTAGTATTTTTGAATCAATGTTAAGAGAAATTAGACTGAGATTCTTTTTCTTTGTTGCATCTTTGTGTGGCTTAATTATTCAGGTGACTGTGGCTTCATGGAGTGTGTTTGGTAGTTTTTCTTCTGTTTCCATTTGGTGGAATAGTTTGAGGAGTATTGGTATAGGTCTTATTTCAAGGTCTGGTAGAATTTTGTGATAAATCCATCTAGCCCTGGGCTTTTTTGAATGGGAGACATTTCATGAATTCTCCATTTCCTTAGGAGATATAGGACTATTTAATTGTATGACTTATGTCGGTTAAATTTTGCTAACTAGTGGTTATCAGGAAAATTGTCTATTTCATTTAGATTTTCAAATTTTGTTGCAGGTAGGCTTTTGAAGTAAGACCTATTATTCTTTGAATTTCTGTTTTTCGTCTTTATGTCTCCCTTTCAGTTCTAATTTTGTTGATTTGAATATAATCCCTCTGACTTTTTTAGTTTGGCTAAAATTTTGTAGATCTCATTGATTGTTTCAAAGAACCAGCTTTTTGTTTTCTTGCTTCCTTGAATTGTTCTCTTTGTTTCCAATTTATTGTTTTAAGCACCGAGTTTGATGATATCCAGCCTTCTATTGCTCTTGGGTGTGTTTTCTTCTTTTGTTCTAGATATGTCTAGTGTTCTTTAAGTTTCTAGTATGAGATCTCACCAATTTCTCTTTGCAGGCCATTAGTGCTATGAACTTCCCGTTTAGCACTTCCTTCGTGTGTCCTATAAGGTGTGTTACATTGTACCTTCGTTTTCATTTAATTCTTTGAAGTCTTTTATTTCTTTTATTATTTTGTCCCTGATGCAGAAGTCCTTAAGTAGTGACTTTGTTCAGTTACCATCAATTTGTAGGCTTTCTTTTTTGTTGAGTTACAGTTTTAATCCATTTTAGTCTAGTAAGATGAAAAGGTTTATTTTGATCTTCTTATATATGTTGAGTTTTTACTTTGTGACTAAGTATATGGTCAATTTCCATGAGGTGCTGAAAAAAATGTATATATTTATATGCTTGGGTGAAAAGTTCTGTAGATATCTGTTAGGCCCATTTGATTTCCTTGATTTTAATAGCTGAGTAGTATTCCATAGTGTAAATACACCACAGTTTCTTCATCTATTCTTCCACTGAGGGACATCTAGGTTGTTTTCAGATCTTGGTTATTACAAGTAAGGCTTCTATGAACATGGTTGAGCATACGTCCTTGTTGTGTGGTGGAGCATATTTTGTGTGTATTCCAAGGAGTAGAAAAGCAAGGTCTTGAAGTAGCTCTATTATACATTTTCTGAGAAAGCACCAGAATGATTTCCAAAATGGTTGTACAACTTTGTACTCCCACTAGCAATGAAGGAGTGATCGCCTTTTCCACATGCTCACCAGCATGTGCTGTCACTTGAATTTTTGATCTTAGTCATTCTTACAGGTGTAAGATGAAAATTCAGAGTCATTTTGATTTACATTTCTCTGATGAATAAAGACGTTGAACATTTCTTTAAGTGTTTCTCCCATTCAGATGGGTGTAAAATGGAATCTGAGGGTGATTTTGTTTTGCATTTCCCTGATGATTATGGATACTGAACAATTTTTAAGTGCTTCTTGGCCCTTTGACATTCTCCTGTGGAGAATTCTCTATGCAGATTTGTATCTCATGTTTGGAAAAAATTATTATGAAATATTTTTTTATTTTTTACATGTACACTTATGTTATAATATATATATAATAAATTACTACAGCTAGAAGAGCATGAAAAATCAGGACTTATTTGCTATTTACTTATTACTATTTAAATAGGAAAAGAAAGGCAGTTTTTCCAACTTCTCTCTATCAGTAGATAAGGAAGGGCTTTCCTATTTTCACTGCCTTTCTTTCTTTTCTGCTTTTGTTTTTTTATATATACATTTATTTTATTACACATGCATAAAACAAATCACATAAAGCAAGGAGAACCACGTGACAGTCGTGAGTTATATAAATGGTTCACTCACAGTGATTTGGCTATTTCTTTTTGTCAAACATGAAGTAAACATTTTTCCTGTCTGATGGGTCTAAATTTTTGAATGAAATTCAATATCTTTTCTATCTTATTTTTATTAACTTATCTCCTTTATCTTGATCTAAAAATATCTTTTCCACTGCCATGTAAACTTTATTTTGCAACTAAACCATCTGTTCTTCAATACCTCTCAGAGACTTGAGAAAGAATAAGAGTTCAGTTAAATTCAAGAGTGAACCAGGAGTGCAGGTTATCAGCTTTGAAAATGAACAAAATGACTGAGACAGTTTACTGCCTGAACAATGACCCAACACTCTCCATAAAGTTGGAGCCTGATTTTCAGTCTCTGCTAGACTTATTTTCAAGGCAGAAAGTATTGAGGACTTGCTTATGCTGTCTTGGTAGAGTTAGCCCGTCTACTCTGCCTCCATCTAAGTTGCACAGTTTTAGGCACAATTCTGTTTGTGGCAGGAATGAGGACATTTTGCCCAGTGGCTAGTTTGCCACATTGAAGCAATCTCCATTAGGAAGTTCATTGATGCTCATCATCTTCTTTGAGATAGGCTGGGTTTGTTAGGTGTTAACTTGTCTTGTTGTCAAAGAAATTTTAGTAGAATAAAAAACTTTAAATGCCATATTCTGTGTATCTCTGAGGCTTTTGAAGACCTTATTTAACTATATTACCTCATATATCTATAGAGTCCTATCTATCTGTTAGACTTAGGATATATGTCTTTGTGCTAGAATCTGACAAGTATTTGACATGCCCATGTTTTGTATCAATATACTAAATTCTATACGAATGACTTAGACATACCTTCATTATGAGTACCAATTAAGACCTTTCGTTAAGGAATAGGTTCAGACTTTCTCAGATCAGAGCAGCAGTGGCAGAGATAGCAGTATCACCAGAGGCACCAGCAGCACCAGCAGCACCAGCGGCACCAGCAGCGGTGGCTGAGGTTTGCAGCTCAGAGCCTTCCAGTGGAGGCGATTGGTGTGGTGGATGGTGGGAGTTGCTGCAGGAGAGGGGAGTCTGGACAGGATTTGGGTCGCGTGGTGCCTTGAGACCCAAACTGGACTCAGCAGACAGATCAGCCCCAGAGACCTGGGTTTGCTCAGTGAGCTGTGCCGCAGAGACACTGGCTCAGCTCAGCAAGCAATTCTGACTGAGGCACAGCTCCCCTGCTGTGACACAGGCTGAGCCGAGTGCTCACTTCCACCCTAGGCTCCAGCTCAGCGCAGCTGCAGTTTTCCTGCTGTGACACAAGCTGGGGAGAGAGCTCATTTCCACGCTAGGTGCTTGCTCAGCGCAGTAACAGTTCTCCTGCTGTGACGCAAGCTGGGTAGAGTGCTCACTTCTAACCTAGGCACCAGCTCAGCGCAGCCGCAGTTTTCCTGCTGTGACGCAAGTTGGGCAGAGCACTCAGTTCCACCCTAGTCGCTTGCTCAGTGCAGTCGCAGTTCTCCTGCTGTGGCAGATGGTTCAGGCCCTGAGAAACTAGCTGAGCTCGACGCATGGTTCGGGCCCAGTATCCCTGGCTGGACTTGGCAGGGAACCCAAAAGGCTGTGGATACCTTGGCCTGATCCAACGCTCATTCAGAGACCCAGAATGATTGCAGGACTCACAGCAAACGGGAGCTGACGATCACTGGCTGTGAGAGCCCAAAACGACAGGGCTAACCTCCTGACATCCACACCAGTGAAGTATCAGGGCTTCCAGCCTACGGAAATCATGAGAAAAACAAGTGAATCTATCATCAGACTCCCTCCACCCAACTCTGGAAGTTACTCAACAAAAACAGAGACAGCAAGATGTCTAAAGGACAGTGTAAAAGCATACGCAACAAACCCCAAAACAACATGGTGTCACCAGTTCCCAGCTATCACAAAGAAAACAACCCGGAGAATTCAAATACAACGGAAACACAAGAAAATGACCTCAAATCCTTGGTAATGAGGATGATAATGGAGGAAACAAATAAAATTCGAAATCAGATGCAGGAAGATGCAGCCAAGCAGGTGCGAGACATAAGAGAAGCACATAGAGTGGAACTGGAAAATTTTCAGGAAAATGTAAACAACCAGATGAAAGAAATAAAAGAAACGGTTCAAGATCTGAAGACCTATAAAGCGACAATGGAAGAAGCTCAGAAATATACAAAAAAATCAAATGAAAGAAATCAAAAAAATCTGTTCAAGATATGAAGATGAAAATGGATTCAATGATAAACACACAGACAGAAGAAAAATGAGAACGTGAGACCTCAGAGAAGAAGGTGAATGACACAGTGCTGAGCTTTTCCAACAGAATCCAAAATATGGAAGAATGAATCTCAAGTCTAGAAGGTACAATCACAGATCTTGAAGCAACCATTAAAGAAAATGCCAAATCTGGAAAACTCCTGACACAAAACATCCAAGAAATTAAGGACACCATGAAAAGAAGAAATCTGAGGATAATAGGCATTGAAGAAAGAGAAGACATCAGACTCCAAGGCCCAGAAACTATTCTCAACAAAATCATAGAAGAAAATTTCACCAATCTAAAGAAAGAGCTGCCTATAAACATACAAGAGGCATACAGAACACCAAATAGAATTGACCAGGAAAGAAAAACTGCCCATAACATAATAATCAAAACACAAAACATACAGAACAAAGAAAAAATATTAAAAGCTGCAAGGGAAAAGGGCCAAATAACATTTTATGGCACACCTATCAGAATTACACTCGACTTCTCAGCAGAGACCATCAAAGCCAGAAGGGCCTGGACAGAGATCCTGCAAACCCTAAGAGGACACAGATGCCAGGACAGACTACTTACCCAGCAAAACTATCAATAACCATTGATGGAGAAAACAAAATATTCCATGACAAAAACAAATTCAAACAGTACCTATCCACAAATCCAGCTTTACAGAAGGTACTAGAAGGAAAACTCCATCCCAAAGGGTCAAGCTACAACCAAAACTACTCAGGAAATAGATAACTATACCATGGCAAAAAAAACAACTACACAAATGCTCGACTGGAACCAACATCAAAATTAAGACTCTTAACAGTAACTGGTCATTAATATCTCTCAACATCAATGGTCTCAATTCTCCAATAAAAAGACACAGACTAACTGAATGGGTGCATAAACAGGATTCAACATTCTTCTGCATTCAAGAAACACATCTCACCCATAGTGATAGGCATTACCTAAGGATAAAAGATTGGAAAAAATATTCCAATTGTGCAAATGGTCACAAGAAGCAAGCAGGCGTAGCCATTTTAATATCGAACAAAATAGACTTTCAACCAAGATTAATCAAAAGGGATGAGAACGGACACTTCATACTCATCAAAGGTAAAGTCAACCAAGATGACATCACAATTATGAACATCTATGCTCCCAATACAAGGGCACCCACATTTGTAAAAGATCTGCTAAAAAGGCTTAAACCACACATCGATCCCCACACAATAATTATGGGAGATTTCAACACCCAACTCTCACTGAAGGACAAGTCATTGAAACAGAAACCAGGCCAAGAAATAACTTCATTAACCAATGCTATGGGTCAAATGGATCTAACAGATATCTATAGAATCTTTCACCCAAACAAGAAAGAATATACCTTCTCTGCACCCCCATGGAACCTTCTCCAAAATTGATCACATCGTAGTTCACAAAGCAAGCCTCAACAGATATAAGAGGATTGAAATAATACCTTGTATCCTATCAGATCACCATGAGCTTAGGCTGCAATTCAACAACAACAGAAATAACAAAAAGCCTACACATACATGGAAACTAAACAACTCTCTGCTAAATAACACCTGGGTCAGGGAAGAAATAAAAAAGAACTTAGGAGTTTCTGAAGTTCAATAAAAATGAAGAAACAACATACCCAAATTTGTGGGATACATTGAAAGCAGTGCTAAGAGGAAAATTCATAGCACTAAGTGCCTTTAAAAAGAAATTGGAAGCATCACACATAAGCACCTTAAGGACACAACTGGAAGCCCTAGAAAAAAAAGAAGCAGAAACACCCAAAAGGAGTAGACATCAGGAAATAATCAAACTCAGGGGTGAAATTAACAAACTAGAAACTAAGAAAACAGTCCAAAGAATCAACAAAACCAAGATGGTTCTTTGAGAAAATCAACAAGATAGACAGACCATTAGCTAAACTAACTAAAAGGCAGAGAGACAGTATTGAAATCAACTAAATCAGAAATGAAAAGGGAGACATAACAAGAGACACTGAAGAAATACAAAGAATCATAAGATCCTACTTTGAAGGCATATATGCCACAAAATTTGAAAATCTATGGGAAATGGATGATTTTCTTGATCAATTTCACTTGCCAAAGTTGAGTGAAGAACAGATAAACAAGCTAAATAGTCCCATTTCCCCTACAGAAATTGAAGCAATCATTGATAGTCTCCCAACCAAAAAAAGCCCAGGGCCAGATGGTTTCAGTGTAGAATTCTACGAGACCTTCAAGGGTAAGCTAATACTGATACTCTTCAAGTTACTCCAAAAGATAGAAAGGGATGGAACATTACCAAATTCATTCTATGAGGCCATAGTCTCATTGATACCTAAACCTCACAAAGACTGAACAAAGAAAGAGAATTTTAGACCAATTTCTCTTACGAACTTCGATGCAAAAATACTAAATAAGATACTTGCAAAACGAGTACAAGAACACATCAAAGATGTCATTCATCATGACCAAGTAGGCTTCATTCCAGGCATGCAGGGATGGTTTAATATATGGAAATCCATCAATTTAATCCACCATATAAACCAACTGAAAATAAAAAAAACCACATTATCATCTCTTTAGATGCAGAGAAAGCATTTGATAAAATCCAACACCCATTCATGTTTAAAGGTTTAGGGAGATCGGGGATACAAGGCACTTTCCTCATCATATTAAAGGCTATATACAGCAAGCCAATAGCCAAAATCAAAGTAAATGGTGAGATACTCAAGGAAATTCCTCTAAAATTGGGAACAAGGCAAGGCTGCCCACTCTCTCCATATCTCTTCAATATAGTACTCAAAGTTCTAGCCAGAGCAATAAGACAACAAAAGGAGATGAAGGGTATCAAAATGGGAAAGGAGGAAGTCAAATTATCCCTATTTGCAGATGATATGATAGTGTACATAAGTGACCCTCAAAATCCACCAGAGAACTCCTACAGCTGATAAACACCTTCAGCAAATTGGCAGGATACAAAATTAACTCAAAAAAGTCTGTAGCCTTCCTATACACAAATGGCACTCTTGCAGAGGAAGAAATTAGGAAAGCCACACCCTTCACATTAGCCAAAAGCTACATAAAATGTTTAGAAGTTACTCTAACTAAGCAAGTGAAGGACTTGTTTGAAAAAAATTTCAAAATTCTGAAGAAAGAGATTGAAGATGACATGAGAAGATGGAATGATCTTCCTTGCTCATGGATTGGGAGAATTAACATAGTAAAAATGGCCATCCTACCAAAAGCAATCTACAGATTCAACGCAATCCCTATCAAAATACCTACACAATTTTTTAAAGACATTGAAAGTTCAATTCTGAACTTCGTATGGAAAAACAAAAAACCCAGAATAGCTAAAACAATCTTGTACAATAAAAGGTGCTCCGGAGGAGTCTCCATACCTGATCTCAAACTGTACTATAAAGCAATAGTAATTAAAACAGCATGGTACTGGCACAGCAACAGGCTGCTTGATCAGTGGAATCGAATCGAAGACCCAGATATGAATCCACACACATATGGACACTTGATTTTCGACAAAGAAGCCAAATCCATTCGATGGAAAAGGGATAGCATCTTCAACAAATGGTGCTGGTCTAACTGGATGTCTATGTGTAAAAAAATGCAACTGGACCCATATTTGTCACCTTGTACAAAACTCAAATCCAAGTGGATTAAAGACCTCAACATAAAACCAGAGACACTAAGTCACTTAGAAGAAAAAGTGGGGACGAGCCTGGAACATATTGGCACAGGAGACAACTTCCTGAACAGAACACCAACAGCCCAGACATTAATGTCAACAAATAATAAATGGGACCTCATGAGGCTGAGAAGCTTCTGTAAGGCAGGAGACACTGTCAAGAGAACAAAGTGACAGCCTACAGACTGGGAAAAGATCTTCACCAACCCTACATCGGACAAAGGTCTAATATCCAAAATATATGAAGAACTCAAGAAATTAAACACCACCAAACCAAATAACCCAATTGAGAAATGGGACTTGGAACTAAACAGAGAATTCTCAACAGAGGAATACCAAATGGCTGAGAAACACTTAAAGAAATGCTCAACCTCCTTAATCATCAGGGAAATGCAAATCAAAACAATTCTGAGATTCCATCTTACACACATCAGAATGGCTAACATCAAAAACTCAAGTAACACCACATGCTGGCAGGGATGTGGGGAGAGAGGAACATTCCTTCATTGCTGGTGGGAATTCAAACTAGTACAGTCTCTTTGGAAATCTATCTGGTGCTATCTCAGAAAACTGGGAATAGGGCTTCCTCAAGACCCAGCTATTCCACTCCTTGGAATATACCCAAAAGATCCTCCAGCACACAACAAGAAAATTTGCTCAACCATGTTCATAGCAGCCTTATTCATAATAGCCAGAACATGGAAACAGCCTAAGTGTCCCTCAATAGAAGAATGGATAAAGAAACTGTGGTACATATACACTATGGAATACTACTCAGCTATTAAAAACAAGGAATTCCCAAAATTTGTGAATAAATGGATTGAGCTAGAAATGATCATAAGGAGTGAGTTAACCCAGAAGCAGAAAGACTCAAATGGTATATACTCACTTATATCTGCATATTAGCCCAAGGGGCATGTCCCATGAAAGCCTTCACTTACCAGGAAACTGAGACAGAGGGGAGGACATTCTAGTGGGACTCTAGATGAGAGAAGCATGGGAGAATGGCAAAGTAGAAGGATCCAGAGGGTCCTAGAAGCCTACAAGTAGAACATTATGATAGGCAGATTTGGGCTCAGGGGTCCCGCTCAAACTAAGGCACCAGCCAAGGACAATACAGGCAGTAAACCTTAAACCCCTACCCAGATCTAGCCAATGGTAAGGACATCCTCCACAGTTGAGTGGAGAGTGGGATATTACTTTCTCACATACTCTGGTGCCTCACCTTTGACCATGTCCCCTAGAGGGGGAGACCTGGTGGCACTCAGAGCAAGGACAGCAGGTTACCAAGAAGAGACTTGATACCCTATGAACATATACAGGGGGAGGTAATCCCCCTCAGGAACAGTCATAGGGGAGGGGAATCAGGGGAAAATGGGAGGGAGGGAAGAATGGGAGGATACAAGGGATGGGATAACCATTGAGATGTAACAAGAATAAATTTTTAAAAATAAGTAAAAAAAGATGAAAATAAACTGATTAAATGGTGAATTGGTTCTTTTATAATATTTTACATATACATTTAGATCAATATACATATATACAGTAAAATGCCCACAGCAAAAAAGAAGCATGAAACAATCAGTAACTATATATAAGTTATATTCATAGTGTTTTCTCTATTTATATTAGGCAGCCTTGTAGGAAACTTCTTCCCTTTCTTGATGAGACTAAAATTCTGAATGTAACTCAATAGCTATCATGTCTCATTATCAACTTAAAACATCTATCAAAACCTAATAACATCTTAAGCCCTAACTAATTAAGCTTAATTGTAAAGGTAAACTTAGTTTGTACTGGACCCCTGGGCCCAAACCTGCCTATCATACTGTTCTACTTGTAGGTTTCTAGGACCCTCTGGATCCTTCTACTTTGCTATTCTCCCATGCTTCTCTCATCTAGAGTCCCAATAACACGTCCTCCCCTCTATCCCAGTTTCCTGGTAAGTGAAGCCTTTCGTGGGACATGCCCTTTGAGCTAATATGCAGATATAAGTGAGTATATACCATTTGAGTCTTTCTGCTTTTGGATTAAATCACTCTTTATGATCATTTCTAACTCAAACCCTTTATTCACAAATTTCGGGAATTCCTTGTTTTTAATAGCTGAGTAGTATTCCATAGTGTAAATGTACCACAGTTTCTTTATCCATTCTTCTACTGATAGACAGTTAGGCTGTTTCCATGTTCTGGTTATTATGAATAAGGCAGCTGTGAACATGGTTGAGCAAATGTTCTTGTTGTGTGGTAGAGATTCCTCTGGAGGAACTTTTATTGTATAGAATTGTTTTTGCTATTCTGGGTTTTTTGTTTCTCCGTATGAAGTTGAGAATTTATCTTTCAACGTCTTCAATATGTTTTGTAAGTATTTTGATAGGGATTGCATTGAATCTGTAAATTGGTTAGTTAAGATGGACATTTTTACTATGTTAATCTTCCCGATCCATGAACAAGGAGATTATCAATGATTGCTTCTATTTCTATAGGAGAAATAGGACTATTTAATTTGTTTATGTGATCTTGATTAAATTTTGACAAGTTGACTCAATCAAGAAAATTGTTCATTTCCCTTACATTATCAATTTTTGTGGCATATATGCTTTGAAATAGGATCTTGTGATTCTTTGTATTTCCTCAGTGTCTGTTGCTATGTCTCCCTTTTCATTTCCAATTTTGTTGATTTTGATAGTGTCTCTCTGCCTTTTAGTTAGTTTGGCTAACGTTTTATCTATCTTGTTGATTTTTCTCAAAGAACCAGATCCTGGTTTTGTTGATTCTTTGAATTATTCTCTTTGTTTCTAATATATTGGTTTTAGCTCTGAGTATATTTCCAGATGTCTAATCCTCTTGGGTGTTTCTGCTTCTTCTAGATGTCCTGATTTCAATTCCCAGCAATCTCATGGTGACTTACAGCCATCTGCAATGAGATCTGGTACCCTCTTCTGGGCTGCAGGCACACATGTAGGCAGAATACTGTATACATAAAAAATAAATAAATCTTTAAGAAAAATCTGATTACACTCTGAAGTGACAGGTGGGGATTTATATAGGGGCATCACCCATAAATTCCTGTGAAGATGGCTATCACTCTGGAATTCACCTGGAGTCCAGAAGAAACAGGAGTGCACAGGAGAGGTGAGCACAGTAGGAAATTTCTTGTTCATTCTCAGCTCACTGGCAAGTCAGAAGAACTCTAACTAAGACAACCTACCAGCAGGGGACATATAGACTGAAGAGGCCAATCTCTATTTAGACTGCATTCTTAGTAGTGAGTGGAGAACAGAAACAAATCCAAAAATACTTGAACCAAATTTACCCTGCCTTCAAGATGTGGGGGGAGAAAAAGCGAGAACAAATTACTTGAATGTCCAGGTAATTCATAGCAACAACATGCAAGAGATCAAACCTCTGACACTATTAACAATACTCTGATATATTCACAGACAGGAGCCTACCACAGCTGTCGTTTAGGAGGCTCAACAAAGAAATCAATTGAAATGAATGCTGAGACTAACATTGAAACATGTAGCAGAGCACACAGTTTGCTGAAAAGTGGAAGGAAAGAAGGATTTGGAGGGAACACTAGCTCCACAAGAAAACCAACAGAGCCAAAGAATATGTGCCAAAGGGGGCTTGATGAGAGTGAGATGTCAACCAGGGGCCATGTATTGAGTGTATGTATGCCTGAAAAGGGCTGAAGGTATTGGGATGTGAGTGAAAGGTGAAACCAGTATTTAGAAAAATACAGAGGGAAATACCACAGTTATTTCACAAACTGAGCTGGCACAAACTCACAAATGACATAGAATCAAAAGGAGGATTTTGAACTGAGGAATGAAATCAGGAGTAAAATTAATACTAGATATGGATGACACAGAGAAAAATGCTTGTTAGGTAACTGACACATATGAGTGACTATACCATAAGGTATCACAAGAAATTGTATGAAATTTTAAATAGTAATTACACATTAAAACTGGATACAATGTTCCACATCATGTAGTGGAAATTTCAGTTGCCAGCTTACGAGAAGATTTTTTTCTGTCTTCTTAGGAAAGCCTTCCCTGGTCACTTTCTTTTCTATCCATGTCTTAGCACCCCAGGAGAGTTCATCACAGAACCACAAGTCTTGAATAAGTTAAATGTTTCTTAACTATAAAGCAAGACACAGAAAAATATACAAACCTTGTGCTCTCATCTAGAATGTTAAATATGCTATATCTGCACACAAATTTTCTCTATTTCTCTTGCTTTTCTTGAACTCCATATGAATTTCAAGATGCTCATGAGTATGACATCATCAGCAGATGAATAGAAAAATTTCATAAATGTGTACAGATTCAACAAAGTGTTGCTTCCCACTTGTTATTTGCTTCTGAGATACTGAAGACAATACTTCTTCACAGCCAAAACTGGAATGTAAAATGAAAAAAATGGAATTTAGTAAATCAAAAATAAGATGGAATAAATGGATCAACACAGAGTATTGAGTTTGAAAATGGAGAATCTGGGAGGGAGCTAATGATTTAGAACTCAAATATTCAGCTTACATTCTCATGAACAATGATTGGTTGGGTTTAGGACTGCTTGGTATTTATTAGGATTTGAAACAAGGTACACAGATCTGATGTTCTCTCTAGATCTTGCTGAAACTTTAAATACCGAGCTCTAATTTGTAAACAAGATAGATATTTTTGGATAGAGCAATAGTGAATAGATCTCTATGTTTGATCTGTATGATGGCTTTCAAGGCAATGGAAGCTAAGACTTTGTTTGTGTAATCTGTACAAGAGCAAAATATAGCATAGCCCCAGTATGCTTGCTATTTGAGTCTCAATTGCTCTAAATGTATACAGCCTCTCTCTGACTTGTATAATTCCAATGTGTCCCCTAAATTGGAGTGTTGTGAGTCCTTCATTATAAGCATGTCTCATTGTTGATCATTTGACACAATACACTGAGATCACTTATAATTTTACTCACATAATTATTTTGTTAGGACATTTCAAGGAACAAATTTTAACAAAAGGCTTTTCTCCCAGGGCCTTTAAATTTTGAAACGTGAGTGATTTCATGGAACCTGGGACTGCACTATTCACATATTTATTTACCTACCCATGCTTATCCTATGGACTATGGACATAAGGTGCATAACCCTAGGGAAGAGGGTGTTAAAAATTCCCCAAGGAATCAGGATCAATGTGAAAAACAAGGAAACAACAACATACAGCTAGAGTCTCTTTGACCAGAGAAATAAAAGCAGGTCAAAAAACATAGGTGCTCATTTGATGTGCTGATGGCTGTTCAGATTCCACATTGCCTAGGTTTAAGGCAGGACAAATATGTGCGCTTTGATTTTTCATTTCTTGCTCCTGAACATCCCCCTTCTCCTGGACAGTTTAATTCATCCTAGGTGCTATTGGAGAATGAACTTGAAGGAAGATAATGACCTGAACTTGGAGACAAATTGTATCTTCTTCATTAAACCAACCCTTCAGACAATAGACAAAGAGCACTGGAACAAATATCTGAATATGTAGTAAGTGCTTTTAAAATCTTCCTGTAAATATCCTTACACCTATTTCATGAGGTATCTGATGAGGATCATAGCAATACTTTGAGTCTTCTCTCCTGTTTTCACATAACAAGAGTGAACCATTACTTCTTTACCGACAGCTTGCTTTTTTCTGCTTTTAATTATTTTCATGAGTGTTCTGGT
The DNA here is from genome assembly GCA_907164505.1 of Acomys kempi. Lineage (NCBI taxonomy): Eukaryota > Metazoa > Chordata > Mammalia > Rodentia > Muridae > Acomys > Acomys kempi. The sequence continues at coordinate 66,472,201 of OU015361.1, read as the reverse complement.
TTCATTTCTGTTAGGCACATCATTTAAAGCTGTAGGCTGATTAAAAACATCTCTCACTGTGGCCCAACATACATAATCCTCCTAATCATAGTTTCCATTGTACCATACCCAGTGATTTATGACTGAAAGCAATCTCATATATTGCAACAAGTTTTATCCTATTTATATTATAGTAAATGGTTATATAGTCTACTGTATCTCCTAGTGCATGTAATGTTTGTAGTGTTTGTGTTAGTAGTGTTTTTGGTCACTATGGCTCTTAAGAGCTTACACATATATACAAAGACACTCATTCCAACTCATTGCATGTGGACTCACTATGGTTTTTGAAGCTGGATTGAGAATGGAAGTAAGAAATCAGGTTAATAGGATCTATTTTCCTGTTGTCCCATACTTTACTTGTATAGTTGGACAAACACTAACTTTTATATATAATCAAGGTGAGTTCTTCACCCACTTGTACTGTAAAGGATATGTTTGTATTCTTTGAAAAGTGAGGGTGACAGCTTACTTCCCTTTTTTGCCTTCCTGAATGACAGTTGTGTGAGGTGGTAGGTGGCAACACTTGAGAACAGACAGAGAATCTACCTACTAATTCAATTTTGCCTTTATTTAATAGCCATACATCTTCTACCTTTATATCTGAAATATTTATTTACTGAGACTTAAATCATATTTATTTCTTTCATTTCTCTTTCAATAATTTTGCTTTGCATAGCTGAATGTCTTAGAAATATGGGATTCGTGCAAAGTTTCTAAATTTCTTAGAGATGTTTTCAAACACAGAACACTGGACAAGGAGGCCATTCACACAGCTTAAATAATTGATGTTTCCCAACTTTTGTTGTAGGATATAGTGATTGAAAGCACAAGTCCTGAATATGAAATCCTTTTTCTATTAATGAAATTCTCAATGATACATGTTCTTTGTATAGGTAAAGAATATTCTAATAGAGTCTATTATTATAAATAAAAACACCACAGAGATACAATTTCTAAATGGAAACTGATTGTTTTTAATCTGAGTGAATCATGTCTTTACCTTCTGAGACAGCAAACAAAAACAAGAGATGGAAACAGTCTCTGTGGAAGATGTCAATATCATATATTATATATGTGAAACAAACTCTAGGGGTGTATAAAGCTTTTATAATTTCTAACATCTTATCATTATAATCTCACAAGACAGGACATCTGTTTCAATTTGGAGGTGGGAGGAAATACTGTTCAATAAAGGATATTTTTTTTATTTCTTACAAATGATTAGCTGTATATCACTGTCTATAGTAAACACTGTATCCTTTTACAGCACAACACCAAAAAACCAGCGAATTGCTTTTGCATTGGCTTTTTCCATTGATGAAGTCAACAGGAACCCTGGTCTTTTACCAAATATCTCTCTGTTTGATCACATGATATTTGGTTGTAAGACACTGTTACAATTTACCAGCCATATTCATATGAACTTAAACAACATTAGCCTTAATTATGACTGTACAGGAGAGCCAGAGTGTGCAGTGTTACTTATAGGACCAAACTGGGAAACAACTGTAACAATGCAGATATTCTTCACGACTCACAAGGTGAGAGTTTTTGGGGAGGGAATTTTGATATCATGTCTGTTTTGGTACCATTCAGAGATTCTAAGAAGAGTTTAAGAAAGATAATGACCTCATAATTATATTGATCTATTTGTTAAAGGGTCTTAGGATTTAGGACATGATAGGTCTTCTACATATTCATCTTTGAAATAGAGATGAGGGAAGAAATAATAGTGAATTGGTTTCTCTAGAACTCTCTGAAATAAAATGTGTTTACAAGTTCTTACACATGCATGCTGCCTCGTGCTGCTACCTGTGTCCTAGGTCCTTCACCTTTCATTTGGACATTTCCATCCTGTCCTAAGTGATCATGAACAATTTCCCCATCTATATAAGATGGCCCCTAAGGATATATCTCTAGCCCATGCCATGGTCTCCTTCATGGTTTATTTCAGATGGAACTGGGTTGGGCTAGTCAACTCAGAAAATGATTGGTGCTTCCAATTTTTCTCTTATTTGAGAAGAGAGATGGAAAAAAACACAGTCTGCTTCACCTTTGTGAGCATGATCCCAGTCATCATGCAGTTATACATGGCAAAAGCAGAAGTGCATTACAACCAAATCCTGACATCTTCCACAAATGTTGCCATCGTTTATGGTGACATAGAGTATACACTAGCTTTGAGCTTAAGAAATTGGGAATCCCTAGGTATAAAGAGAATATTGATCGCATACTCACAGTGGGATGCCACTATAAGTAAGAGAGACTACACACTTGATTCATTTATGGGACTCTTACTTTTGCACATCATCGTCCAGATATTTCAGGTTTCAAAAATTTTATCCAAGCATTGGATGCTATCAAATACTCTGACAAATATCTTGCAAGCTGGGTGTGGATGAACTTTAACTGTGAAGTCTTGGCATCTAACTTTAATTTACTGAAGAATTGTTCATCCAATGCCACACTGGAATGGCTAATGGAACAGACTTTTGACATGGCCTTTAGTGGTAGCAGTTATGACATATACAATGCTGTTTATGTCTTAGCCCATGCTTTTCATGAGTGGTATTTTCAATGTATAGTTCTTCAGGAAATAGGCAAATAGACCAACACCAATCTTATACGTTTAAAGGTACTATTTCTTCTCTTGGATAATGTTTATTGCAATGAAAGACACACTTTTAAAAGGCTCTCATGGGCACAATCTGAGTTTATTAGAAAAATATAATTCTTGATGGGGTGAAAGAGGGAGAAAGGGAGTAATGGGAAGATACAAGTGCGGGGATAGCAATTGGGATGTAATATGAATAAATTATTTAAAGAAAAAAGAAAAGACATACCAGTAAAAATGCCAAATTTAAAGGTGTTAGTGTGGTAGGGGATTTTGTTTTTGATGCCTACTGACTTTGATACAAATAACCTTAATACCATCATCCTGGTTCAAAACTGGAAGTATAATCAGTATTTGCAAATTAATCCTCTCCATGATGAGAGGATAGGCTTCATAAATTGTCAAATATGTTGTAATAACTGTATGGATGGTTTTCTCAAGTTTTTAAACGGATTCAGGACCCATTGCACATATTAGGATCCTTACTTGGGTTTGTTAGAGTAAGTACCTATGAAATAGTGCTGGAATTCAATTCACTACATACATGTTTGTTCATAAGTGAGAAATTATACTTATCACTTTGTATATGTTTATGTTTTTCCTGTTGTTTTTGCATTGATTTACATATTTGTATTGCTGTTTCTGTGTATAGATGTTTCTATTCCACCTGCCTATCTTTCCAATAATCTGTAGAAGTGAACATAAATTTTTGTAAGTTTGTAGGTAGCAATTATCATTATTATGTGTGTTTGTGTCTGTCTATATCTTTCCATGGGGATTTGTTAGTGAACGTGTTGTGAGGTGACTGAGCGTGTATTTTTTGTGTTTCGATCAATGTGCTTGCATGTAGGTACATCTGTGTTACTTTGTATATGTGGTGTGTGTGTGTTTGTGTATGTGTGACTTTATGTATGTATGGCTTTACTGCCTCCCTGTGTATGTTGGATAGGACCATAAATTTATCTTTCTGTCAGTGTCACTCTATCTGGTTGTTTTAATCTCTTTTTCTCTTGAGTACCTGTCAGGGAATGTTTGTGAGTGCCTATGAATGTTTTTTGAACTCTTCTACATCTTTATGTTTTTGTACATGTGTGTGCTTGTATGTTCATAAGTATATGTACTTCTGTATAGATAATTATCCTCCTGTATTGTATGTATATTCTGTATGATGAAGGAACCTCTCTATGTGTAGGAGTGTGTGTATGTGTGTGTGATAGTGTGTATGTGTGTCTCTGTGCATTTGTGGGTGTGTTCCTACTGTATATCTGGTTTGGTGATGCAAGTATGTCTCTGGGTTTCGTAGTATAATCTTGAGAGGTATAAAATTCTAGGAACACTATGGTATTTTTAAAATTAAATTAAATTATTTAATCTCTTTATAGGCTGAGGGTACGTTCTTCTATCAGATACTCCAAATCACACTTTAAATCCATCCCCACTACCCTACACCTCAGAAAAGAGGATCCCTCTTACCCATTCACCCAAGCTCATCATGATGCATCAGAGCTGAACATTTCCTCTTCCCCGTGGCCACATGAGGCTTCTCCATCAGGTTGTAGTGATCGTAGAGATGTCATCTGAGTCATAATCTGAGACACCCTGCTCTCTCATTATTGCTGGGCACACATGAAGCCTGAGCTGCCCATTGGCTTTATCGGTGTAGGGGTCTTAGACCCAATCTATGCATGATTGTTAGCGTTTGTTTCAATATCCACAAGCCCCTCTGGGCCCTCATAAGCTAGTTGTTTTGGCCTACTTGTGGAGCTCTGTTACTCCCAAATTCTTCTTTCTTTCCTCCCAACTTGTCCACTAGACTTCATACATTTCACCCTAAGTTTGGCTGTGAATCTCAGCATCAGTTTCCATCTACTTCTGGGTGTAGGGTCTCAGAGAACAGCTTTGTTATGCTCCAATGTGCAAGTATAGCAGATTGTCATTAATAATGTCAGTGTCTGGCTTTCTCCTATGGGGTGGGTCTCCCATTGGCTCAGGCATTGTTTGAATATCCTCTCATTTCACCACTATCTTTATCCTTGCATTCTTCATAGGCAGGGTAAATTTAGGGCTGGAATTTACTTGGGTGGGTTGATGTTCCCCTCCACCTACAAAGTGTCCTGTCTAGTCTCCATGACCCTTGCTATTAGCAATCTCACCTAGACTCACTCCCATATCCTCCCAGAAGCCCACCATGCCTTAGTTCTCCAGATTGTCACAGAGATGTTAATTTTATTTATCTAGTTGCTTTAATTGTATTTTGCTCCTGGATACGTTCATTAAATTTGCTTTTAAGATAAAGTCAAATTATATTGTCTGGCTTCAAGAAAGGGATTATTCAATAAAGTATGCTATTTCTGTTTCAGTTTTATGACATTCTCAAGAGTATCCACTTCACAAATCCAGTTGGGGACAGAGTGAATATGAACCAAAGAGAAAAACTGTAGAAGGAATATGTCATTTTCTATATTTCCAATTTGCAACAAAGTCTTGAAATAAAGGTAAAGATTGGAAGTTTCAGACCCTATTGTCCACACGGTCAGCAGCTCCGTTTATCTGCAGAGGTGATGGAGTGGGCCACAGGAAGTACAAAGGTAGGTTTGAACTTATTGTACTGATTTACCTGACTAATTAGTAAGTGCTGTCATGTGTGTACATTCTAAATTGGTGAAATAAAATAGATTGTCAGATAAAGGATCAAAAGGTGTACTCTTATACTATGTTTCTTATTTTTGCTTTTTGATGTGGTATATTTATTACTTCTTTGAATATTCCATAATTCCATACAGTCACATTTCTAATATCAGTGCTGTCTGGTTTTTAATATAACTAAAACACTGTCTTTTATTACTGTTTTATATTACTTGCTCTAAAGTGAGCAATACTTTTTTGGTTCCAGTCTTATTACAAGACAGAGATTTTCCCATTTCTGTTGGACCTCTGTCACAGAAGTTAAAGATATTGGGGTTATTGTAAGGATGGAGTAAAGAAAAATAGAAAAATCAGTAATTTTATTTTTTAATACTATTTAATTCTTTTTACGTTGAGATTCTAAATTCTAAAGACTTCTATATATAATTCTATTTTTTATGAGCCATTTTAGGTTTTCTAAGGTTTATAACCTTGGTTTTTATTCAATTAATTATTCCTTTAACATGTTTATGAATGGTTTATCTGTATATGTGTTTATGCAATACTGTCACATGTAATATGTATGGATTCCAAGAAATGATTCATATTTATGGTAAATTAAAATGAACTTTTGACAGAAAATGCGTTTTCAAAGTCAAACTTGGGTCCTCTTCATGAGCAATAATTATTAGTGACAATATACAATCTCTCCAGCCCTGAGTGATAACCTGGAAAAGAAAATTTTCACCAGAAGAATCGTGTTTAATGCTCGAGTTATGGTATTGTCCATTCTAACCAATAATAGGATTCCCTTTTTAATTCTCAATAATATGTGGATTGATAATAATAATGTGTCTTTAAGAAAAGAAATTTCACATGGTATATGCCCAGTATATTATAGGTAGGAATTCTGATGTGGATGATGTTAGGATATTTACCTCAAATTACCCAGTTTAAAAGTTCATTGAATTTGAAATGATTTAACTCCAAGAATGTCTTCAATTTTCATATCAAGTTATATTTAATATTGCTCAGAATATATAAAATGTATAGTAAATAATTCTCTTCAGTCTGATGAGAAATGTCTATCTAAGAAAAGAAAATGTGAGATAAAGGTGTAGCTACTGAAATATATGTGAATTCTATGGTAAGAAATGAAAACTCATGTTTGTTATAACCACATCTAAGTAGAATATGACATAGACAACAAGTGGAAAAGTATACAGAAGGTAAAATAACATAAACAATGCCCTGCTTCCCTATATATGTATCCCAGTGCAGAAAAAATAAACATAAATATGAAGATATGGAATGAAATAACATGATTCCAATGTTAAAGACTTAAATAAAAGAATGTTCAATGACATATTAGGCAAAAAAGTTAATAATAATTGTAAGAGGATCCAAAATAGCAGCACAAACAGATGGCTGTCTGATCAGAAAGACTGAGCCAAGGTACTGGGCTGAGAGATTCAGAACACCAGATCTGGAGTACCCTGGGTGAGAGAGGTCCAGAGTGTCTGGAACATGGGTAGGTCTGGCACCAGACCATATAAACTGGTCCACAAAGACATTACTGTTTCCCTGTGGGTATAACCCTAGGACCCAGGGTCTGGATGTCTGCCTGAGATCTGCATATACACTTTAAATCTCTCTCAGACTTTGTATCTGGGATTGAACAGTGAGCTGGAGGGCATCAGATTCTGGTTATTCAGGCTCAAGTGAAACTTCAGGGTTAGGAACGTAAGAAGAACTGACCTCACGTTCCCTGACTAATCCAAAGAAATATCCTAGGCACAGGTGTGCAACAGGTGTGGACCCCTCTCACCCAGGGAACTCCAGTTCTGGTGTTCTGAATCTCTCAGCTCAGTCCCCTGGTACAGTCTCTCTGATCAGATGTCTGTGTTGCTATCTTGGATCCTCTTACAATTATTATTATTTTTTTGCTTTATATGTCATTGAGCATTCTTTTATTTTGTTCTATAAAAGTGGAGTCATGCTCTTTCTTACCATATCTTCATATTTATGTTTATTTTTCTACATCGGGACATGTATATGGGGGAGCACACCTACACTCAGGCCAGCACTCTGCATTGCCACATAATCTCAAACTGAATGGTAGGCTGTAGGCACCAGTGTGTAGGTCTGCTAGCTGAGTAGAGACATGAAGGTGTGGAGCACCAGTTGTTCTGTCTTCAGTTCAACAGGATAATCCAAGGAGAGTTCCAAGATCAATGCAGACACAGACAAAGGATGGGTCCCTAAACATTAGCCACAAAGCTATAGGTGGACAGCACCCTAGCTGTCTGTGTTTGACCAAGCAGTGGGATGCAAAGTACCAGTTTCTGGACCTTTGTAACCAAAGGAAAATTCACATTGTAAACACAAGTGGATGTTTCCATAGTTCCACCTGCCAATGGAGAGTTTCCAGATCTGAACCAAGGTCCAGTGCATGATTCAGGAAACGGTTCCCTGATACATGCTATTGATGGGTCTCCAAATAAAGCCACTCACCTATAAGCTGCTCTCAATTGTTAGAAAAGGACAACAGAAACTAGAATCACACATCATAGACAGCAAGATGACTAAAGGCCAGCAGGACAAAACAAATGATAAGCGTCAAAATAATATGGCATTTCCAAAATCCAATTATCCAAAAGCAATAAGCCCTGAAAACTCTAAGACAACTGAAACCAAAAAAATGACCTAACATTCACTGGTCATGAAAATCTTTATAATAATAATAATAATAAGTAATAATAATAATTTATTATTATTATTATTATTAATTTATTCAGATTACATCTAAATTTTAATCACTTTGTTTGCCTCCCCCATTCCACACTCCCTCTGTCTTTCACCCTATTACCATCCCCTAGGTTTGTGATAGAAGGCGACCTCCTCCTCCACCATATGGTCAAAGCCTATCAAGTCTTATCTTAGGAGCCTTTCTATTTTCTCTGGTATCAAGCTTCCCCACCAAGGGGAATTGGTCAATTATGGGGCTGCAGAGTTTATGTCAGAGTCAATACCCACTCTCCACAGGCCTGTGGATAATGTCCTGTTCCTTGGCTAGATCTGAGTAGGGGTTCGATATTTACTGCATGTGTTGTCTTTGGTTGGTACAGTAGCTTGAAGAGAGCCCCCTGGGTCCAGATTTACCAATCATGATATTCTTCTCATAGGTTTCTAGGACCCTCTGGATCCTTCTATTTCTCTATTCTCCCATACATCTCTCACCTAGAGTCCAAATAAGAGGTCCCCACATCTATCCCAATCTCCTGGTAATTAAAGACTTGCATGGGACATCACTGGGTACTGTAAAATTATAAGTGAATATATGCCATGTGAGATTTTCTGGGTCTGGGTTAACACACTCATTAAGATCATTTCTATTTCCATCCATTTATCTGCAAATTTAAAGTTTTCCTTGTTTTTAAGAGCTGAGAAGTATTCCATAGTGTAAATGTACCACAGTTTCTTTATCCATTCTTCAACAGAGAGACATTTAGGTTGTTTCAAGGTTCTGGCTATTATGAATAAGGCTGCTACAAAATTGTTGAGCATATGCCCTTTTTGTGTGGTGGAGCACTTTCTGGGTATATTCCAAGAGTGTAATGCCTGGGTTTTGAGGTTGCACTATTCTTAGTTTTCTTACAAAATGCCGGGTTGATTTCCAAAGTGGTTGTACATGTTTCTACTCCCACCAGCAAAGAAGGAGTGTTCTTTCTCCAATCCTCACCGGCATGTGCTGTAACTTGAGTGTTTGATCTTGGCCATTTGGATGGATGTAAGATGGAATCTCAGTAGAATGTCCTCCCCTCTGTCTCAGTTTCCTGGTAAGTGAACGATTTCATGGGACATGCACGTTGGGCTAATATGCAGATATATGTGAGTATATACCATTTGAGTCTTTCTGCTTCTGGGTTAACTCACTCATTATGATCATTTCTAGCTCATTCCATTTATTCACAAATTTCGGGAATTCCTTGTTTTTAATAGCTGAATAGTATTCCATAGTGTATATGTACCACAGTTTCTTTATCCATTCTTCTATTGAGGGACACTTAGGCTGTTTCCATGTTCTGGCTATTATGAATAAGGCTGCTATGAACATGGTTGAGCAAATTTTCTTGTTGTGTGCTGGAGGATCTTTTGGGTATATTCCAAGGAGTGGAATAGCTGGGTCTTGAGGAAGCCCTATTCCCAGTTTTCTGAGATAGCACCAGATAGATTTCCAAAGAGACTGTACTAGTTTGAATTCCCACCAGCAATGAAGGAATGTTCCTCTCTCCCCACATCCCTGCCAGCATGTGGTGTTACTTGAGTTTTTGATGTTAGCCATTCTGATGTGTGTAAGATGGAATCTCAGAATTGTTTTGATTTGCATTTCCCTGATGATTAAGGAGGTTGAGCATTTCTTTAAGTGTTTCTCAGCCATTTGGTATTCCTCTGTTGAGAATTCTCTGTTTAGTTCCAAGTCCCATTTCTCAATTGGGTTATTTGGTTTGGTGGTGTTTAATTTCTTGAGTTCTTCATATATTTTGGATATTAGACCTTTGTCCGATGTAGGGTTGGTGAAGATCTTTTCCCAGTCTGTAGGCTGTCACTTTGTTCTCTTGACAGTGTCTCCTGCCTTACAGAAGCTTCTCAGCCTCATGAGGTCCCATTTATTATTTGTTGACATTAATGTCTGGGCTGTTGGTGTTCTGTTCAGGAAGTTGTCTCCTGTGCCAATATGTTCCAGGCTCGTCCCCACTTTTTCTTCTAAGTGACTTAGTGTCTCTGGTTTTATGTTGAGGTCTTTAATCCACTTGGATTTGAGTTTTGTACAAGGTGACAAATATGGGTCCAGTTGCATTTTTTTACACATAGACATCCAGTTAGACCAGCACCATTTGTTGAAGATGCTATCCCTTTTCCATCGAATGGATTTGGCTTCTTTGTCGAAAATCAAGTGTCCATATGTGTGTGGATTCATATCTGGGTCTTCGATTCGATTCCACTGATCAAGCAGCCTGTTGCTGTGCCAGTACCATGCTGTTTTAATTACTATTGCTTTATAGTACAGTTTGAGATCAGGTATGGAGACTCCTCCGGAGCACCTTTTATTGTACAAGATTGTTTTAGCTATTCTGGGTTTTTTGTTTTTCCATACGAAGTTCAGAATTGAACTTTCAATGTCTTTAAAAAATTGTGTAGGTATTTTGATAGGGATTGCGTTGAATCTGTAGATTGCTTTTGGTAGGATGGCCATTTTTATTATGTTAATTCTCCCAATCCATGAGCAAGGAAGACCATTCCATCTTCTCATGTCATCTTCAATCTCTTTCTTTAGAGTTTTGAAATTTTTTTCAAACAAGTCCTTCACTTGCTTAGTTAGAGTACTCCTAAGTACTTTATATTGCTTGTGGCTAATGTGAAGGGTGTAGTTTTCCTAATTTCTTCCTCTGCAAGCGTGTCATTGTGTATAGGAAGGCTACAGACTTTTTTGAGTTAATTTTGTATCCTGCCAATTTGCTGAAGGTGTTTATCAGCTGTAGGAGTTCTCTGGTGGATTTTGAGGGTCACTTATGTACACTATCATATCATCTGCAAATAGGAATAATTTGACTTCCTCCTTTCCCATTTGGATACCCTTCATCTCCTTTTGTTGTCTTATTGCTCTGGCTAGAACTTTGAGTACTATATTGAAGAGATATGGAGAGAGTGGGCAGCCTTGCCTTGTTCCTGATTTTAGAGGAATTTCCTTGAGTATCTCACCATTTACTTTGATTTTGGCTATTGGCTTCCTATATATAGCCTTTATTATGTTGAGGAAAGTGCCTTGTATTCCCGATCTCTCTAAAACTTTAAACATGGATGGGTGTTGGATTTTATCAAATGCTTTCTCTGCATCTAAAGAGATGATCATGTAGTTTTTTATTTTCAGTTTGCTTATGTGGTGGATTACATTGATGGATTTCTGTATATTAAACCATCCCTGCATGCCTGGAATGAAGCCTACTTGGTCATGATGAATGATATCTTTGATGTGCTCTTGTATTCGTTTCGCAAGTATTTTATTTAGTATTTTTACTTCGATGTTCATAAGAGAAATTGGTCTGAAATTCTCTTTCTTTGTTGAGTCTTTGTTAGGTTTAGGTATCAATGAGACTATGGCCTCATAGAATGAATTTGGTAATGTTCCATCCCTTTCTATCTTTTGGAGTAGCTTGAAGAGTATCGGTATTAGCTCGCCCTTGAAAGTCTGGTAGAATTCTGCACTAAAACCATCTGGCCCTGGGCTTTTTTTGGTTGGGAGACTATCAAAGATTGCTTCAATTTCTGTAGGGGAAATGGGACTATTTAGCTTGTTTATCTGTTCTTCACTCAACTTTGGCAAGTGAAATTGATCAAGAAAATCATCCATTTCCCATAGATTTTCAAATTTTGTGGCATATATGCCTTCAAAGTAGGATCTTATGATTCTTTGTATTTCTTCAGTGTCTGTTGTTATGTCTCCCTTTTCATTTCTGATTTTGTTGATTTCAATACTGTCTCTCTGCCTTTTAGTTAGTTTGGCTAACGGTCTGTCTCTCTTGTTGACTTTCTCAAAGAACCATCTTGGTGTTGTTGATTCTTTGGACTGTTTTCTTAGTTTCTAATTTGTTAATTTTACCCCTGAGTTTGATTATTTCCAAATGTCTACTCCTTTTGGGTGTTTCTGCTTCTTTTTTTCCTAGGGCTTCCAGTTCTGTCATTAAGGTGCTTATGTGCGATGCTTCCAATTTCTTTTTAAAGGCACTTAGTGCTATGAATTTTCCTCTTAGCACTGCTTTCAATGTATCCCACAAATTTGGGTATGTTGTTCCTTCATTTTCATTGAATTTCAGAAACTCCTTGATTTCTTTTTTTATTTCTTCCCTGACCCAGGTGTCATTTAGCAGAGAGTTGTTTAGTTTCCACATACGTGTAGGCTTTTTGTTATTTCTGTTGTTGTTGAATTGCAGCCTAAGCCCATGATGATCTGATAGGGTACAAGGTATTATTTCAATCCTCTTGTATCTGTTGAGGCTTTCTTTGTGAAATACGATGTGATCAATTTTAGAGAAGGTTCCATGGGGTGCAGAGAAGAAGGTATATTCTTTTTTGTTTGGGTTAAAGGTTCTATAGATATCTATTAGATCCATTTGACCCATAGCATTGGTTAATGATGTTATTTCTTTGCCTGGTTTTTGTTTCAATGACTTGTCCTTCAGTGAGAGTGGGGTGTTGGAGTCTCCCATAATTATTGTGTGGGGATCGATGTGTGGTTTAAGCCTTTTTAGCAGATCTTTTACAAATGTGGGTGCCCTTGTATTGGGAACATAGATGTTCAGAATTGTGATGTCATCTTGGTTGACTTTACCTTTGATGAGTATGAAGTGTCAGTCCTCATCCCTTTTGATTAATCTTGGTTGAAAGTCTATTTTGTTCGATATTAAAATGGCTATGCCTGCTTGCTTTTGTGACCATTTGCTTGGAATATTTTTTCCAACATTTTATCCTTAGGTAATGCCTATCATTATGGGTGAGATGTGTTTCTTGAATGCAGAAGAATGTTGGATCCTGTTTATGCACCCATTCAGTTAGTCTGTGTCCTTTTATTGGAGAATTGAGACCATTGATGTTGAGAGATATTAATGACCAGTTAGTGTTAAGAGTCTTAATTTTGATGTTGGTTCCAGTCAAGCGTTTGTGTAGTTGTGTTTTTGCCATGGTATAGTTATCTAGTTCCTGAGTAGTTTTGGTTGTAGCTTGACCCGTTGGGATGGAGTTTTCCTTCTAGTACCTTCTATAAAGCTGGATTTGTGGATAGGTACTGTTTGAATTTGTTTTTGTCATGGAATATTTTGTTTTCTCCATCAATGGTTATTGATAGTTTTGCTGGGTAAAGTAGTCTGGCCTGGCATCTGTGTCCTCTTAGGGTTTGCAGGATCTCTGTCCAGGCCCTTCTGGCTTTGATGGTCTCTGCTGAGAAGTCGGGTGTAATTCTGATAGGTTTGCCATTAAATGTTATTTGGCCCTTTTCCCTTGCAGCTTTTAAAATTTTTCTTTGTTCTGTATGTTTTGTGTTTTGATTATTATGTGACGGGCAGTTTTTTTTTTCTGGTCAATTCTATTTGGTGTTCTGTATGCCTCTTGTATGTTTATAGGCATCTCTTTCTTTAGATTGGGGAAATTTTCTTCTATGATTTTGCTGAGAAGAGTTTCTGGGCCTTGGAGTCTGATATCTTCTCTTTCTTCAATGCCTATTATCCTCAGATTTCTTCTTTTCATGGTGTCCTTAATTTCTTGGATGTTTTGTGTCAGGAGTTTTCCAGATTTGGCATTTTCTTTAATGGTTGCTTCAAGATTTGTGTTTGTATCTTCTAGACTTGAGATTCATTCTTCCATCTCTTGGATTCTGTTAGAAAAGCTCAGCACTGTGTCATTCACCTTCTTCTCTGAGGCCTCATGTTCTCCTTTTTCTTCTGTCTCTGTGTTTATCATTGAATCCATTTTCATCTTCATATCTTGAACAGATTTTTTTATTTCTTTCATCTGGTTGTTTACATTTTCCTGAAAATTTTCCAGCTCCACTCTATGTGCTTCTTTTATGTCTCGCACCTGCTTGGCTGCATCTTCCTGCATCTGATTTCGAATTTTATTTGTTTCCTCTGTTATCATCCTCGTTACCAAGGATTTGAGGTCATTTTCTTGTGTTTCCAGTGTATTTCAGTTCTCTGGGTTGTTTTCTTTGGGATAGCTGGGAACTGGAGACGCCATGTTGTTTTGGGGTTTTTTGCGTATGCTTTTATGCTGTCCTTTAGACATCTTGCCGTCTCTGTTGTTGTTGAGTAACTTCCAGAGTTGGGTGGAGGGAGTCTGATGATAGATTCACTTGTTTTTCTCATTATTTCCGTAGGCTGGAAGCCCTGATACTTCACTGGTGTGGATGTCAGGAGGTTAGCCCTGTCATTTTGGGCTCTCACAGCCAGTGATCCTCAGCTCCCCTTTGCTGTGGGTCCTGCAATAGTTCTGGGTCTCTGAATGAGCGTTGGATCAGGCCAAAGTATCCACAGCCTTTTGGGTTCCCTGCCAAGTCCAGCCAGGGATACTGGGCCTGAACCATGTGTCGAGCTCAGCTAGTTTCTCAGCGCCTGAACAGTCTGCCACAGCAGGAGAACTGCGACTGCACTGAGCAAGCGCCTAGGGTGGAAGTGAGCACTCCACCCAGCCTGTGTCACAGCCGACCTGTGACTGTGCTGAGCAAATGCCTAGGGTGGAACTGAGTGCTCCGCCCAGCATGTGTCACTGCAGGAAAACTGCGGCTGCGCTGAGCTGGTGCCTAGGGTTGAAGTGAGCACTCGGCCCAGCCTGTGTCACAGCAGGGGAGCTGTGCCTCAGGCAGAATTGCTTGCTGAGCTGAGCCAGCTTCTCCACAGCACAGCTCACTGAGCAAACCCCGGACTCTGGGGCTTAACTGTCTGCTGAGTCCAGTTTGTGTCTCGAGGCACCACGAGACCCAAATCCTGTCCAGAGTCCCCTCTCCCGCAGCAACTCCCACCGTCCACCACACCAATTGCCTCCACAGGAAGACTCTGAGCTGCAAACCTCAGCCACCGCAGCTGGTGCCGCTGGAGCCACTGGTGCCGCTGGTGCCACTGGTGGCACTGCTGTCTCTGCTGCTGCTGCTCTGTTCCAAGAAAGTCTGCGCTCCTCCCGTGTGCAGGGGCAAGCAGGTCCTCCGCACCCTGGTCCCTCCGAACCGTGGAGCACTTCTGCTGCCGTGGTGTGGGGACCTTGGTGTTCCTGGCTCAGAAATCTGTGCAATTCTCTGAATTGTTCACTGGAGCTTTCAAACATGGTCCACACTTCTCTCCACCATCTTGGATCTCCCCTAAAATGTACTTTAAATCTGCCAGCACTTTGCTGGGCAGAGTCTGACCTGATTCTAATCTACTCATAAACTAAACTAACTACTCTAAGCCTTATAACATACATATATTCCAAAAACTTGCCACTATGACCCCTGAGCCGGTCCACATCCAGTTTCCACTGTCCTCCTCCAACGGTCCAAAAAGCCAAGAAATATACACTTTCAATGAAATTCCCATCAAAATACAAACACAATTCTTTTTAGAATTTGAAAGAACAATTCTCAAACTCATTTGGAAACACACACATACAAATACCCAAATAGCAAAAAAAAATCCTAGACAATTAAAGATCTTCTGAAGGTAACTCCACCCCTGATCTCAGGCTGTACTATGGAGCAACACTAATAAAAAAAACTGCATGTGCTAGTTGACCAGTGGAACCAAATAAAAGGCTATGAAATAAATGAACACACCTATGACCATTTGATATTTGACAAAGAAACCAAAGCCATACAATGGAAAAAAGACATCATCTTCAACACATCATGTTCATCTAAGTGGATGTCTACATGTATAAAATTGGAAATAGATCCATATTTATCACACTGTAAAAAACTAAAGTGCAAGTGTGTACAATCAATTTCTTAACAAATATATTTTATTACAAATTTATTAACTGAGAGTACCTCACTTATAATTCGACTAATGTAAACAATAGGAAAAGGAGAATAAAGGATACAATAATGAAACGGTAAAGATATCAGTTCCGATGAACAATTCTCCTAACATAAATAGCAGGATTTCTTCTGCTGTGTCCTGGAGCCACCAGAACTCAGAACCCAGAGCCTCAAGCCCCGAAGCCTTCCCACAGGTGGTTCTCTCTAGGAGCATCTTGAAGTTGAATGATGAACAGCCAAAACTATCCCAAGTCTCTAAAGACTCTCCTTTTGTTTTGGGCTCATTTTTATACCTCCTCTCTGAATTTGTTCAAGGATGTTTTCCAGGTGGTTAATAACCAATCTCCCCCATGTGGTAGTTCAACTTCTAAGGGGATAAACATCACCTGCACTCTCACAAGTCTTTTCTCATCCCCCACTTGTGATCTAAAGAAAAAACATCTTTATCTCCCCTTCACATGTGGATTCAAGACTTCAACATAAAACCAGACACTCTAAATATTTTAGAAAAAATTGGGGAAGAGTCTTGAACTAATTGGCACAGGAGATAACTCCCTAAATAGAATGTCAATAGAATGCTGTAAGTTCAGCAATTGATAAATGGGGCATCATGTAACTGACAACTTTTGTAAGACAAAGGACACTTTTAATTGAGAAAAATGACAGTATACAGATGAAAAAAAAAAGATTTTCACAAAACCTACATATGATCAAGGGCTAATTTCCAAAATATATAGTAAATCAATAAGTCAACTGCCACCAAAACAAAAAAGCTAGCCAAAAATGAGGTACTGACCTAAATAGAGAATTCTCAACAGAGGAATATTGAATGGCTGAGAAATACTTAAACAAATCCATAAAGTTCCTAGTTATCAGGAAAATTCAAATCAGAACCACTTTGAAATTCAATCTTATACCTCTCAGAATGCCTAAGATAAAGATATC
The DNA here is from genome assembly GCA_907164505.1 of Acomys kempi. Lineage (NCBI taxonomy): Eukaryota > Metazoa > Chordata > Mammalia > Rodentia > Muridae > Acomys > Acomys kempi. The sequence goes on along the minus strand of OU015361.1, from coordinate 66,455,414 downwards.
GAGTGATAGCACCTGCTGGAAAGGATGAGGAGAAAGAGGAACACTCCTAAATTGCTGGCAAGAATGCAAACCTGTACAAGCACTTTGGAAATAAATCTGGTGATTTCTCAGAAAACTGGGAATATAGCTACCTCATGTCCCAGCTATACACTCCTGGACGTATACCTGAAAGATGCTCCACTATACAACAATACATTTTGCTCAAGTATGTTCACAGCAGTTTTTATTTGTGATAGCCAGAATCTTGAAAAAACCTACCTTTCCCTCAACTGAAGAATGGATAGAGAAACTATTGTATATTTAAGTCAGATTTTAAAAACAATGAAGACTTGACATTTGCAGGCAAATGGATAAAACTAGAAACAATCATCATTAGTGATGTAACCCAGACTCAGAAAGATACATGTGGCATATACTCACTTATAAGTGGATATTAGCCAATTAATAAAGTATAACCACACAACAATGCACATACCTAAAGAAACTAAATGACAAGAAGGGCCCTAGGAAGAATGTTTAACTCTCATTCAAAAGGACAAATAGAATAGATACATGAAGCAGGTGAAGAAAAGGAAAAGTATCCTAACAGACAGGTACTCTGAATGACTACAAGTAGATCTAAGCAGAAGCTTAGGCACACAACCAAATATTTTGTTGAAGCACAGAGAATCTTATAGAAGAGTTATGGAATACAGGGACCAGGAGGGGTCAGGAACTCCAGGAGGAGCCCAATAAGCACACAAATCTGAGTGGAGGAAAGGGTGCTGAAGGACTGATTTATCAACCAAAGACCATAATGGTGAGGACTAAGACAGTCTTCTAAGATGTAGTAGATAGGCAGCACAGTCTCCTTGTGGGTTTCATAATTTGAAGGTGGGGACTGCTAGTGACATGGCCTGTGGCCACACACGCTGATCACTTCCCCCTGGCTTAATGGCATTGCCTGGAATAGGATACTGGTAGGACAGGTGAGACATCATTACCTGAGAGCAGATGTTGGGGGAGCAGTGCTGCCCTTTCTGAGGATTATGAAGAAAGGAAGGGGGAAAGTATAAAGGAGGGGGACTACAATCAGGATGTAAAGTGAACATTTAAAAAAAGAAAGTCTTTTTTTGCATCAAGTTTGTGCTACATATTGACTCTAAGCCAACCAGGGCTCATGTGGATACACTGCATTAAAGAAATAAACATGGATTGGAAAACATTGTGCATTTACTACACTCTTCTTCAAAATAGATCTTAAATTCTCACCAAATTTAAAAATAAAAATTTAAAAGCATTATATCAAAAATAAGGGTAAAAGTGCCCTAGTATAAATTAAAAATTTAAGACTACCTACACTACCTTGTGTAACATATGTCAAAAACAAAAACAAGAAATGATAGGTTGTGGAAGTGTATTAGTGGAGATTGTTGGTCGAGCCCATACATAAGAGATTGAATGAAGAAAAAAAGAATTCAAAACATGCAGGCAAATATGGATCAAATTTTCAATTCAGTCCCCACTTTCCATCTTCATTGTCATGCAAAGACCCCTCCAGTTTCATATTTTATTTTACCTTAATGATCTGTTTTTAACATTAAACAATCTTTTATTCAAGTATCCCCTGTATTCCAACCACTGTGAAGCCTTTTTACTTCAGAAAACACTCCACTTTCAGCTCAATATACACCAATCCAGTACTTTCTCACCAGAAAATAAACCAAGATTTCTCTATTAACTCTTTTTCTCTTTTCAAGAAGATTGTCAAAATTTAGAATGTCAACATTTTGGAGGACACGTTGGATATCTGAGATTTGGGGAAAAATTTAACTTGTTGCATAAGTCTTTAAGTCTTATACTGCTAATCTGTTGCTGTGATTAAATATTGACCCTACGTACAGTGAGAAAAACAGTTGATTTACCTCAGCAATTATAGACAAGGGATGAAAAGGCAGGAATCTGTGGATTGGAAGTAAACCTTGAAAATCTCTGTTTACTGACTTGCTCTGCTTGAATTCCCAAAGAAACCTGCCTAGGAAGAGCGCCATGCACTCACACATAAAATGCCAATGAATAAAATGCCTCACAGGTATAAGAACAGTCTAGTGTGAAGGATATAATTCTTGAATCAAAATTTCCAGTGTCTTTTTATGGTTCTTGTTGTCGAGTTGACAATCATTAACTCAAAATATCTGGCAAAAGTCTCTGTAGTGTTTGCAGACAGCACACCATCACTTCTTCATCTTACATTTCTAGGAGTTGGGAAGCAACTCACTATTTCAATTTGTTTCCATACATTTATATGCTTGATACTATAGAGTGTACTAAGTTCTTGTACAGAGAATAAGCTTATTCATAACTGAACAAGCTAATATAAATATATGGAAGAAGTAGGTAAAAATTCTGAAATAAACATGTGTCTAATTTTTCTCAGATATTGCCCTTTGTGTGTAGTGCTGACTGTGGTCCTGGATTCAGAAAATTCTGGAAAGAAGGAACAGTCATCTGTTGTTTTAAATGCAGTCCATTCTCGGAGAATGAAATTTTTAATGAGAAAAATTTGTATTTATTGTTGTGCAGAAACCTTCACAATTGTGATCATATCCCATCCACTTTGATATATACTTAAGTTTCCTAAAAACCAATGGCACAAATACCTCATACAACTCTCCTAACCAGGTGTTTGTAGAAATATAAATATTAACAATTTCTTGAAAAACAACTCCAACAACCAATCAATAATGTATAATGTAGTATGTTAGAGTAATTTGTATGGAAATAATATAGTAACCAAAATTAAAATATTATTGGCACCTACACAAAACATATTATCCAAATGATTATTTATTTAAAGGTGACTACTACAAATGGCCAATGGATACTTTTTCATGTCTTTGCCTGTCATCCTATATAATTAAATGAAAGTTTCTAAAGGACGGTAGAGGCAATTGAGATGACTCAGATGTTAAATCTCTTGCCACTAAGGCTGATGACCTGAATTCAGCTCAGGATCCATGTAGAGGGAGTAGGTAACCAACTCCTAGTGGATGGCTTCTTACATATACACATTGCAACATACATCATTCTCTCAAATAAACTAAGAGTAATGAAGTGTTTTAAGTGTAAAAACAAGTAATAATCAAGGCTATTTACATTAATGAATACCAAAAAAGTTACACAAAATTATTTTTATGATGGTAATTAGGTTTATGTTTTGGGTAAGAGGACACATGTCACATCTGCAGATACAGGTGAGAGGCTACTAAAGGACAGGTAGATAGAGTTACATGCACTTTTGAGACATCTGACATAAGTGCCAGAATTTGAACACAGGTTTTCTGCAAAAGCAGTATATTCTTTTCAAATTTGAGGCAACTACTTAAGGCTTATAACCAAAATTAACTGATTATTAAAATGCATTGCTCTAACTAAAAGTATTAATATACATTGAGGCATGTCATTACTCTTTGTAATTATCCAATGATTGAATACAATTGCAATCACATTTATTACAGTTGTCATTTTTGGCATTCCAACTTATGAATAGAAAACTATTGAGTAACATAAATAATCTTGCTTACCACTAATTGGAACCCTTGTGCTAGCTTGCTCATTGTGTTTATCAATGTGTACTTCAGCCTTGAGTACATTCACAAGGTCTGGTTCTCATAGAAGTTAAAAGTAAGAAATGAGAAAGGGGTAGAATGTTCCAAAACAAAATGAAATCAAGATGAAAGGCTTTTTATTGCTCAGTGTGTATAAATTTTTCAACTTTCATGTTCATGTTGTTGCTTCTCATTAACAAGTTCAGGAGTCCTGATCCCTATGGCCAGATAACCGTACAACTGAGAGTATCATTATTTAATATTTTCACAGTTTTTAATCATTATCATTGTATTCATATTTCTTTCAACTATCACTCTCACCCTCCTACACCCCCCTTTATAATTCCATAAACTTCAGATTCATGAGCTTTCTTGTTACTTTTACAACCCAATGATTCCATTTAAGTTACTTGTATATTACTTTGTTTGGTGTTGTGAATTGAAACAAGAAACAAGGTCTCCTCCCAGTAGAAGACAGTGTCTCCATATGTCATAGAGATAACAGTGGTAAAACACTCAAAGACTTCAAGAGACAATGAATGTACAGAATTGGTGATTTTAAAATACACTCAGGTACACTGTTAATGAGTTTATCTTCTATGAATCTAAGAGTCTAAGTCATTTCAATATAGCACCAAGAATGATATAAGAATATTGTACTTCCAGTATTTATAAATGATATCATCAACAAAATTCAGAAAAGATTGCTTTATCTTTCCTTTAAAAATGTGAGAATTATAAAAGAAAAAGAGTGATGTGCAGCAATGTAATTCAATTACATAGTCAATATCGAAATATGCATATTGCAATGATTCTCCAATATCCTATCAATAAAATGCTGAAGCAGCACTAAGAGAACCTCCCTTTCTCCATCAGATGTGGATCAATGTGTGGTGTCCAGAGGAGCAGTATGCCAACCCCGAGCAGAACCACTGTATAGACAAAGCTGTGGTCTTTCTGAGCTATGAAGATCCATTAGGTATAGCTCTTGCCTTAATAGCCCTGTGCCTCACTGCATTCACTGCTGTGGTTCTTGGGGTCTTCATGAAGCACCATGACACTCCTATTGTAAAGGCCAATAAGAAAACCCTCATCTACCTCTTACTTATTTCACTCATGTCCTGTTTCCTCTGCTCCTTGTTTGTCCTTGGGTGTCCAAACACAGCCACCTGCATCCTGCAGCAGATCAAATTTGGAATTGTATTCACTGTAGCTGTTTCTACAGTTCTGGCAAAAACAATCACTGTAGTTCTGGCTTTCAAACTCACAGGCCCCAGAAGAAGGATGAAGCATATTATAAAATCAGGGTTACCTAACTACATCATTTCCATGTGCTCCCTATTCCAAGGAATCATGTGCGCAATTTGGCTAGGATCATCTCCATTTGTTGATATTGATGCACACTCTGAACATTGCCACATCATCCTTGTGTGCAACAAGGGCTCAGTTACTGCATTCTACTGTGTCCTTGGATATTTGGCCTGCATGGCCATGGGAAGCCTCACTATGGCTTTCCTGACAAGAAACCTGCCTGACACCTTCAATGAAGCGGAGTACCTGACAATCAGCATGTTTGTCTTCTCTAGGGTCTGGGTCAGCTTCCTCCCTGTATGTCATAGCATCAAGGGCAAGGTTATGGTTTCTGTGGAGATCTCCTTCATCTTGGATTCCACCACAGGGATGCTTGGATGCATCTTTGTTCCTAAGTCCTGCATAATTTTGTTAAGAACAGAAAGAAATTCTATGCAAAAGTCAAAGATAAATCATTTCTTCTAATAGTGATGCTAATTAGTATCCTATTTAGTAATATTTTTACCTTTTCTATGCACTAAACCTCTTTTTTCACAAGACTTAGCTTTTTGTCATATGCACAGAGTGGAAATGTTCTTTTCTGCTCTAACATACATAATGCTAAAAATCAACTCAGAGGTCTTTCTTCAATACTTGGATTAATCAGTGACTTCCATGAAAGTTCAGTAGTGAGAGTAAAATACAGAGAGATTCTAGAAAGTGAGCTGTTGTTTGCAGATGAAGTTTAAACTATGTTACCCTTACAGGGGTAGGTAAAATACCCATGACGTGATTATTTGAGTTAAAGTAATTTAACCTAGAAGAGAGCAATGTATTTATAAGCAGAAAGTAAAATGTTATAAAGGATGGATTGATGTCTCAGTAGTAAATAGTATGTCTTGCTGTCGTAGAGGATCTGATTCAATATCCAGTCCAGTCATGACAAAATGATTTTCTCAACCACCTGTAACAAGAGGTCCAAAAAGCCTAAACTGATGCTCTCTTTTGGGGTATAAGGTAATATGAACTCATATGTGCACAATATGCAAAGATGCACACATACACACATGCACACTACTGAAATTACATCATATTTTAAAGATAGAAAAATATTACAAAAAGTCTTCACTAGGATTTGTTTTTCATATTTTAATTTTTTTATTACTTTTCATTTTTACATATATATTTATAGTATTACACATAAATAAAATAAAGTACTTATGAGAAGAATCACAGAACAATCAGAAGTTATATAAATGTTATATTCATAATGCTTTGACTATATGTATTTGGCAATCTTGGAGTAAACATCTTTCCTATCTGATCAGTCTAAATTTCTAAATGTAAATCAGTATTTATCATATCTCATCTTTATCAACCTAAAGCATCTATCTAGACCTAAAAACATCTTAACCCCTAAACACTAAAGCTTAATGGTAAGACTGAAGTGTCTTTTCTTCAATCCCTTCAGAGTCTTGAGTAGGAATAAAACTTAATTACCTGAGTAAACTGGAAGTGCAGATTAGCATCCCCAAAAATGAAAAAAAATTAAAGAGACTGTTTGCTGCTGAACAGTCACCCAAAATTCTCTATAACATTGGAGTATCATCGTTAGCCTCCTGGCCCAAAATATGCGGCAGACATATTGGTGAGCCAAGTCTAATGAAGATATTTTTCCATTGACTCTGCCTGCACTGAAGCTTGCCCGTTTTTACACATTATTTTGTTTATTGAACAAATCAAGATTCAAAGCTTTGCAAATAAAGATTTGACATTTACTTTTATAATCAACGTGATCCTTTCTTGTTTGTAACTGTGTTTTTCTCCTTGATAGGGGTTGTCTTCAGACTGTTTTGTTTGTTTTACACAGGGTTTACTTTTGTTGCCCTGGGTATTATGGACAAACATCTTCAAACTCATACATCTGCCTGTCCTCATCTCTTAATTGCTCTGATTAAAGAACATAACCTATGTTTAAATCTATAAGTTTCTGAATTTATTTATTCAGCTTACATCACAATAGGAGACCCCTCCTCTCCTACAATTCCCATACCTCCTCTCTCTTTCCCAATCCTTCCTCTCATACCCCTCAGAAAAGGGGAGTCCCCACACTACAACGGACTCTGGCACATCTAGTTGCATCAGGACTGAGCAGATGCTCTTCCATGGTGGGCTAGCAAGGCAACCCCGTCAGGGGTAAGTGATGAAAAATCAGACAGCAGAGTCAATGGAAGTGACAGCCCCATTCTCCTTCTTGTGGCACCCACATGAAGACAAAGCTGCTCATTGGGTATATATGTGTAAGGGGCCTATGTCTAATTCATGCATGGTCCTTGGTTAGTATTTCAGTCTCTGTAAGTTTCTTTCAATCTTGGTCTTTTTGTGGAGCACCTACACCCTCTGGATCCTTCTGTTCTTTCTCTTCCACTCTACTATAAGGCTACCTGTTGTCCACCCAATATCTGGATATGAATTTCAGCACCTCTTTCAATCTGATCCTAGGTGGATCCTCTCCAAGGACAGCTATGCAAAGGCACCATAGCAAGCAAAGCATCATTAGCAGTGTTAACAGACAGTTTTCTCCCATGATGAGAGTCTCAGGTTGGGCCAGGTATTCTTTGGACATCCTTCAAATTTCTCTTTAATTTTATACCTGAATATTTTGTAGACAGAGTACATATTGTGTCAAAGATTTTGTGGGTGGGTAGGTGTTTCCTCTGACCCTAAATTAAAATGTGTAAATGAAAGATAAAAAAGGAAGAAAGAACAGTTGGGACACATATTTGCTTCCCAGAAGAGCTTGACCAGGCCTATTGGAGGCAGGAGTAAAGTGATCAGGCTAGGAGGGGGAAATCCTGTGATTTTTACCTCTGGTTTTTTGAGAACCTTTTATCTTCATCATGCAGTGAGCCTATGATTCTGATTACTGAATACTCCTGATGATAGCTAAAAGACACACAAATGTAAAAGGAACATAGTCCTATCTTCCAACCCATTTTATAAGTTGAGTAATATAAGGAATCAAAATCAGGCCCAGACTAAGTCAGCTGCCATAAGTGAAATAATTCCACAGGAGGCTCCATTGCACTCTTTTTTAATCCAAGCCTAACTCTAAGCAGGGTGCAAGAGTGCTTGATTGTCTTACCTCACGAAGCTGAGGTAAAGGCTGCCTTGACTTCAGACATCCATTATCAGGTCAAGAAACATACTGAGGCCTTTTTTTAAATATGGAGGATCTGGGAGGCACAACACATTGCAACTTCTGTTCATTTCAAATCTCCATAGACAATCTTGTATTAAGGAACCACTTACAAGGCCCAGACTAACTGCTACCATTGACCAAATACCTCTATGGGTGTCCCCCAGACCATTACTCACATCCAAGCCAAATAGTATTCAGGGTGCAATAGTTCATAGCAGTCCCACCCAACTGTATGTTTTGTTCTTATGTTCTTAGTATCTTGTTCTGGGGACAGCTAGGATGTAATTATTCTGTATAAATTGACATTTCCCATTTTCATCCATCTCAGGACTTGGCTTATCTTCTGAAATCTGTTACACCGACAAGGAATCAGCATACCACTGCTGTCCATCTGCTCAGTCTATCTCGAGAAACACATGTACCTGAAATGGGGGTAAATGTTTCTGTCTTTAACTCTAAGAATTTACTGAATATGGAGGACCTATGAGAAGAGTTATCTGTGTCTCTTCACCCTAATCTCTCATGAAAACACTCACACATCAATCCTATTTGTGATCTATGCTGATAAAGGTTCCCAACTACCAAGGTTCAGGTAGGTAGCCCTAGGTTAGACCTGTAATGACTTTGTGGAGGATGGAACAACACAGCCTTACACAATTCAACAAAAGAATTGAGAGGGAGCCTTTCTTGCCAGCTGTGGGAACGAGCTGCTGGCTATGACTGGGCACTCCCCAAACAACAGAACTGGCAGGGGTCATTCTTGCACGCCCTCATCAGGACCGCCCACGTTATCCGGAGCTGTGGGTCTTGCTGGCAGGGAATAACTGCTGCCTTAAAGCATCTGGGAGCGGTCTGAGCCACCTTTCTTGCCAGCCGCGGGGACGAGTTGCTGACTCTGACTGGGCACTCCCCGAACAACATAACCTAGCTGGGCCCCACGATATAGGGAGCTGTGGCTCATGCGTGCAGGGTATAACTGCTAATCTATAGCAAGCTGGGAGTGTCCTGGCATACAGGGGCGTTTAAACTGCTACCTCCTCAGATACGGCCAGTGGCCTGAAACTATACGGTTTCAGGCCCACCAGGCACGGATCCTGTAATCTCCAACAGGCAGATCCTAGCTGTGTCAGCTCCTGCAGACCCAGCAAGAACTCCCAAATTCATGGGAAAGGCTGGACGCTCCTACAGAGTGTAGAGGCAGAGCTAAAAGAGAGCTACAACCCAGATGTTCTGATCCACATGGGGTCTTGGCTACAAAGCAACAGGAAAGACAGACAGCTGGGATCAACCTACACAACCAGAGAGCTTGTGTGCTGACCTTACTCTAGATCCCAATACTGATGACTTGAGATACAGCTGTAAGGGGAAAAGGCCCAAACATAAACCTACTTTGCATGACTCAGCCTGGAGCCTAAGGTGCTGAGAAAAATCTCCAGGAGTAGAATCTGAATCACTGGCCTGGTCCAGGGAAATACTCCCTGTTCCCCACAGGTAAGGGCACCCTACCTATAATCAGACATCAACTATGCACTCGCAAACAGGGAAGGTCACTACAAACCACCTCCCAACACTAGAGTCACCAAAATGACAAGGGGACAATGAAAGAATGCTAACAAAAACCAAAACAGGATGGCATCTCCAGATCCCAGCAATCTTAATGAAAACAACCTGGAGAACCCAACAACAATTGATATACATGAAAACCACCTCAAATCCTTAGTAAGTAAGATGATAATGGAAGAAACAAATAAAATCTGTAAACAAATGCAGGAAGAAGCAAACAAGAGGGCTGATGACTTAAAAGAGTCATATAAAGAGGCATTTGAAGAATTTCAGAAAAACACAAATAACCAGATGAAGGAAATTATTAAAACAGTTCGAGACCTGAAGATACAAATGGAAGCTATCATAAAAGAACACACGGAAGAAAAACGTGATCGAGAAGCATCAGAAAAGAAAGCAAACATCTCAGAGGTGGCCTTATCTAACAGATTGCAAGAAATGGAAGAACGAATATCAGGACTTGAAGATACAATCGCACAATTGGAAACAACCATCCAGGATAATGCTAAATCTGAAAAGTTCCTGACACAAAGCATTCATGAAATAAAAGACAACATGAAAAGACAAAACTTGAGAATAATAGGGATAGAGGAAAGAGAAGGCAACCGACTCCACAGCCCAGAAAATATCTTTAATAGAATAATAGAAGAAAATTTCCCCAATTTGAAGAAGGAGATGCATACGAGCATACAAGAGGCCTACAGAACACCAAATAGAATAGACCCAAAAAGAAAATCTTCCCGCCACATACTAATAACAACACAAAATATACAGAACAAGGAAAAAATATTAAAAGCGGCAAGAGAAAAAGGACGAGTAACATATGAAGGCAAACCTATCAGAATTACTCCTGACTTCTCAGCAGAGACCATGAAAGCCAGAAGGGCCTGGACAGAGGTTCTGCAAACCCTAAGAGAACACAGATACCAGGCAAGACTACTATATCCAGCAAAATTATCAATAACCATTGGCGGAGAAGACAAGATATTCCATGACAAAAACAAATTCACACAGTACCTAGCCACAAATCCGGCTTTACAGAAGTTACTAGAAGGAAAACTCCACCCCAACAGGTCAAACTACAACCAAAAATACATAAGAAATAAGTAACTACACCATTGCAAAATCACAACTTCACAAAAACTCGATTGTTACAAATACCAAAAATGAAGGGACTTACTAATCACTGGTCATTAATATCTCTCAACGTCAATGGTCTCAACTCTCCAATAAAAGGACACAGACTAACAGAATGAATGCATAAGCATGACGCAACATTCTTCTGCATTCAAGAAACACATCTCAACCACAAGGACAGACATTGCCTCAGAGTAAAAGGTTGGGGAAAAATATTCCAAGCAAATGGTCAGAAGAAACAAGCTGGGGTAGCTATTCTAATATCTAATAAAATAGACTTTCAACCAAAATTAGTCAAAAGAGACAAGGATGGACACTTTGTACTCGTCAAAGGTAAAGTCAACCAAGAAGACATCATGATTTTGAACATCTATGCTCTGAATACAAGGGCTCCCACATTTGTAAAAGAGTTAATAACAAAGCTTGCCCCATTCATCGATACCCACACATTAATAGTGGGAGACTTCAACACCCTACTTTCACTCAGGATAGGACTTTGATTTCAAAACTAAGCCAAGAAATAACCTCATTAACCAATGTCATGAATCAAATGGATCTAACAGATATCTACAGAACTTTCCACCCAAACGCAAAGGAGTATACCTTTTTCTCAGCACCCCATGGAACATTCTCTAAAATTGATCACATAGTTGGTCACGAAGCAAACCTCAACAGATACAAGAAGATTGAAATAATACCTTGTATCTTATCAGATCACCATGGTCTAAGGCTGGACTTCAACAACAATAGAAATAACAAAAAGCACACCAACACGTGGAAAGTAAACAACTTTCTACTTAATGACACATGGGTCACGGAAGAAATAAGGGAAGAAATAAAAGACTTCCTGAAATTCAATGAAAATGATTGAACAACATACCCAAATTTGTGGGACACACTGAAAGCAGTGCTAAGAGGAAAATTCATAGCGCTAAGTGCCTTTAAAAAGAAAATGGAATCATCCCACATAAACAACTTAACAACACATCTGGAAGCCCTAGAAAAAAAAGAAGCAGAAACACCCAAGAGGAGTAGACGCCTGGAAATAATCAAACTCAGGGCTGAAATCAATAAATTAGAAACAAAGAGAACAATCCAAAGAATCAACAAAACCAAGAGCTGGTTCTTTGAGAAAATTAACAAGATAGACAAACTGTTAGCCAATCTAACTAAAAGACAAAGAAACGCTATCCAAATTAACAAAATCAGAAATGAAAAGGGAGACATAACAACAGACACCGAAGAAATACAAAGAATCGTAAGGACCTACTTCAAAGACATTTATGTCACAAAATTTGAAAATTTAAGGGAAATGGACAAATTTCTCGACCGATTCCATTTACCAAAATTGAACCAAGCCCAGATAAACAAATTAAATAGCCCTATTTCGCCTATAGAAATAGAAGCAACCATTGATAGTCTTCCAACCAAAAAAAAGCCCAGGGCCAGATGGTTTCAGCGCAGAATTCTACCAGTCCTTCAAAGAGGAGCTAATACCGATACTATTCAAGCTATTCCGAAAGATTGAAATGGACGGAATATTACCAAACTCCTTCTATGAGGCCACAGTCACATTGATACCTAAACCCCACAAAGACCCAACAAAAAAAGAGAATTTCAGACCATTTTCTCTTATGAACATTGATGCAAAAATACTCAACAAAATACTCGCAAAGCGAATACAACAGCATATCAAAGACATCATTCACCATGACCAGGTAGGCTTCATTCCAGGAATGCAGGGATGGTTTAACATACGGAAATCCATCAATGTAATCCACCATATAAACAAACTGAAAGGTTTAGATGCAGAAAAAGCATTTGACAAAATCCAACACCCACTTATGTTTAAAGTTCTGGAGAGATCGGGAATACAAGGCACTTTTCTAAACACAATAAAGGCTATATACAGCAAACCAATAGCCAACATTAAATTAAATGGAGAGATACTCAAGGAAATCCCTCTAAAATCTGGGACCAGACAAGGCTGCCCACTTTCCCCATATCTCTTTAATATAGTTCTTGAAGTTCTAGCCAGAGCAATAAGACATCAAAAGGAGATCAAGGGGATCCAAATGGGAAAGGAAGAAGTAAAATTATCCCTATTTGCAGATGATATGATAGTGTATATAAGTGACCCCCAAAATTCCACCAGAGAACTCCTACAGCTGATAAACACCTTCAGCAAATTGGCAGGATACAAAATAAACTCAAAAAAGTCAGTAGCTTTCCTATATACAAATGACAAACAGGCAGAGGAAGAAATTAGAAAAATTACTCCCTTCACGATAGCCAC
>OU015361.1:66394920-66427339 GCA_907164505.1 Acomys kempi | reverse complement strand
CAGGCAGAGGAAGAAATTAGAAAAATTACTCCCTTCACGATAGCCACCAGCAATATAAAATATCTAGGAATAACCCTAACCAAGCAAGTGAAGGATTTATTTGAAAAAAACTTTAAACCCCTGAAGAAAGAGATTGAAAATGACATCAGAAGATGGCGGGATCTACCTTGTTCGTGGATTGGAAGAATCAACATAGTAAAAATGGCCATCTTACCAAAAGCAATATACAGATTCAATGCAATCCCTATCAGAATACCTACAAAATATTTTGAATATATTGAAAGAACAATTCTCAACTTCATATGGAGAAACAAAAAGCCCAGAATAGCAAAAACAATCCTATACAATAAAAGATCCTCTGGAGGAATCTCCATACCTGATCCCAAGTTGTACTATAGAACAATAGTAATTAAAACAGCATGGTACTGGCACAGCAATAGGCTAGTGGATTAATGGAATCGAACTGAAGACCCAGAGATGAATCCACACACACTTGCTCACTTGATTTTTGACAAAGAAGCCAAATCCATTCAATGGAAAAATGACAGCATCTTCAACAAATGGTGCTGGTCTAACTGGATGTCTACATGTTGAAAAATGCAATTAGACCTCTATTTGTCACCATGCACAAAACTCAAGTTCAAGTGGATTAAAGACCTCAACCTAAAACCACAGACATTAACCCAGTTAGAGGAAAAAGTGGGGAAGAGCCTGGGACACATAGGCACAGGAGACAACTTCCTGAACAGAACACCAACAGCCCAGGCCTTAACGTCAACAATTAATAAATGGGACCTCATGAGGCTGAGAAGCTTCTGTAAGGCAGGAGACATTGTCAACAGAACAAAGCGGCAGCCTACAGACTGGGAAAAGATCTTCACCAACTCTTCATCTGACAAAGGTCTAATATCTAAAATATATAAAGAACTCAAGAAATTAAACACCACCAAACCAAATAACCCAATAGAGAAATGGGGCTCAGAACTAAACAGAGAATTCTCAACAGAGGAATATCAAATGGCTGAGAAACACTTAAAGAAATGCTCAACCTCCTTAGTCATCAGAGAAATGCAAATCAAAACGACACTGAGATTCCGTCTTACACCCATCAGGATGGCTAAGATCAGTAACTCAACTGACACCACATGCTGGCGAGGGTGTGGAGAAAGAGGAACACTCCTGCATTGCTGGTGGGAATGCAAACTAGTACAACCACTTTGGAAATCTATCTGGTGCTTTCTCAGAAAAAATGGGAATAGGGCTTCCTCAAGACCCAGCTATTCCACTCCTTGGAATATACCCAGAGGATGCACTACCACACAACAGGGACATATGCTCAACCATGTTCATAGCTGCCTTATTCATAATAGCCAGAACTTGGAAACAGCCTATGTGTCCCTCAATAGAAGAATGGATAAAGAAACTGTGGTACATCTACACTATGGAATACTACTCAGCTATTAAAAACAAGGAATTTCCAAAATTTGTGTACAAATGGATTGAACTAAAAATTGTCATGAGTGAGTTCACACAGAAGCAAAAAGAGCTAAATAGTATATACCCACTTATATCGAGACACTGGTCCAAGGTGTATGTCCCCATGAAAAACTGTACCTACCAGGATAGTGGGTAAGAGGGAAGGACATCCTATTGAGACTTTAGGTGTGAGAAGCCTGGGAGAAAGAGGAAATAGAAGGATCCAGCGGGTCCTGGAAAACTACAGGCGAGTCTGGGCCCTGGGGTCCTCCGCAAAATATGGCAACAGCCAAGGAAAAAATAGGCAGTAAACCTCGAACCCCTACCCAGACTAGCCGATGGACAGGACAGTCTCCACTGGTGAGTGGAGAAGGAGATCTAACTTTCACACAAACTCTGGTGCCCCATATTTGAACATGTCCCTTGGATGGAGATGCCTAGTGGCACTCAGAGGAAAGATAATAGGTCACCAAGGAGAGACTTGATACCCTATGAGCATATACAGGGGGAGGAGGTCCCCCTCAGACTCAGACATAGGAGAGGGGAGGGGAGTAGGGGGGAAGTGGGAGGAAGGGAGGAATGGGAGGATACATGGGATGGGCTAACAACTGAGATGTAATATGAATAAATTAATTTTAAAAAATAAAAATTAATTTAAAAAAAAAAGAATTGAGAGGGAAGAAAATCACCTGAATTAAAAAAATATGTTGTTTTCATTTACCATAGAAAACATCTTTCCTGATTTAAGGAGTGAGCCCCCAAGCCTGAATACATTAAACAGGCTCGACCTGCCTACCCCCATTGCAAATGCACATCCTGTGTTGAAGGTTATCTCAGCTATGCTAAAACTCTCCTCCTAAGGTTGAGCAAACTTTGTAACTCATATAACTTTGGGAAATAACCACATTTGTTGGTTTATTATAAACACTTTATTGCTTTCCATATGAATAGCCCCTATCCTGAAGATTCCAAGAGCCTAATAACCACGAGCCAAGTCTCAGACAAAAGGACATTGTACAGCTACAGATGTTATCAGGGGTAGTACACTTCCCTCACATACACATGACCTGGAGTTAGTCCCCAGTCCTGAAAAATGGGCATTATTATATCAGAGATTCCAGGCATTTTGGAATTTGTGCTTCAAGCTGGGTTGGTTGGAAATATCTGAAATCCCAATACTGGAAAGGCTGATGACAGAGAATGATAAGACAGATGCCACCCTCGGCAATACAGCCAAGACTGCAGTCAAGCCTGACTCCCTGACTTCCATCCCTGGACTCACACTGCAGAAAGAGAGGACCATTTAACCAAGTCCATGAATTGGCACACATGCATACACATTACATAATTAAATAAATGTAAATTATTATGTAAAATAGTTGTATTTGTTTTTAAGTGTTCAGCACACACAAGCAAGAGATTAATGAAAAGATGATTAAATGAAAAACTGATGTGGCACACGCCTTTAATCCCAGCACTCGGGAGGCAGAGGTAGGTGGATCGCTGTGAGTTCGAGGCTAGCCTGGTCTACAAAGTGAGTCCAGGACAGCCAAGGCTACACAGAGAGACCCTGTCTCGAAAAACTAAAAAAAAAAGAAAAGAAAAGAAAAACTGATGTAACCTAAGCCTCTTCCTCCTCTGTCAATAGTCACCTCCATCTCCCAGTTTTGTTTCTTATTCTCAAATTCTAATCATCCATCAGTCATCTAAAAATGAGAGAATAAAATGGAACACTTTGAAAAAAATGTATTTCGTTGTATAAAAATTTCACTTAACACACATTTTCAATGTGAAAGATGTCACAAAGGTTAAGAGAACAGCCTGGCCTTCTAGAGGCCTTGAGTTCAATTCTCAGCAAGCACATGGTGGCTTGCAACCATCTGCAATGAGATCTCATGCCCTCTTCCAGCCTGTAGGCATACATGTAGGCAGAACACGGTATACATAATTAATAAATGAATCTTTAAGAAAAATCTGATTAGATTCAGAAGAAACAGTGCGATTTAGATATGATGGGGCATCACCAATAAATACCAGTGGAGATGGCTAGCACCTTGGAATTAAGCTGCAGTGTAGTGACACAGACAAGTGCAAAGGAGAGGTGAGTATAATTAGGAAATTTCTTCTTCAATTATCAGCTTAACACCAAGTCAGAGGAAAATGATATCGTGATGCCATTAGCTAAGACAACCTACCAGCAGGGAACATGTATACTGAAGAGGCTAACCTCTATTTAGACTGGATTCTTTATAGTGAGAAAACAAAGCCAAAAATACTTTGAACCAAAATTAACCCTGTCTTCAAGATGTGAGGGATAAAGAGTGAGCAAAATTGAGGAAATGTCCAAGTAATTCATAACAACACCATGCAAGAGAGCCAACCTCTGACACTATTAACAATATGCTGCTACACTCACAGACGGGAGCCTAACATATCTGTCCTTTAAGAGGATAAATCACGAAATCATTTGAAATGAATCTTGAGACTAACATCCAAACATGGCAGAGCACACAGTTTGTGGGAAAGTGGAAGGAAAGAAGGCTTTGGAGGGCACACTAGCTCCCCAAGAAGACGAACAAAGCCAAATAATATATACCAAAGAGGGCTTGATGAAACTGAAGCATCAAACAGCAGCCATGTATGGATTGTACTTGTGCCTAAAAACACCTGAAGGAAATGGGATGTGGATGACAGGTGAAGCCAGTATTTAGAAAAATATAGAAGAAAATACCACAATTATTTCAGAAATTGAGCAAGAGCAAACACACAAATGACATAGAATCAAAAGGAGGCTTCTGAACTGAGGAATAAAATCAGCAGGAAGATAGAGAGATAAATGCTAGTTAGGCACCTTACACATGTGAGTGATTGTTCAATAATGAGTCCCACTAAATTGTATAAATTTTTAAATAAATAATAATTATTACACACTAGAACTGGATTTCATGCTCCACAACACATAATGGACATTTCACTTGCCAGCTTAAAAGTTGATTTTATTTTCTGTCTTCCTAGGAAATACTTCTCTGGTCATTTTCCTTTCTATCCATGTCTTAGCACTTCAAGAGAACTCATCACAGAACCACAGGTGATGTATAAGTTAATGATGTTTCTTAATTATACAACAAGACACAGAGAAAAATACAAACTTGTGTTTGCATCTCAAATGCTAAATATGCTGTATCAGCACAAACCCAAGAATTTTCTTCTCTTGTCCTGCTTTTCTTGCAGTCCATATGCATTTCATGAATCTCATGAGCATGCAGTTATCAATAGATAAATAGAAAATTACATAAGAGTCTACAGATTAAACACAGTGTTGCTTCCCAGTTGTGATTTGCTTCTGACATACTCAAGACAATACTTCTTCACATGCATGACTCAAATGTAAAATGAGAAAAAGTAATTTAGTGAATCAAAAATAATGTGGAAGACATGGATCAGCACACAGTATTGAATTTGAAAATGGAGAACCTTTAAGTATCAACTTTTAATTTGTAAACAAACTCTGGTTCTGTTGTGAACTAAATAAATTTGAATATAGCAATAATGAGTACATTTTTATACTTTTCCTGTTTACTGATTTTCAAGATAATGAAAGCAAAGGCTTTGTTTAGATAATCTGGACCAGTGCAAAGTATAGCATAGTCCCCAATATGCTTGCTTTTTGTGTCTCAATTGCTCTAAATGTGTACAGACTCTTTCTGAATTGGATTTTACAATACAATTCCCAATGTGTCCCCATAAATTAGAGTGTTGTGAGTCCTTCCTCAACTATTTCTGCATGTCTCATTGTTGATCATCTGACACAATACACTGAGATCATTTAGAATCTTATTCACATAATCATTATGTTAGGACATTCCAAGGAACAAATTTGAGCAAAAGACTTTTCTCCCAGGGGCTTTAAATTTAAAACAATGAGTGACTTCATGAAACCTGGGACTGAACTGTTCACATATTTATTTACCTACCCATTCTTAGCCTATGGTCTGTGGACATCAGGTGCATAACCCAAGGGAAGAGGGTGTTGAAAATTCCTCAAGGAATGAGGATCAATGTGAAAAACAAGGAAAGAACATACAGCTAGAGTCTCTTTGACCAGAGAAATAAAAACAGGTAAAAAAAAATATAGGTGTTCATTTCATGTACTTACGGTGGTTCAGATTCCACATTGCCCAGGTTTAACGTAGGACAAGTATGTGTGCTTGGATTTTCCATTTCTTGCTCCTGAACATTCCCCTTCTCCTGGCCAGTTTCATTCATCCTAGGTGCTATTGGAGAATGAAGTGGAAGGAAGATAAAGACCTGGACTTGGGGGCAAATTGTGTCTTCTTCCTTCAAGCAACCCCTGAGACAATAGGCAGAGAGGATTGGAACAAATATCTGACTAAATTGTAAGTGCTTTTAAAATCATCAGCACACAGTATTTGTGCTGGTACTTGAGGTATTTGATGAGGATCTTAGCAATATTTTCAGTCTTCTGTCCTGTTCTCACAGACTGCATACCAAGAGTGAACTATTACTTCTTTACAGACACTTTCATTTTTT
Source organism: Acomys kempi (assembly GCA_907164505.1). Classification (NCBI taxonomy): domain Eukaryota; kingdom Metazoa; phylum Chordata; class Mammalia; order Rodentia; family Muridae; genus Acomys; species Acomys kempi. Next base: position 66,421,312 of record OU015361.1, on the reverse strand, counting down.
TTTTTTACTTTTAATTTCTTTCAGGAATTTTCAGATTTTATTTCTGTTAGGAACCTCATTTAAAGCTGTAGGCTGACTGGAAAAATATCCCTCACAGTGACCCAACATATATAGCCCTCCTAATCATAATTTCCATTATACAATAGCCAGTGATGTATGACTGAAAGCAATCCCATGTATTTCAACAAGTTTTATCCTAAATACATTACACTAAATGACTATACATTCTGCTGTATCTCCTAGTGCATGTAGTGTTTGTAGTGTTTGTGTTAGTAAGGTTTGTGCTACACATAGCTCTTGAGAGCTTCCACATAGATACAAAGACACTCTCTCCAATTCCTTGCATGTGGTCACACTGTGGTTTCTGAAGCTCCATTGAGAATGGATGTAAGAGATCAGGTTACTAAGAACTATGTTCCTGTTGTTCCATACTTCCTTGTATAGTTGTACAAAGACTAGCTTTTATATATAACCAAGGTGAGTTCTTCACAGTCTTGCACTCTAAAGGATATATTTGGATTATTTGAAAAGGGAGGTTATCACTCATACTGTTTACAATTTAGATCCCATTTTTGCTTGCCTGAGTGGCAGTTGTGTCATGTGAGTGGTGGCAACACTTGAGAATAGACAGAGAAGCTACTTACTAATTCAATTTTGCCATTATTTAATAGCCATACATCTGCTCCCTTTATGTATGAATTGTCTATTTACTGAAACTTAAGTCATATTTACCTCTTGCATTTCTCTTTCAGTAATTTTGCTATGCATAGCTGAATGTTTTAGAAATATAGGATGCATCCAAAGTTTCTGAATTTCTCAGTTGTTTCAAACACAGAACATTGGACCACTAGGATAGGCATACAGCTTAAACAATTGATGTTTCCCAACATTTGTCGTAGGATATAGTGATTGAAAGCACAGGTCCTGAATCTGAATTCCTTTTCTGTTACTGAAATTCTCAATGATAAATGTTCTCTGTATAAGTAAAGAATATTCTAATAGAGACTATTTTTATAAATAAAAACACCACAGAGATACAAATCTTAAATGGAAACTGACTGTATTTAATTCTGAGTGAATCATTCAGAATGATGTAGTAAATTTGATGTATATTGGTCAGATAGGACGTGACACGGAAGACACAGGAATCATTTTTTCCTCATAAACAAAACTACATTATGCTTGTGATCTTATTCTCTGATCTCTGTACTGGAAGCAAGTGTATGCATGTGCCTTTGAGTCAGAATAGTCTACAGCAAAAACCATGGATTGTATTAACATATTGTGGCCATAAGTATTTATTGTCCATGCAAACATATGCATACATCTATTTTTATCAATTATTCTTTATATATAAGAATTTGCATAACAATAAAATTTACAAAAAGATTTTACTCTCTAGTAGTCATACTGGCAAAAAAAACCACAGGAGATAGAGATAGAAATGAGGTGGTTTTTTTAAATATATTGCCACTAATTATACATAAATTTAAGTACAGGAGCCAAAAGTAGCCCCTGATAAGGTCTACTGTGCACTCCTAATTCTTCCTGTAACTGCCTTAGCTAATTTCATTAATTTCATGATAAAAACGTAAGACATCTCACAATGAAATATATTTTTCATATTGCTCAATAATTTCAAATTAAGATTTCCTGAGAACTTCTGTTTGGTCAAACCTATGCTGGTGTCTTTACCTTCTGAGACAGCACCCAAAAATAAGACATACAAACAGTCTCAGTAGAAGATGTCAAAAGCACATATTATGTATGAGGGACACATTCTGAGAAGTGTTTAAAGCATGTATAATTTCCAGTTTCTTATGTCATTATAATCTCACCACACAGGCCATCTTTTTCAATCTTTGGAGGTGGAAAGAAATACTGTTCAATAAAGGATATTTCTTTTATTCATCACAAATAATTAGCTTTATATCTCTGTCCATAATAAACACTATTTCCTTTTGCAGCAAAACAAGAAAAAGCCAGCGATTTGCTTTTGTGTTGGCTTTTTCCATGGATGAAGTCAACAGGAACCATGGTCTTTTACCAAATATGTCTCTGCTTGACTACATTGGATTTGGTTGTAAGACACTGCCACAATTCACCAGTCATATGCGTATGGCCATAAAAAATGTTCTACCTAATTATGACTGTACAAGAAACACAGCGTGTGCAGTGTTACTTACAGGAACAAGCTGGGAAATAACGGCAACAATACAGACATTCATGAACCTCTTACTAGGTTACCAGGTGAGAGTTTTTGGAGTGGGATTTTGATATCATGTCTCTTTTGGTATGATTCAGAGATTCTAAGAAGAGTATAAGGAAGAGAATGACCTCATGATTATATCAATCTATCTGTTCAAGGGCCTTAGTAGTTAAAGACATGATAGGTCTTCCACTCACATGTCCTTCTTTGAAATAGAGATGAGGGAAGACATAAGAGCTAATTGGTTTCTCTAGAACTCTCTGAAGTGAAATGTGTTTACAAGTTCTTACATATTCATGCTGCCTCATGCTGCTACCTGTGTCCTAGGTCTTTCTGCTTACATTTGGACCTTTCCATCCTGTCCTAAGTGACCAAGAACAATTTCCTCTTCTATATCAGATGGCCTCTAAGGACATATCTTTAGCCCTGGCCATAGTATCCTTTATACTTTATTTCAAATGGACCTGGGTTGGGCTAGTCATCTCAGACAATGATCAAAGCATACAATTTCTCTCATATTTGAGGAGAGAGATGGAAATAAACACAGTCTGCTTTGCCTTTGTGAACATGATCCCAGTCAACATGGAGTCATACATGTCAAGAGCAGAAGTGTATTACAACCAAATCATGACATCTTCCACAAATGTTGTCATCGTTTATGGTGACATAGAGTATACACTAGCTTTGAGTGTAAGAAGGTGGGAATCTCTAGGTATAAAGAGAATATGGATCACAACCTCTCAGTGGGATGCCATTATGAGTAAGAGGGACTACACACTGGACTCATTTCATGGGACTCTTACTTTTGAACATCATCGTCCAGATATTTCAGGTTTCAAAAATTTTGTCCAGACACTGAACCCTATCAAATACTCTGACAAATACCTGGCAAGCCTGGAGTGGATGGACTTTTACTGTGAAGCCTTGGCATCTAACTGTAACACAATGAGGAACTGCTCATCCAATGCCACATTGCAGTGGCTAATGGAACACACTTTTGACATGGCCTTTAGTGGTAGCAGCTATGACATATACAATGCTGTGTACGCCTTTGCCCATACCAGTCATGAGTGGTTATTTCAGTACACAGTTCATCGTGAAATAAGCGCATGGAAGAACTACAATCATCAGTGCTTTAAGGTACTGTTTCTTCTGTTGTATAATATTTGATGCCATCAAAGACATACTTTTATAAGGCTCTCACTGGTGCCATCCGAGACCAGTAGAAATGAAATATAAAGCTTTGTAGGGTGAAAGAGGGAGAAAGGGGTAATGGAAAGATATAAATGAGGAAATAACAATTGCTATATAATCTGAATAAATTATTTTTTAAAAAGAAAAGAAATACAAGTAAAAATGCAAAATGTAAAAGCAGTAGTGTGGTAGGGGATTTTGTTTATGATGCCTATTGACTTTGATACAAAGATCCTTAATATCATCACACTGGTTCAAAACTGGAAGTATAATCAGTGTTTGCAAATTAATCCTCTCCATGATGAGAGGATAATCCCTTCTTCATTAGTTGTCCAATATGTTGTAATAGCTGTACACATGGTTTTCCCAAGGTTTTTAAACTGATTCAGCAACCACTGTATGTACTAGTATCCTTATTTGGGTTTGTGAGAGTAACAATCAAGGAAACAGTGCTGGAATTTAACTGAATACATACATGTTTGTTCACATGTGAAAAATTATACTTATCACTTTGTATATGTGTATGTTTTTCCTGTTGCTGTGCATCACTTTGCACATTTGTGTTGCTATTGTTGTGTATACATGCTTTTATTTCACATGCCTATCTTTCCAATTATCTGTGGAAGTGAATATAAATTTTTTAATGTAGCAGTATCTTGCTGTATGTGTGTTTGTGTCTGTCTTTATCTTTCTGTGTGTATTTGTCAGTAAATGTGTTGTGAGGTGACTGGGTTTTTGTGTTTCTGTCAATGTGCTTGCATGAAGGTAATCTGTGTTGCTTTGTGTGTGTGTGTGTGTGAGTGTGTGTGTGTGTGTGACTTTATGTATATCTGGATTTATCTTCCTGTCTGTGTATGTTGTATGCGATGGTAAATTTATCTGTCTGTCAATGTAACTCATGTGGGTGTTTTTATCTGTTTGTCTCCCGAGTACCTGTCAGGGAATGTATGAGATTATCTATGAATGTGCTTTGTATTCTTCTCCTTCTGTATATTTCTCCTTGTCTGTGCTTGTCTTTTTTATGTTTGGGGGCATGTATGTGTTTTTGTGCATAAATAATTCTGTTCCTGCACTGTGTGTATATTCTATATGATTAAGAAACCTCTCTGTGTAGGAGTGTGTGTGTGTGTGTGTGTGTGTCTGTGTGTCTGTGTGTCAGTGTGTATGTGTGTGTGTGTTCATACTACATATCTTGTTTGGTTCTGCAAGTATGTCTCTGTGTTTTGTAGTATGCTCTTGAGAGCTCTAGTAACAGATTGGTAATTTTTAAATTTAATTCGTTTCTTTATTCTCTATATCCTGAGGATAGGCTTTTCTCTCAGATCCTCCTAGTCACACTTTATATCCATCCCCACTACCCTACTCCTCAGAAAAGAGGATCTATCTTACCCACTTACTCAAGTTCATCAAGTTGCATCAGGGCTGAGCATTTCCTCTTCCCTGTGGCCAGGTAAGGCAACTCCACTAGCTTCTAGTGATCATAGAGATAAAACTGAGTCCTAATCTGAGACATCCTGCTCTCTCTTTATCATGGGGCACATATAAATCTAAGGTGCCCATTGACTTTTTCTGTGTGGAGGACCTAGGCCCAGCCTATACATGATCCTTAGTGTGTGTTTCAATCTCCACAGCCACTCTGGGCCCTGGTTAGCTATCTACTTTGGCCTACTTGTGGAGTTCTGGTACTCCCAGATACTTCTTTCTTTCCTCCCAAATTTTCCACTAGACATCATACATTTCACCCTGTGTTTGGCTGTAAATCTCAGCATCTGTTTCCATCCACTTCTGGGTGTAGGGGCTCAGAAAACAGCTTTGTTAGGCTCCCATGGGCAAGCATGGCAGAATGTCATTAGTAGTATAAGGGTCTGGCTTTCTCCCATGGGGTGTGTCTCCCATTGGTCCAGCATGTTTTGGACATCCCTCAATCTCACTGCTATTTTTATCCTTGCATTTCACATAGACAGGGTAAATTTTGGGCTGAAGTTTTTGGTTTGGTTGGTGTTCCCCTCCCTCCACAGAGTTCTGTGTAGTCTCCATGACACTTGCTACTAGGACTCTCACTTAGACTCACTCCCATATGCTCCCAGAAGGCCTCCATGTCTTAGGTCTCCAGATTGTCACAGAGATGGTAATTTTATTCATCCAGTTGCTGTCACTGAGATTTTGTTCCTGGATATGTTCATTGAATTTACCTTTACGATAATGTCAGATTACACTGTCTGTCTTCAATAAAGGGATTATGCACTACAGCATGCTATTTCTATTTCAGCTTTATGACATTCTGAGAAATATCCACTTCACAAATCCAGTTGGTGACAGAGTATATATGAACCAAAGAGAAAAACTGCAGGAGGAATGTGACATTTTCTATATTTTCAATTTCCAACAAGGTCTTGGGATCAAGGTGAAGATTGGAAGTTTCAGCCCATATTTTCCACATGGTCAACAGCTCCACTTATCTACAGAGATGATGGAGTGGGCTACAGGAAGTACAAAGGTAAGTTTGAACTGATTGTACTGATTTACCTGACTCACCAGTAAACAGTGTCATGTGTGCACATTCTAAATTAATGAATAAAATAGACTGTCAGATAAGGGATCAAAAGTTGTCCTCTTATACTTTGTTTCTTATATTTTTCTTTTTTTTTTTTTTTTTTTTTTTTGGTTTTTCGAGATATTTTTCTTTTGATGTAGTACATTTATTATTTTGTTGAACATTCCATTACCATACAGGTACACTTATCAAATTAGATCTGTTTCTGGTTTTTTGTTTGTTTGTTTGTTTGTTTGTTGTTTGGTTGTTGGTTTATTTTGGTTTTTCAAGGCTGATTTCTCTGTGTAGCCTTGCCTGTCTTAGACTAGCTTTGTAGATCAGGCTGGCCTTGAACTCACAGCGATCCACCTGCCTTTGCCCCCTGAGTGCTGAGATTAAAGGTGTGTGCTACCTCCGCCCAGTCTTTTTTTCTGCTTTTTAATATAACTGTAACACTGTGTTTTACTACTGTTTTATATTACTTGCTCTAAAGTGAGGAAGTGTTTGTTGGTTCTAGTCTTATTACGACACACTGATTCTTCCACATCTGTTGGACCTCTGGCACAGATTTCAAAGATATTGATGTTATTTTAAGGATGGAGTAAAGAAAAAAATCATTCATTTTATTATGTGATACTGTTCAAACCTTTTTAGATTGAGTTTCTAAATTCTAAGTGCTTCTATATATGAACTTAAATTTTCATAAACCATGTTAGATTTTCTAATATTTATAACCTTGGTTTTATCCAACTAATTTTTTTCTTTAACGTGTTTATGAATGGTGCATCTGTATATATGTCTATGCAATACTGGCACATGTACTGCATATGACTTCTAAGAAGTGATTCAAGTTCCTGGGAACTTAAAATGGATTTCTGACAAAAAATTGGGTTTTCAAAGTCAAGCTTGGGTATTCTTCTTGAGCAATAATTATTACTGACAATGTGCCATCTCTCCAGCCCTGAGTGATACACTAGAGAAGAAAGTTTTCACCAAAAGAATCTTGTTTAACCACCTGAATTATGGTATATTTCATTCTAATCAATAATGGGATTTCATTTTTAATTCTCTATATGGGGTAGATAGGTAGGAATACAAATGTGGCTTTAACAAAAGAATTTTCACACGATATGTGAAGTATATATTACAGCTATGAATTGTGATGTGGGTGATGTTAACTTATTTACTAGAAATTACCCAATTTCAAAAGTCATTGAATTTTAAGATATAATTTCAGGAAAGCCTTCAATTTTGATATCAAATGATATGTCATATCGTTCAGAAAATATAAAACTTATAGTAAATTATTCTCTTCAGTGTGATTAGAAAAGTCTATTAAGTGAAAAGAACATATGAGCTTAAGGAGTAACTACTGAAATACATATTAATTCTGTAAGAAGAAATGAAAAGTCATTTCTGTTATAACCACATCTTAGTAGAATATTACATAAGGAACCACAGGAAGAGCATACAGAAATCAAAACAATATAAACAATGCTCTGCTACCCATACACATATCCCAATGTAGAAAAATAAACAAAAATATGAAGATATGGAAAGGAATAACATAACTTTAATGTTATAGACTTAAATGAAAGAATGTTCAATGACATATTAAAGCAACAAATTAATAATAATTATAAGAGGCTCCAAGATGGCTGCACAGATCATGTTCTCTGATCAGAGAGGCTGAGCCAAGGGACTGGGTTGAGAGATTCAGAACATCAAAACTGGAATATCCTGGGTGAGATGGGTCCACACTGTCTGAAACATGGTGAGTCTGGCCTCAGGTCACATAAACTAGTCCACAAAGACATTGCGGTTTCCCTGTGGGCGTGTTCTCAGGCCCCAGAGACTGGAGGTCTGCCTGAGTGCTCAATCTATACATTATATCTCAGACTCTGTGTCTGGGAATAAACATATCTGAGTTTTCAGCAGAGACCTTAAAAGCCAAAAAGGCCTGGTAAGAGATCTAGCAAGCCCTAATATTCTAGAGATTAATTAGATTAATATAGCCAGCAAAGTTATCAATAACCATGGATGAAGAAAATTAAATATTCCATGACAAAAATAGACTTAAACAGTACCTATCCAAAAATCCAGCCCTACAGAAGATGATAAGACAAAAACTCCAAACCAAGGAGGCTAACTAAACCAAGGAAAACACAGGCAATAGATAACTTCACTTTAGAAAAAACAAAACCAGACAGTCACACTACCTATCACAACCTAATCCAAAATATAGAACCTAACATTCATTAGTCATAAAAATATTTAAATGTTAATGGTCGATATTCTTCAATAAAAAAATAGACTAACAGAATTGATGAATAAAGCAGACCCAACATTCTTCTGCATTCAAGAAATGCAACTCAGACACAAAGATAGCAATTATCTTATGGTAAAAGGTTGTAAAATGTTCTTCTAAGCAAACAAACAGAAGAAACGAGTTGAAATAACAATTCTAATATCTAATAAAATAGAATTTCAACCATAATTAGTAAAAAGAGATGAAGAAGCACACCTCATACTCATCAAAGGAAAACTCAACCAAGATGAAGTCACAATTCTGATCATCTATGCCCCAAATACAAGTGCACCTGCATTAGTAAATGAAACAATAATAAAGCTTAAACCACAAATCTTTACCACAAACTAATAGTGGGGACTTAAACACTCCCCACCCATTAACCAATGGATAAGTAAATGAAACACAAGCTAAACTGAGAAATAATTATACTAACAGGTGTCATGTATCAAATGGACCTAACAGATATCTAGAGAATGTCCATCCAAACACAAACGATTATACCTTCTTCCAGCACCTCGTGGAACCTTCTTCATAAGTGGCCAAATAATAGGTCACAAAGCAAGCCTAAACCAATACAAGAAGATTGAAATAATATCTTTAATACTATCAGAATACCATCAAATAAAGCTGCACCAGAACCACAACAGAGATTACAAAATGCCTACATACACATGGAAACTGAAAAACTCTCTACTGAATGACAACTGGGTCAGGGAAGCAATAAAGAAAGAAATTATGGATTTCAAAAAATTCAATGAAAATGACGGTACAACATACTCAAACTCATGGGACACATTGAAAGCATTGCTAAGCAGAAAGTAAGTGCCTTCATAAAGAGATTGGAAACAGCTCATACAAGCAACTTAAAGAGACATCTGGAAGTGCTAGGAAAAAATGAATGAGAAATACCCAAAAGGAGTAGATGGCTGGAAACAATCAAACTTGTGGATGAAATTAATAAATTAGAAACAAAGAGAACAATTCATAGAATAAACAAAAAAGAGTTAGTTCTTCACGAAAATTAACAAAACAGAAAAGTAACTATAAGGTGGAAAGGCATTATTCAAATCAAGAAAATCAACAGTCAAAAAAGGACAACAGAAACCACAACCACACATCAGAGACAGCAAGATAACTAAAGGCCAGCAGGACAAAACAATGATAAACACCAAAATAAAATGGCACCTCCAAAACAAAGTTATATAAAAACCATCAGATCTGGAAACTCTCCAACAATTGGAGCAAAGAGAATGACCTCTAATCCTTCATAATGAAGATAATAATGGAGGAAAGATATATAATTAATGAGAAAAATACAGGACGATAGAGCCAAACAATTTGAGGAAGTTAGAGAGGCCCAGATAGAGGCCATTAGAGAGGAAATTAAGAAATCATTGGAAGAAATGCAAGAAAATGCAAACATTCAGTTGAAGGAAATCAATAAAACAGTTCAGGACTTGAAGATGAAAATGGAAACAATAATAAAAGCACAACCTGAAGAAATCTTGGAAAGAGAAGTTAGAGAGGAAAACAGAACCTGCAGAGGCAAGCAGCCACACACAATACAAGACAGGGAAGTAAGAATCTCAGGTGTATAAGATATAATAGAATAAATTGATGGAACCATTAGAGAAAATGTTCCTGACATAAAACAGTCAAGGAATCAAGTAGAGCATAAAAACTAAGAAGAAGAGGAATTGAGGAAAGATAAGATGCAAAGATCAAGGCCCAGGATAATATTTTCAACAAAATAACAGAAGAAAACTTTGGCAATTTGAAGAAAGAGATGCTTATAAGTATACAAGAGGCTTACAGTACACCTTAGATGGTAGACTATAAAAAAAAATTCTGTCGCCACATAATAATCAAAACACAAAATGCACAGAAAAAGAAAAACATTAAAAGCACCAAAAGAATAAGCATAAGTAACCTATAATTTCAAACCTACTAGAATCAAATCTGAGTTTTCAGCAGAGGCCATAAAAGCCAGAAGGGCCTGGACAGAGATCTTGAAAACACTAATAGTCTAGACATGTCAGTCCAGATGACTATGCACAGCAAAATTTTCTGAACAATGGATGAAGAAAATTAGATAATTCATGAAAAAATAAACTTAAATGATACCTATCAAAAATCCATGCCTAATGAAGATGATAAGAGGAAAACTCCAACCCAGAGGCTAACTAAACTAAACAAAACAGAGGAAATAGATAACTTCACTTTAGCAAAACAAATCCAGACAAACACATTACCACAATCAACATCAAAATAAAGAACCTAATAATCTCTGGTCATAAAAATCTTTATTTCATTTTTATTATTATTAAATTATTCAGATTATATCACAATATTATCTCATTGCTTCTCTCCTCCCATTCCTCCCTCCCTCCCTCTTTCACAGACAGAAGGGGACCTCCTTCCCCATCACACGGTCACAGCCTATCAAGTCTTTTATTGGTAGCCTACTATTCTTTCTCTGAGTACTACAGGCCTCCTCACCAATGAGAAATGGTCAAATATGGGGTTCCAGAGTTCATATCAGAGTCAGTCCTCACTCCCACATGACTGAGGATAATGACCTGTCCCTTGCCTATATCTGATTTTACTATATATGTTGTCTTTGCTTGGTGCAGTAGTTTAAGAAGACAGCCTGTGTCTAGATCGGATAATCATGATGTGCTTCTTGTAGATTCTTAGGACTCTGTGGATCCTTCTATTTCCCTATTCTCATGTACTTCTAGAATCCCAATAAGTTGTCCCCGCATCTATCCCAGTCTCATGGTAAGTTAAGACTTTCAGAGGACATCCTTGTTGGGCTAGTGCCCAATTATATGTGTGTATATACCATGTGAGTCTTTCTGAGTCTGTGTTAACTCACTCAATATGATCATTTCTATTTCCATCCATTTGGCCACAATTTTCAGGATTTTCTTGTTTTTACTAGCAAAGTATTATTCAATAGTGTAAATGTACCACAGTTTCTTTATCTTTTCTTTGATTGAGCAACATTTAGGTTGTTTCCAGGTTCTGGCTATTACAAATAAAGCTGCTATCAACATGGTTGAATATATGTCTTTATTGTGTGGTGCAATAACTTCTGGGTATATTTCAAGGAGTGGCATAGCTGGGTCTTAAGGGAGTCCTATTCCCAGTATTCTGAAAAAGTGCCACATTGATCTCCAAAATGGTTGTACAAGTTTGCACTTTCACCAGGAATTATAGAGTGCCCCCTTTCTCCACATACTTGCCTACGTGTGCTGTCAATTGAGTTTTTTATCTTGCCCATTCTAATGGGCGTAAGATGGAATCTCAACATAGTTTTGACTAGCATTTCTCTGTTGACTAAGGATGTTAAGCATTTCTCAGCCATTCAATATTCATCTTTTGAGAATTCTCCATTTAGTTCTGAGATCCATTTCTTGGTTGGATTATTTGTTTTGGTGGTGTTCATTTCTTGAACTATTTATATATTGTGGATATTAGTCCTTTGTCAGAAGTAGAGTTGGTGAAGATCTTTTCTCATTTGTATGCTGTCACTTTGTTCTGTTGACAGTATCTTCTGCCATACAGAAGCTTCTCAGCCTCATGAAGTCCCATTTATTAATTGTTGACTTTATGGCCTGGGCTGTTGGATTTCTGTTCAGGAAGTTATCTCCTGGGCCAACGAGTTCCAGGCTCTTTCCTATTTTTGTTCTAACAGATTTATTGTCTCTGGTTTTATGTTGAACTCTTTAATCCACTTGGATTTGGGTTTTGTGCATGGTGATACATATGGGTGTGCTTGCATTTTCTCCATGTAAATATCCGGTTAGACCAGAAACACTTGTTGAAGATACTATCTTTCTCCATTGAATAGATTAGACTTCTGTGTCAAAAATCAAATGTCCATATGTGTGTGGATTTATTTCTGGGTCTTCAATTCAATACCATTGATCAACCATCATATTGTGATGCCAGTAACATGCTGTTTTAATTATTGTTGCTCTATAGTACAACTTGAGATCAGGTATGGAGATTCCTCTGGAGGATCTTTTATTGTACAGGATTGTTTTAGGTATTCTATATTTTTCCACAAGAAACACTGAGAAACACTTCAAAATGCTCAGTGTTCTTAGTCCTCAGTGAGAAGTAAATGAAATCACTTCTGACATTCCCTCTTACACCCACCACCATGGCTAAAATAAAAGACTCAAATGGCAGCAATTGCTGTCTAGAATGTGTGGAAAGGGATACACTCTTCCATTGCTGGTGGAAGTGTAAACTTGCACAACCACTGTAGAAATCAATCTGGGACTTTCTCAGATAATTGAGAATAGTGATACTTAAAGACTGCTATACCACTCCTGGGCATATATGGAAAATGCTCAATTATACAACAAAGACATTTGCTCAACTATGTTTAAAACAACCAGAATATGGAAACAACTTAGATGCCCCTCAAACAACGATTGTATAAAGAAACTGAGGTACATTTACACACTGGAATCCTACTCAGCTTTTAAAAACAAGGAAATCTTGAAATTTCCAGGAAAATGTATGGAACTAAAAATGATCTTCCAATGTTTGGTAACAGAGATCCAGAAATTCAGGCAGGGTGTATATTCACTTATAGGAGGATGTCAACTCAAATTTAATGCCCTATGATAGGATCCACCCAGTGATGGCTGAGCACAGATGCTGGGACTTGCTGCTGGACACTGGGTGGAGCACAGAGAGTGGTATGGAAGAATTGGAAATTGGACTGCTCATTCTCTCACAGTGTGTGTACAGTAGACACTGCCTCGGATGTAAACTGTATTTCCCCATAATTGATCACTTCCCCGTGATGGGAGGCCCTTTGGAAAACAGAAGAAGGAGAAGAAGGTACCAGGATAAGACCTTAATGCTGTAGCCATATGGTGAGGAAGGAAGTCCCCTGTTGTCAGAGGTCTAGGGGAGTGAAATAGGGGGAAGAAAGAGCATGAAAACATGAAGATACAAGTGAGTAGCAACATTCAGAATCTAATTTGAATAAATGATATTGAATTTGAAAAAACAATATTTAATGTTTTTGTAACTGGGCATTAAAGAAAACACCTAATTGTATGAGTGCTCATAACTGGGCTTCATCCTACATGGATGTATATATTTCAACTACATCTGTACCACTGGTGAAATATATGTCTTTGGATCATTAATTCCTTGGCCATCAGTTTATTTTTAATTAGATTTCGACAAGATAACATGCTATATTGAATCCTTTTAAGATACCCATGAGGCAAATTTTAAAGTATATAATGGAAAATATCATAATTTTAAGAGAGTTCCCAAATAATCAAGAACACAAATCACATCTGGGAGCATGCAATGACATCTTGAAAACTTGGATACAAAAACCACTGAGTGAAGAGTTGAAACAAGAAGGCAGGGAAGATACAAAAAGTTGTTAAATAATCAAACTAAAATATGTAAGGGAACAACATAATAAATCATATAAAAACATCAGTATTCTCACCAAGAGAATACTGGATGCAAAGACTTGAAGACAAGACATATGAATAAGAATTCTCAAAGTATGATGACGATAAAACAATAAAGAAGAATGAAATACAGAGGATACAAAGGGCATACGATGAACAGGTCAATTTTACAAAACATCGGCACAATAAGAGAAAAAGGACAGACTAAAGGCATCTACATTATATCCAGTAAAATGTAGCTTTAAATTTCTTAAATAAAACATGATCTGTGGCTATACAGAGAGAGCACTTGGTAAGTACTAAACTCTCAACATCAGAAATGATCCAACTTTGTTTTTGGTTGTTGTTTCTTTGTTTCCTTGTTTAGTTTTGTTTTTCTTGATAGGGTTTCTCTGTGTAGCCTTGGCATTCCAGGGCTCACTTAATAGAGCAGACTGGTCTCAGAGACACAGCAATTGCCCTGCATCTGCCTCCCTGAGTGCTAGGATTAAAGGTATACATCACTGCAAAAACTGAGCCAGAACTTGATATATATTATTTAAATTTGCTTTGAACCAAGAAGAGAATATGGAATAATTCTATATAATGCTCCATTCATAGAATAGCAGCACATGAAGAATTGCAGATACCACTATAGAGGCTCTAAAAGGTAGAGAGTAACTGTTATGTGTGTCAAAATTTAGAAACGTAACTGTCAAGGCTAACTACTATACACAGTATATTGATATCTCATAAGAGAAGGAAATAGACCAAAGTTCAATAGTGAACACAATTACAGAAATTCATGTGCCTTGAAACAGAACTGTAAATGATACTTTAAGAACTAATTCATAATTATAAGTAAGATGAACATAAGTTGTCAATGTCACATGAAGACAACACTAGAAGGGCAGAAAGAAAAACATCATTAAAAGGGAATCAATATCACAGAAACAACATGTAGAAATAATTAACAAATAATTATAACAAATAACAGAATTGTAGTAGTCACATTCTCTAATGGAAACACAAAGACAATAAAAATTGCTTATGAGAAAGACAGGTTTGTGGCCTCCATGGGGAAATCAGAAACTCATTCACATACATGAAGAGAACAGTTCCATAAGAGTAGTGGAAATGCATTGCTGTGAAGTGTAATAGAAACTATTAGAAAATAATCTCTACATTGGTTATGTATGGAATAATTCTTGACTAAACACCTACCAAAAGAACTCAGCAACAAAAGAGAAAGATCACTCTCTTAGCAGAACATGACTTCATTCCTGGAATAAAAGCATGACTCAACATACATATATCAATGAGGGTTGATC
Organism: Acomys kempi; assembly: GCA_907164505.1. Classification (NCBI taxonomy): domain Eukaryota; kingdom Metazoa; phylum Chordata; class Mammalia; order Rodentia; family Muridae; genus Acomys; species Acomys kempi. Next base: position 66,406,296 of record OU015361.1, on the reverse strand, counting down.
CGTGACATAATTCAACTCAACTAGAGCAAAGAACTCAAACTGGGAAGGAAGAAACGGACCAATTATCCATGCAGTCCCCAATTTCAATGTTCATTGCCATGCAAATGACCTTCAAGTTCAATATTTTATTTTTTTCTCCTTTATTAATTTATTCTTGTTACATCTCAATGGTTATCCCATCCCTTGTATCTTCCCATTCTTCCCTCCCTCCCATTTTCCCCTTATTCCCCTCCCCTATGACTGTTCCTGAGGGGGGTACATCCCCCTGTATATGTTCATAGGGTATCAAGTCTCTTCTTGGTAACCTGCTGTCCTTCCTCTGAATGCCACCAGGTCTCCCCCTCCAGGGGACATGGTCAAAGGTGAGGCACCAGAGTATGTGAGAAAGTAATATCCCACTCTCCACTCTACTGTGGAGAGTGTTTTTAATTTTTTTCAAATTATATTAAAGAATCTTTATTCAAGTGTTCCAGTATTTCCAGGCCCTGTGGAGCCTGTTGACCTCAGGAAACACTCCACCCTACAGCTCAATACACAGAAATGCAGTACTTTCTCACCACAAATAAACCAGGATTGCCCACTCATCTCTTTTTCTCTTTACACTCAGTTTATCAAAGTTTACATTGTCAGATTATTGGAGGTCATGTTTGGTTTCTGAGATTCTAGGACAAATTTTCCTAGGTGCATGAGTCTCTTAGTCTTACACTCCTAATCTGTTGATGTGATTAAATACTGACCCTAAGCAAAGGGAAGAAAATTTTGATTTGTCTCATCCATGATTGTCAAGGGAAGACAAGGCAGTCATCTGTGGATTGGAACTAAATCGAGACCCTGAAAAAGCTATGCATACTGACTTGTTCTGCTAGATTTCTCATTGAACACTGTCTAGCAAGAACACTTCCCATAGTGGGATGGTCACACATATGTAATCACCATGGAATGAAATGCCACACAAATATAGGTACAGTCTAGTCTGCTGTACATAATTTCTCAGTAAATTTTTCTCTGCCTTTTTACTGGTGTCAGGTTGACAATCATTAGCTAGAAAAATCCGGTTGAAGTTCTGTAGTGTTGGTATACAGCACACCATCAATTCTTGTTACTACTTTTCTAGAAATTGGTTAGCAATTCAATTTTTCATCAATTTCATTTCCATATATTTATGTGCTTGACACTATGCAATGTACTAAGTGACATGTTCTCCATCAGTTCTTGTTTATAGAATAAGGTCATTCATAACTCAACAAGCTAGTATAATATATATGAAAGAATTAGGTAAAAAATCTGATATAAGCATGTGTCTATTTTTCTCAGATATTGCTCTCTGTGTGTAGTTCTGACTGTGGTCCTGGATTCAGAAAATTCTGGAAAGAGGGAATGGCCACCTGCTGTTTTGAATGCAGCCCATGCCCAGAAAATGAAATTTCTAATGAAACAAGTGAGTGTTGGTGCTGTGCAGAAACCTTCACGTTTATCATCATCTTCTACCCACTTTGAGATACTTAACTTGTGAAAAAAAAGAGACAAATAATATATACAACTTTCCTAAGTAGGTCTTTGTAGAAATACAAATATTAACAATTTCCTAAACAACAGCAAACAATAAACCCTTATGTGTTTATGGACACTGTGACCCATTTTCAATTGACCAAGGATCACATTTTCTCAAAGAAAGATTTTTATAATCAAACTTCAGTTGCATGAATTTTATAGATTTTCTTAATGATTTATCTCTTCTAAAACTCTATGTATATACCATTTGACTCTTTCTGCTTCTGGGTTAACTCACTCATTATGATCATTTCTAGTTCAATCCATTTGTCCACAAATTTCGGGAAATCCTTGTTTTTAATAGCTGAGTAGTATTCCATAGTGTAAACGCTCCACAATTTCTTTATCCATTCTTCTGCTGAGGGACACTTAGGCTGTTTCCATCACCTGGATATTAAGAATAAGTCTGCTATGAGCATGGGTGAACAAATTTTAATTTTGTATGTGAGAGCAGCTTCTGGGTATATTCCAAGGTGTGAAATAGCTGGGTCTTGAGGAAGCCCTATTCCCAGTTTTCTGGTATAGTGCGAGATAGATTTCCAAAGTGGCTGGACAAGTTTGCATTCCCAACAGCAATGAAGGAGTGTTCCTCTCCCTCCACATCCTTGCCAGCATGTGGTGTCACTTGAATTTTTGATCTTAGCAATTCTGATGGTTGTAAGATGGAATCTCAGAGTTGTTTTGATTTGCATTTCCTTGATGACTAAGGAGGTTGAGCATTTCTTTAAGTGTTTCTCAGCCATTCAATACTCCTCCGTTGAGAATTCTCTGTTTAGTTCTGAGCCCCATTTCTCAATTGGGTTATTTGATTTGGTTGTGTTTAATTTCGTGAGTTCTTTATATATTTTGGAAATTAAACCTTTATCAGATGTAGGGTTGGTGAAGATCTTTTCCCAGTCTGTAGGCTGTTGCTTTGTTCTGTTGACAGTGTCTCCTGCCTTACAGAAGCTTCTCAGTCTCATAAGGTTCCATTTATTAATTGTTGACCTTAAGGCCTGGGCCATTGGTTTTCTGTTCATGAAGTTGTCTCCTGTGCCAATGTGTTCAGGATCCTCCTCACTTTTTCTTCTAACTGGCTTAGTGTCTCTGGTTTTATGTTGAGGTCTTTGATCCACTTGGATTGGGTGGAGAGTGGGGTCTGACTTTCACATGCACTCTGGTGCCCCATATTTGACCACATCCCCTGCATGAGGAAGCCAGGTGGCACTCAAAGGAAGGGTAGCAGGCTACCAAAAAGAGACTTGATACCATATGAGCATATACAGGGGGAAGAGGTCCCCCTCTGTCACAGTCATAGGGGAGGAGAATTGGGGGAAAATGGGAGGTGTGGGAGGAATGGGAGGATACAGGGATAGGATAACAATTGAGACATAATATGAATAAATTAATAAAATATCTTTAAAAAGTAAAACTCTACGTAGATTAGATTCTAATCACAAATTTTTTAAAATGTTTATTTATTCTCTTTGCATGTATGTATGTGCCCCTACATGATTTGTGCACACCACATACATACAAGATTGCTAGATGCTTTCATGTCACTGTTGTGTATCAAATACAAGTTCTCTGTTATATTAATAGAGGGAAAATATTTCTCTTATAATTATGAGAATCTAAGAATGAGTTGGATGATATTTTGTAATATCCAAAGACTAATTTTCAAATGTCTGATGTCATGTAATTCTAAGTATCTGGGGGAGGGAATGATTCTTCAGACATAATGTAGGAAATATGAGGATTCTTGTAATCAATAGTTCATATACCGCATCCAATTAATGTAATAATGCTATAGCTTAAAATAATTTATACATAAAGAATTTAGTTCAAAATATTATTACCACCTACACACAACGTGTTAGTCAAATAATTATTCATTTAGAGGTGACAAAATGCAAATAGCCAATGGATAATTTTTCAAGTATTTTGCCTGTCATCATATATAATTAAATGAAAGTTCTTAAAAGGAACTAGTGGAAGGTGAGATGACCCAGAATCTAAATCTCTTGACCCTAAGGCTGACGAACTGAATTCATGCCCAGGATCCATGTAGAAGGAGTAAGTAACTAACTCCTAGAAGATGGCTTCTTACATACATGCATTCCAACACACAACATTCTCTAAAATAAACCACATGTGATGAAATTGTTTTAAATGTAAAAACAAGCAATAGTAGAGGTGATTTACGTTAACAAATACCACAAAATTACAAAAATTATTCTTATCAATTTAATTAGGTTTATGTTTTGGAGGAAGGTGGATGTATGTCACAACTGTGGATGCAGGTGAGAGGCTACAAAAACACATGTAGATAGAGTTACATGCAGTTTTGAGACAACTGACAAAAGTACTGGAATTTGAATTCTAGTTTCCTGAGAAATATTTATATTCTCTTTACAGTTGAACCAACTAGATAAGGTATTTAAAAGCATTTAATAATTATATCTATCCCTAAATACATTCCTCTAGATAAAAATAATGAAATGGCTTGAAGCACATTATTACTCTTTGCAATTATGCAATGACTGGGTGGAATTTCACACACATATATTTCAGTTGCCATTCTGGATCGATTTTGCAACTTATGAAGTACTATAGGAAAATAAAAAAACTATTGGTTACAACTATTGAAATCCTTGTGTTACCTTGCTCATGTTGTTTTTCCATGTGCATTTCACCCTTGAGTCCACTCACAGAGACTGGTTCCCAAAGAGTTTAAAAGAAGGGAGGAGGAAGGGGCTGAATGATTCCAAACAAAATGGAATCAAGATGAAAGTTTTAGTGCTCAGTAAGTACAGAGTTTTCTACTTTCATTGTTAACAAATATCAGGAGTCCTGGTCCCTATGACCAGATAAGTATACACTGAGAAGGTTATTTAATATTTTGCAGTTTTCAATCATTAACTTTATATTCATATGTCATTCAACTCTCACTCCTACATGCTCTTTATAACTTCAAGGAAACTCAGATTCATAAGATTTCTTATTCTACATTCACACACACAAATATAAACCACACATACAACCTGCTCATTCCATTTATGTTAGTGTGTTTGGGCTTGTGAATTGAAACTCAAAAATTAATGACAGGTCTTGTCCCAATAGAAGGCAGAGTCTCCTTCTGTCATAGAGGCAACAGTGATGAAACAATCAACAACCTCAGGAGACAATGAATACACAGAATTTATTATTTTAAATGCACTCAAGTACACTGTCACTAATGAATTTACCTTTCCTGAACTCAAGAGTCTAAGTCATTTCAGTATAACATGAAGAGCAATGTAGAAAACTGTACTTACAGAAAACATTATAAATTATATCATCACGAAAATTCAATAAACATAAAAATGATTGCTTTTTCTTTAAAGAGAGTGAGTGTGATCAAATAAAAACATTGCTGTGCAACACTGTCCTTGAATTACATAAACAGTATTAAAATGTGCATATTGCAATGCTTCTCTAATGTCCTATCAGTAAAATGCTGAAGCACCACTAATAAAGCCTCCTTTTCTCCTTCAGATGTGGATCAATGTGTGATGTGTCCAGAGGAGCAGTATGCCAACCCAGAGCAGAACCACTGTATAGACAAAGCTGTGGTCTTTCTGAGCTATGAAGATTCGTTAGGTATGGCTCTTGCCTTAGTAGCCTTGTGCTTCACGGCATTCACTGCTGTGGTTCTTGGGGTCTTCATGAAGCATCATGACACTCCTATTGTAAAGGCCAATAACAAAACCCTCAGCTACCTCTTACTTGTATCACTCATGTCCTGTTTCCTCTGCTCCTTGCTCTTCCTTGGGCGTCCAAACACTGTTACCTGCATCCTGCAGCAGATCACATTTGGAATTGTATTCACCGTGGCTATTTCCACAGTTCTAGCAAAAACAATCACTGTCGTTCTGGCTTTCAAACTCACAGCACCCAGAAGAAGGATGAAGTATATCCTAATATCAGGGGTACCTAACTATATCATTCCCACTTGCTCCCTATTCCAAGTAGTTCTGTGTGCAATTTGGCTAGGATCTTCTCCTCCATTTGTTGATATTGATGCACTCTCTGAGCATGGCCATATCATCACTGTGTGCAACAAGGGCTCAGTTACTGCATTCTACTCTGTCCTGGGATACCTGGCCTGCCTGGCCATGGGAAGCCTTACTGTGGCTTTTCTGGCAAGAAACCTGCCTGACACCTTCAATGAAGCCAAGTACCTGACATTCAGCATGCTGGTGTTCTGCAGTGTCTGGGTCAGCTTCTTCCCTGTATATCATTGCACCAAGGGCAAGGTCATGGTTGCTATGGAGATCTTCTCCATTTTGGCTTCCACTGCAGGGATGCTTGGATGCATCTTTCTTCCAAAGTTCTACATAATTTTGTTAAGACCAGAAAGAAATTCTATCCAAAAGGTCAGAGAGAAATAATATTCCTTAACTCATATTTCATGAACTACAACTGAGAAATAATGCTTCTGAATAAAAACCAAATATACAGTTGCAGTGCGATATCTATTTGTTTAAGAATGACTCTCACTGTTTCTACTAATGGTGATGCTAGTCAGGATCATATCTACTAATGTTTTCTTCCTTTCCCGTATAAACATGTGTTAAACCTCTTTTTTCAGAAGACTTAGATTTTTGGCACGTTCATAGTGTGGAAATGCTCTTTTCTGCAATAATATACAAATTGTTCAAACTAAACTCAAATGTCTTTCTTTATTACTTGGATGAATGAATGACTTTTGTATCAATTCAATAGTGAGAATCAAATACAAGGAGATTGTAGAAAGTGACCTGTTGTTTGCAAATGATTTGAAACTATGTTCTTATTACAGGGGCAATGTAAATATCACTAATACTATTATATAAATTAAAGGAATAGAACCTGGAAGAAAGAGTAATGTCTTGATAAGCAGATAGAAATATATTAGCGAAGCTGGATTGACAACTTAGTAGTTAGTAGTATGCTTTGCTATTGTAGAGGACCTGATTCAATATCCAGTTCAGTCTTGACAAAATGATTTTCCTAACAACCTCTTACAATATCTACAAAAAGAAAACCTAATCTTCTTTTGGGCTGCATGGTTACATACACTCATAGGTGCAGACAAAAATATACCAAGACAGACACACTAAACACACACATGCACACAACTCAAATTCCTTCATTTTTTAAAAATAGAAAAATATTATAAAAAATCTTCACTAGAATTAGTTTTTTCTTTTTAAAATATTTTTATTTTATTTCTTTTTTACATATAAAGTTATATTATTACACATAAAGAAAATAAACTACATACAACATGAAGAACAATAGAATAATCAGGACTTACAAAAATGTTACATTCATAGTGTTTTGGCTATTTGTATTTGGCAGTCTTGAAGAAATCGTCTTTCCTAACTTGGTGCATCTAAAATACTGAATGTAAAAATAATATTATCGTATTACCTCTGTACCAACTTAAAGCATCTATCTAGACCTAAAAACATCTTAACTCCTAAACAACTAAGCTTATTTGTAAGACTAAACTATCTTGTCTTCAACCCCACCAGAGACTTGAGGAGGAATAAAACTTAATTACTTAAGTAAATCAGAAGTACCACTTAGCAGTTTCCAAAATGAAAACATGATTGAGACAGTTTGCTTCTGAAACAGTCACCCAAAACTCTCCATAACTTTGGAGTATCATCTTCAGCCTTCTGGCCCAACAAATCTGACAGACATATTTGTGAGGCAGGAACTATTGAGGACTTGCTTAATGTGTTTTGTCAGAGGTTTGCAGTCAACTCTGCCTGCATCCAGCCTTGCCTATTTTTCAGCATAATTATGTCTGTGGCAGAAATGTAAACTGTTTGTCCAGTGGATGGTTTGAAGCATTTGAAGCCCTCCCCATAAGGAGATTCTCTGATGCTCATCATCTTCTTTGAGGAAGGCTTGGTGTTGCAAGGATTTAACGTGTCTTCTTGACAAGGAATAATAAATAATTTAAAATAATAAAAACATCTTTAAATGTCATATTCTGTAGGTCTCTGATTCTTTTGCAGACTTTAACTATTTTACCTTATATATCTATAGAATCATTTCTATCTGTTAAATCTAGGATATATATTTTGTGACAAATATAGACTAGTAACTGGCATGGCCATGATTTGATCAACTAACTAATACCTTGCATTACTTAGTTAGTCTAAACAACTTGCAATAGCACTTTTCAAGGTAATGAAAGTAAACCTTGTATTCTATTTGAGTTGTATAGGTGTAATATCTCATATTATGTATAAATATATAAAATGTGTGTGGTGAATAATCTTAAAATTGAGTTCTCTACCACTGTGTCAAACTTAAACTTATTTTTCATCTATATGCAAAATTCTATAACAAGTTATTAAAAATAACATTATTTTTGATTAACAATTAGGCCTTAATTTAGGAGTAGATTCAATAATGTACTTTTGTCCTATTTTCCCTATATATTTCTGTATCTCCCATCTTTCTTTTCTATCCCTATCTCCACATCCCTGAGTTCAATATCCTTTTCTGTCTGAATGATACCAAAAATAACTTATAATAACTAACTCCCACTGAAAATAGCCTAAGAAAACAAAAAAAAAACCTACCCAACCCCCCTCAGGGGAAATGGGGCTTCATTCTCTTAAGGTTCCTATCAGCTGATTTGGCCCTAATATAATTGGAATATGGTTAAAGAAGCCAGGAATAACATTTGTGACCCAGTTTCTAAATGCTGAGACATTCCATGGTTAATATGAGTCTCCTGTGGGAGTGTTAGAAGTGCTGTAATAATTGGGATTGGAGTTTTCTTTGAAGCTATCTTGTGAGCCATCCTGTTCTAATAAGCAACAGCAACTGAAGCAATTGCAGCTGGAACATGAAGGATGCAGGATGTGAGTGTCCAGCGTGCTGAGAGGAATGAATCCTGTCAGGTCTGATCAAGTGTCAGTGTCCAGTTCTTTTGTTCTGTTCTGTTCTGTTCTGTTCTGTTCTGTTCTGTTCTGTTCTGTTCCAGTAGGACAAAATGGTGGTGAGCACTGGGGACCCAAGAAAACACAGTACACAGATAATCTCGCATCAGCAAAACCAAAACAACCCCCCACACATAGTCACTAACAACTCCACAATAAGAGGATCCAATAACCACTGGTCACTAATATCTCTCAACATCAATTGCCTCAAATCTCCAATAAAAAGACAAGGGCTAATAAAATGGATACAAAAACAAGATCCACCATTCATCTGCATTCAGAAACACATCTAAGCAAGAATATAGATATTACCTGAGAGTAAATGGCTGCAAAAAGATTTTCCAAACAAATAGACCTAGAAAGCAAGCAGAAGTAGTCATTCTAACACATGATAAAGTAGAATTCTTTGAAAATTGATATACGAAGGTGGAGAATGACACTTTGTTCTCATCAAAGAAAAACCAACCAAGAGGACATTACTAACCTTAATATCTATGCCCTAAATACTAGGGCAACTGAATTTGTAAAAGAAACACTTTTAAAGTTTAAATCACTCATCGACCCCAACAAAATAACAGTGGGAGATCTCAACACCCACTCTAACTAATGGGCAGATCCTCAAGGCAGACACTAAATAGAGAAATAATCAAGCTAACAGACACCATGAGTCTAACGGACCTAACAGACATCCATGGAACTTTTTACCCAAACAGGAAAAAGGATACCTTCTTCTCTACTCTACATAAAACCTTATCCAAAGTTGACCATATAATTGATCACAAAACAAACCTCAATAGATACAAAAAATTGAAAGAATCTCCTGCATCTTATCAGACCACCATGGCCTAAAGCTGAACATCAACAACAGTAGAATTAATAAAATGCCTATAAACACATAGCCACTGAACAATGCTGTACTCAATGACAACTGGGTCAGGGATGAAATAAAGAAATTAAAGACTTCCTAGAATTCAATGAAAATGAAGGGACAACATATGCAAAACATTGGGACACAATGCTAAGAGGAAAGTTCATAGCACTAAGTGGCTTCATAAAGAGACTGGAGATACTGCATACAAGCAACCTAATGTAACACCTGAAAACAAACAAACAAAAGAAAAAGCAGACACACCCAAGGGGAGAAGATGGCTAGAAATAATAAAATCGGGGCTGAAGTCAATAAATTAGAAACAAAGACAACAATTCAAAGAATGAACAAAACCAAGAGCTAGTTCTTTGAGAAAATCAGCAAGATAGACAAACCTTTAGGCAAACTAACTAAAATACAAAGATGGCATACCCAAATTAACAAAATCAGAAATAAAAAGGGAGACGTATCAATGAATAGTGAGGAAATCCAAAGACTCATTAGGTCTTTCACCAAAAGCCTATATGACACCAAATTTAAAATGTAAATGGTGTGGACAATTATCAAAGTTGAATCAATATCAGGCAAATTAAAATATCCTATATCCACTAAGGAAATAGAAGCAGTCATCAAAAGTCTACAAAAAAACATAGCCCAAAGGCATTCAGCACAGTATTCTATTGGACCTTCAAAGAAGAACTGAAAGAGGACCCTTTATTCAGTCTAACTGATAGTGTGACCAAAACCCTGTAGAAATAAGTTTATAGAATTCTCAAAAGGCTAAAAGTGAAAGTGCTACAGGATCTAGCATGTGCCCAAATAACTCTGTATGCTATGACAGACACCAATACATCCCTGTTGTATTTTCTAAGAAGTTAACTCGGTGTCAATGTGTCTCACTGTTGAATGGATGGATGGATAATGAAAATGCACCATATACAAACACAAAGGAAATCTGTACAATACTAATAAAAACTAATTTTTGTAAAATTGAATTGATCTGGAAGTATTTATATGGGTAAGTTAACTCACACCCAGATAAGCTAAACTTCAAATGTTTTAACTAAGTTTTGCAACATAGATGAATAATGTTGATCCAAGAAGCCATAAGTTTCTAAGGAAAAAAAAACAAACCCAGTGGAAGGTTTAGTAAAATGTAATAAAAAACAGACATCTAAGTAAAAACCACAATGTCAACCTTAATTTGACTTGATGGACAGGGAACCCTCAGAACCTTCCAAAAGAAAGTATATTACCATTGTTCTTAGTCTCCCATTAGAAACATATGATGAGCCCCTGTGGCTGAAGTCCTCATGAATAAAGACACAGAAATTAAACTGGAACTGATCTGGAAGATTCCTCCATACTGGTTTATGTTTATAGTGCAGGAAAGCTGATGGAGAAGAAAGATCCTCCATCTAGTTACCCAGATGTAGGTACAGCACTGACGTAAAAGGTAAGAAGTGGAATGGCTGTTTGGGTGGCAATCAACCATCTCTGATAAGATTTTATGCCTGCTCCATGAAAGTACGTACACACATGTTATAAAAACCTGGTCAAAACATGTATGGCTTGTGAGGTCACAAGCTCAAGGGAAGAATTTCTACTAATCTACCGACAAATGGACAGGCAGTCATTCAGCCTTCTGCATGTTTATTCTTATGTCCATTGACAACTATTTCAAACTTGATTTATTTTTGGTATTTACTGCCTCTACCTCCCTTCTCCACTTCAAACACTTCTGACACACCAAAAATACATATTAGAGAAAGAAGTTTATTGGAGAAATGTGTATAAACCTGTTTGCTTCTCCTCGTGGAGTTTAGAGTTAATGGAAGAACCTTTCTTTCTCTCTGGGAGCACCATCCTCCAAGGACTCCTCTTGCTCTCTGTCAGCTCCAAGATGCCACCATTTCTCCATTGGTCGATTTTCTTTAAACCACCACACATTCCACATTCTCTCTCTCTCTCTCTCTCTCTCTCTCTCTC
>OU015361.1:66350231-66394820 GCA_907164505.1 Acomys kempi | reverse complement strand
TCTGTCTCTCTCTCTCTCTTTCTCTGTCTCTCTCTGTCTCTCTCTGTCTGTCTCTCTGTCTCTCTCTGTCTCTCTCTCCGTCTCTCTCTGTCTCTTTCTCTCTCTCTCTCTCTCTCTCTCTCTCTCTCTCTCTCTCTCTCTCCTATTTATACTTTTCACAGTCCTCAGAATTATACTAATTGTACCTGGCAAAGACCATGTCCTACACAAGGCAATTATCACCTGTGGATAAACTGAAGCCCATACTAAGACCTTTAACTTGAGATTAAAACAAATACACCTTTACATAACTTACTTGGTCTACAAATTTCTGACAAACAGTGGGACTATTTTTCATTCCCTGTGGCAAAACTTTCCCCTGATACCTTTGATAAGGTCTCTGAAAGTTAACTGAAAGTATCCTAAATGAAAATTTATGAGAATCTTCAGGGTGCAATTTAATAGTGAGAAGACAATGTTTTAGATTTATAACAATAATATAATAATAGTCTTTGTAAACAGCAACAGGAGAAGGAAATGAGGTTGAAGTGCCCCCATATGAGGCATAGTCTTATTTACAGTTCTTCAATCTTGTAAAAATCTCCATCTGCCTGATCTGTCTGCTCCAGTGTCTAGTATTCCTTAAACATCTTTCCCTTCTACCTTCATGGTTTTTAGAGGTCTCTATTTAGTTATTTCTTGAGACCAAGCTATTGTGTCCATGAAACCAAATCTCTCTTTGCCTCTATCCTGCTTGAAAATTGGATTAGGCAGCTGAACAAAAGGAAAACCACAGAAGCTGAGCTACCCGCTGACTCTTGTGCAATTGTACAGTCTCCTTTAAAGACCCAATCATAATCTTTATTTCTCCCTGGAAGTCAGAGTCAATTACTTCTGGGAGCACTTCAAATATTTCTTATAATTTGAACTTCATGCAATTATAAGACCAAAGCTACCTCAAGCTAATGGCTCATTAAATCTTGTCCCTATTAACTACGTTCCCTCGTAAAGAGAAAGCAGATAATCCTTATCTACTGCAATATCTAATCCTGCACTTCCTGATGTTGCTCTTTGCAGGTCTAAGATGTTCAATTCAGGGGCCAGAGGATCCAAGCTACTTTGTTCCTCCTCTGTGTGCCCTGTTTCTATTAGGGGCTGAGGGCTGGCCCTTTATCTCATTTTTTGTCTCCCCATCTGTAGGTGGGGTTTCATCTTAGTGAAACTTTGATTTACACTCATATTTCCAATTTTCCTTCCTTACACCAAGGACATAGCCCCGGAGACTTGTTCATCTTTTGAAGGTCTGCTTTTCATTGTAGCAGTCACCAGTAATGTGACCTTGCTGACCACAAGAAAAAAAATGAAATTTTCTAGTTGTTACCTCCTTGTAGGTTTTGACAGCACAAAAATGTCTTCCTTATAAACCTACGCTGTAGGCTATCCCCTGGACCTAGCGCTGCCTGAGGCATTCACACTCCCTGTTTTTCTAATTAGTTCCTGGCAAAGAGTATAGATATTTTTCATGTAAGCTGTTTTAAGAATATGTCTGATCTCTCAGAGGGAGGAACAACCCTTTGTAGCATATTTTCTGGTCTGGCTCTTAATGGAGCAGCCTCCTCCTCAGAGGGTGCTTACTCTACAAAGAACTCCATTTCAGGTTTGTCTGATAACAGATCTCTAACATTTACCCACAAGGAAAATGTCTGTGCTGGTCTCTGACTTGGACCATGAGCCTCATAGTATCTCCTCATTTCTTTTCCTACTCTTTTCCAGTTCTCTAAAGACAGGCTTCCTTCCCTCGGGAACCAGGGACTCACTTTTAACAAAAAGTCACAAAAGTATGCCAACTTCTTTTTTGAGGTTTTTGTTCCTCTACCTTCAGACATATGACTTAAAGCTGCCAAGAACACAACTCTATCCTTGGACTGAGATTGCCCCTTGCCCTCTTGCCTCACCCTGTTCTTTGCTGAGGAGTCTGCAGTACTCTATGGCGAGGTCTTTATCACTGTTTGAAAAAGTATGTAAAAAAAAAAAAAAGGAGAGATAAACTTCCTCCAAGCCCTTTGGTTCAGGAACCACCTACCATAGACAGGCTCAGTCAGGGATAAATCCCTGGGAACTGGGGTTCTAGAAGTGTTGGTGAACAGAGATTAGGTGTTACGTCTTCTGATATCTGAGTGCCACTTCCTGAATTTTTTTTTTAAAAACTCCATTTCTTTGTAGACCATAGCATAACTTATTATCTAATGATTAATTTCTAGTCATGTTTCTTTTAATAAGTATAAGCAGAGCAGGACTACTCTGGACCTGGACAGTCTCTGGATGCAGTCCCAAGTAAGGGTCGTCTCCTAGCGACCATGGTTATGTCTGAGATTCCTACTTTGGGAGTGAAATACAGTTAAAAATAAAGAACAAAGAATATATCCAAACACAATGTTAGAAATTTAACTGCAGTTTTTCTCCCAGCAGGAACATCAACCCCAGTCCAGGAGATTCTCCCCTTTTTGGTGGTCTTAGTATCAGGCCTGTGTAGTATTTCTCACACAGATTCCACTGGAGGGGTGACAAAGCCTGACTCCCTGAATTCCATCCCAGGACTCACACTGCACAAAGAGAGAACCATTTAACCAAGTCCATGAAGAAGCACACATGCATACACATTACATAAATAAATAAATATACTACATAAAATAATTGTATTTGTTTTGAAGTATTCAGCACACAGAAGCAAGTGATTATTGTAAAGATGATTAAATGAACAACTGAACATAATCTAAGCCTCTTCCACCTTTCCCATTAGTCACCTCCATCTCTTAGTTTTGTTTTCTTATTCTCAAATTCCAATCATCCATCAGTCATCTAAAAATGAGAGAATAAAACTGAACACTTTGAAAAACAATGTATTTCATTGTATAAATACTTTACTTAACCCAGATTTTAAATATAAATATGGCTAGATGGGGATGAGACAATGGTACACTGGATAAGAGCACTGGGAGGACTTCTATAGGTCCTGAGTTCAATTCCTAGCAAGTGCATGGTGGCTTACAACCATCTGCAATGAGATCCTGGTGCCCTCTTCTTGCCTGCCGGCATGCATGTAGGCAGAGCATTGTATACATAATAAATAAATAAATCTTTAAACAAATCTGATTAGATTTAGAAGACACAGGCAGGGATTTAGATAGGAAGGGGCATCACCAATAAATAGCTGTGGAGATGGCTATCACTCTGGATTTCACCTGGAGTCCAGGAGACACAGAGTACAGAGGACAGGTGAGTAGAATTAGGAAATTTCTTCTTCAATTATTGCTCAGTGCCAAGTCAGAGGAAAATGATATCATGGTGACCCAAACTAAGACAACCTACCAACAGGACACATGTAGACTGAAGAGAAAAACCTCTATATAGACTAGATTCCTAGTAGTGAGTGGGGAACAGAAACAAACCCCAAAATACTTTGAACCAAAATTTACCCTGCCTTCAAGATGTGAGGTGTTACAGAGTGAGCAGAAATTGAGGGAATGTCCAAGTAATTCATATCAACACCATGCAAGAGAGTCAACCTCTGACACTCTTAACAATACTCACAGACAGGAACCTACAATAGCTGTCCTTTAAGAGGCTCAACCAAGAAATCAATTGAAATGAATGCTGAGAATACATTGAAACATGGCAGAGCACAGGTTGTGGAGAAATGGGAGCAAAGAAGGCCTTGGAGGGAACACTAGCTTCACAAGAAGACCAAAAGCACCAATAATATGTGCCAAAGGGGGATTGATGAAACTGAAACATCAACCAGGGGCCATGTACAGACTGTACTTATGCCTTAAAATGCCTGAAGGTATTAGGATATGGTTGACAGGTCGGTTGAGGTGGAACAAGCCTTTAATCCCAGCACTTTGGAGGCAGAGCCATGTAGACTCAATGAGTTCGAGGCCAGCCTGGTCTACAGAGTGATTCCAGGACAGCAAGGGATACAGACAGATAAATTCTGTCTCAAAAAAACTTTTAAGAGGCCACTATTTAGAATAACACAGAAGAAAATACCACAGTTATTTCACAAATTGAGCAAGCAAAAGCTCACAAATGACATAGAATCAAAAGGGGGATTTTGAACTGAGGAATGAAATCAGTAGTAAGATTAATACTAGATATGGATGACAGAGAAAAATGCTTGTTAGGTACCTGACACGTGTGAGTGACTGTCCCATAAGGTATCCCACTAAGTTGTATGAATTTTTAAATAAATAGTAGTTATTAAACACTAAAACTGGATACCATGTTCCACATCACATAGTGGAGATTTCACTTTCCAGCTTAAAAGATGAATTTTTTTCTGTATAACTTGGAAAGCCTTCTCTGGTGAATTTCCTTTCTATCCATGTCTTAGCACGCCAGGAGAGCTCATCACAGAACCACATGTCATGTATAAGTAAAATGATGTTTCTTCACTACATAACAAGACACAGAAAAAATACAAACCTTGTCTTCTCATCTCGCATGCTAAATATTATATATCAGCACACAAACCCGACAATTTTCTGCACTAGTCCTGCTTTTCTTTCAGTCCATATGCATTTGAAGAAGCTCATGAGCATGAATGCATCAGTAGATGAATAGAAAAATTACAGAAGAGTTTACAGATTAAACAAAGTGTTGCTTCCCAGTTGTTATTTGCTTCTGAGATACTCAAGACAATACTTCTTCACTGCCATGACTGGAATGGAAAATGAGAAAAAGCAGTTTAGTGAATCAAAAAAAGTAGAAGAAATGGGTCAGCACACATTATTGAATTAGAAAATGGAGAATCTGGGAGGGAGATAATGATTTAGAATTTAAAAATTCAGCTTACATTCTCATGAACAATGTTTGGTTGGGTGTAAGACTGCTTGGTATTTATTAGGATTTGAAACAAGGTACACAGATCTGATGTTCTCTCTAGATCTTGCTGAACCTTTAAATATCAACCTTTAATTTGTAAACAAGATAGATAATTTTGGATATAGCAATACTGAGTAGATATCTGTAATGGACCTGTTTATTGATTTTGAAGGCAATGGAAACAAAGGCTTTGTTTGGATAATCTATATCAGTGAAAAGTGTAGCATGGTCCCCATATGTTTGATTTTTGAGTCTCATTTGCTGTAAATGTGTACAATCTCTCTCTGACTTGGATTTTACAATGCAATTCCCAATGCGTCCCCGTTAATTGGAGTGTTGTGAGGACTTCCTTAACCATTTCTTCATGTTTCAATGTTGATCATCTGATAGAATGCACTGAGGTCATTTTTATTTCCCTCATTTTGTTTGGACATTCAAAGGAACAAATTTGAACAAAAGACTTTTCTCCCAGGTTCTTTACATTTTAAAACGTGTGATGTCATTGAACCTTGTACTGAACTATTCACATATTTATTTACCTACCCTTGCTTTTCCTAAGGACTGTGAACATCAGTTGCACCCCAGGGAAGAGATTGTTAAAAACTCCTCCAGCAATCAGGATCAATGTGAAAAACAAGGAAACAAGAGCATACAGTTAGAGTCTCTTGGTCCAGAGAAATAAAACCAGGTCAAAAAACATAGGTTCTCACTTGATGTGCTGATTGCAGTTCAGATTCCACATTGCCCAGGTTTAAGGAAGGACAAATATGTGTGTTTGGATTTTCCGTTTCTTGCTATGGAACGTCCCCCTTCTCCTGGCCAGTTTAATTCATCCTAGGTGTTTTTGGAAAATGAAGATGAAAGAAGATAAAGAACAGGACTTGGAGAAAAATTGTGTCTTCTTCCTTTCAAGCAACCTCTGAGACAATAGACAGAGAGGATTGGAGCAAATATCTGAATCTATAGTAAGTGCCTTTAAAATCTTCCCTGTGAATATCCTGACACATATTTCATGAGGTATCTGATGAGGATCATAGCAATACTTTCAGTCTTCTGTCCTGTTCTCACAGCCTGCATACCAAGAGTGAACCATTACTTCTTTAGAGACACCTTGCTTTTTTCTACTTTTAATTCTTTTCAGGAGTGTTCTGATTTTATTTTATTTGGGCACCTCATTTAAAGCTGTGGGCTGACTGAGAAAACATCTCTCACATTGACTCAAAATATATACTCCTCCTAATCAGAGTTTACATTGTACTATAGCCAGTGATATATGACCAAAAGCAATCCAATATATTTCAACAAGTTTTATCCTAAGTACATTAAAGTAAATCGCTATAGAGTCTGATGTCTCTACTAGTGCATGTAGTGTTTGTAGTGCTTGTGTTAGTAGTGTTTGTGCTACACGTGGCTCTTGAGAGATTCCACATAGATACAAAGGCACTCTCTCCAAGTCCTTGCATGTGGTCACACTATTGAGAATGGAATGAGTTCAATTGAGAATGGAAGTAAGAGATCAGGTTACTGAGAACTATGTTCCTATTGCTCCATATTTCATTTGTGTAGTTGTACAAACACTAGCCTTTATGTATAACCAAGTCGAGTTCTTCACACTCTTGGACTGTAAAGGATATTTGGATTCCTTGAAAAGCGAGGCTATCACTCATCCTGGTGACAGCTTACATCCCTTTTTGCTTTCCTGAGTGACAGTTGTGCCTGGTGTTAGGTGGCAACACTTGAGGTCAGACAGAGAAGCTACCTACTAATTCAACTTTACCATTATTTAATATCCATACATCCTCTCCTTTTGTGTCTGAAAAGTTTATTTACTGAGACTTAAGTCATATTTATCTCTTTCATTTCCCTTTCAGTAATTTTGCTATGCATACCTGAATTTTTAGAAACATGGGATTCATATGATGTTTCTGAGTTTCTCGGAGATGTTTTCAAACACAGAACATTGGACAACTAGGCAACTCATACAGCTTAAATAATTGATATTTCCCACATTTGTTGTAGGATATAATGATTGAAAGCACAAGTCCTGAATACAAAATCTTTTTTCTGTTACTGAAATTCTCAATGAAAAATGTTCTGTGTATAGGTAAAGAATATTCTAAAAAGCCTGTTTTTATAAATAAAAACATCACAGAGATACAATTTCTAAATGGAAACTTACTGTATTTGATTCTGAGTGAATCATTCAGAATGATGTAATATGTTTGATGTGTATTGATCAGATAGGACTTGACATGGAAGAGACAGAAATTCTTTTTCTCATAAACATAAACACAATATGCTATTATTTTATACCAACTGATGTGTTGCCTGTTTTTATTTAAAAATTAACATTTTCACACATTTTTGTATTCTATTTTATAAGCAGGAATTATGGCACTTACAAACCTCACTGCAATTTCTGAATGTTCCTTGTTATCAGCAGGGAGCTAGAGTTATGTTAGCTTTACCAGAGAGTTGGTCAAAATAGTGTTTGTAGAGACAGTTTTTGCTAATGTTTTGGTTGTTTTGGGCTCATTTCATAGAAAATGCTGTCTTTAATCTAACAGTAATCTTACTGCTTCTGCCTCACTGAGTGTTGGCATTACAAGGCACGTACCACCACATCTAGCTAAGGATGTATTCTAGGAGAAAAATTATGTTACCAGGATATGATTATATCCTGTGATTATATCACGTGTGTGTAAAGAAAAAATAGGTGAATCATAGTGGGGTGGTGGTTTGTAATCTTAATCTCTGATCTCAGTACTTGAAGCAAGTATGTGCATGTGCATTTAGATAGAATAGTCTAAAGCAATGTATAATTTTTAAAAACCATGGTTAGTATTATGTTATTATGGTCTAATAAATGCATTGCTCCTGTCCACACAAAAATGTGCATACATACATATTTTTATCAATTATTCATTAGCTATATGATTTTGCATAACAGTAAAATTTACAAAAGGATTTTATTTCTCTAGTAGTCAAACTGGAAGAAAAAACACAGGAGATGCAGATGGATATAACATAATTTGCTAAATATATTGACACTAATTATAAATAAATTTAAGTATGGGGTGAAATGTAGCCCCTGAGAAGGGCTACTGTGCACTCATTATTCTTCCTTTCACTTCCTTAGCTAATTCCATTAATTTCATGATAAAAACCTAAGGCATCTCACAGTCACATATATTTTTATATTGCTCAATAATTTCAAATTAAAATTTCTTGAGACTTTCTCATTGGTAAAAACCTATGCTCATGTCTTTACCTTCTGAGACAGCATCCAAAAACAAGACATAGAAACAGTCTCTGTGGAAGACATCAATATCATGTATTATATATGGGAGATACACTCTCAGGAGTGTTTAAAGTTTTTGTAACTTCCAGCTTCTTATGTCATTATAATCTCACAACACAGTACATCTGTTCAATCTTTGGAGGTGGGAGGAAATAGTATTCAATAAAGGATATTGCTTGTACTCATTGCAAATGATTAGCTGTATTTCTCTGTCCATAATAAATGCTGTTTCCTTTTATAGCACCACAGCAAAAAGCCAGTGATTTGCATCCTGTCCTTAGTGATCATGAACAATTTCCCCATCTATATAAGATGGCCCCCAAGGACCTATCTTCAGCTCTGGCCGTGATCTCCTTCATACTTTATTTCAGATGGAACTGGGTTGAGCTAGTCATCTCAGACAATGATCAGGGCATACAATTTCTCTCATATTTGAGGAGAGAGATGGAAAAAAGCACAGTCTGCTTTGTCTTTGTGAACATGATCCCAGTCAATATGGAGTTATACATGTCAAGAGCAGAAGTGTATTACAACCAAATCATGGCATCTTCCACAAATGCTGTCATCATTTATGGTGACATAGATTATACATTTGCTTTGAGTTTAAGAATGTGGGAATCCCCAGTTACAAAGAGAATATGGATCACAACGTCCCAGTGGGATGACGCTATTAGTAAGAGCGACCACACACTTGATTCATTTCATTGGACTCTTTCTTTTGCTCACTATCGTCCAGATATTTCAGGTTTCAAAAAAATTTGTCCAAGCCTTGAACCCTATCAAATACTCTGACCAGTATCTGGCAAGCCTGGAGTGGATGGACTTTAACTGTGAAGCCTTGGCCTCTAACAGTAACACAATGAAGAACTGCTCATCCAATGCCACATTGGAATGGCTAATGGAACACACTTTTGACATGGCCTTTAGTGGTAGCAGTTATGACATATACAATGCCATGTATGCCTTAGCCCATGCCAGTCATGAGTGGTTATTTCAGTACATAGCTCATCAGGAAATAAGCGCATGGAAGAACTCCAATCATGTGTGCCTTAAGGTACTGTTTCTTCTATTGGACAATATTTGATGTCTTCAAAGACATACTTTTATAAGCCTCTCACAGGCACAATCTGATTGTAGTAGAAATGAAATATAAAGTTTGATATGGTGAAAGAGGGAGGGAGGGGAGAATCGGAAGATACAAGTGAGAGGATAAAAATTGGGATGTAATCTGAATAAATTATTTAAAGAAAAAAGAAAAGAAATACAAGCAAAATGCAAAATGTAAAGACACTACTGCGGTAGGAGGTATTGTTTATGATGCCTATTGAATTGAATGCAAAGAACCTTAATATCATCACACTGATTCAATACTGGAAGTATAATCAGTGTTTGCAAATTAATCCTCTCCGTGATGAGAGGATAAGCCCTTGCTTATTAATTGTCAAATATTTTGTAATAACTGTACAGATGGTTTTCCCAAGGTTTTTAAACTGATTTAGCACCGACTGTACATAGTAGGATCCTTACTTGGGCTTGTGAGATTAACTATATAAAAAATAGCTCTGGAATTCAATTCAGTATGGACATGTTTATTCACATGTGACAAATTGTGCTTACCACTTTGTATATGTATATGTTTTTCCTGTTGCTGTGCATCTCTTGGCATATTTGTGTTGCTGTTGCTGTGCATAGATGTTTCCATTCTACCTGCCTATCTTCCCAATTATCTGTGGAAGTGAACATGAATTTTTGTATGTAACAATCAATGTCTTTCCATATGTGTTTGTGTCTGTCTTTACCTATGTGTATTTGTCATTGAACTTGTTGTGAGGTGATTGAGTGTGTATTTTTTGTGTTTTGCTCAATGTGCTTGCATATAGGTATATCTGTGTTGTTGTTGTTGTTGTTGTTGTTGTTGTTGTTGTTGTTGTGTGTGACTTTATGTATGCCTGGCTTTATTCCTGACTTTCTGTGTATATTGGGTGTGACCATCAATTTGTCTGTCAGTGTCATTCCATGTGGTTGTTTTTATCTATTTTTCTCCTGAGTACTTGTCAGGATATGTGTGTGTGAGTGCTTATGAATATGCTTTTTATTCTTCTACATCTGTATGTTTTTCTACCTGTGTGTGCTTGTCTGCGTATAAGTTTGGCAACATGTATGTGTATTTGTGTGTAAATAATTGTGTCCCTGTATTGTGTGTATATTCTGTATGACTAAGGAACCTCTCTATGTGTTGTAACATGTGGATGTGTGTGTGTGTTAGTGTCTATGTGTGTGTCAGTGTATGTGTGTGTGTTCATATTGCATATCTCATTTGGTTCTGCAAATGTGTCTCTGTGTTTGGTAGTATACTCTTGAAAGCTATAAAATTCCAGGAACATTATGGTAATTTTTAATTTTAATTAATTTATTTATTCTCTTATATCCTGATGGTAGGCTCTTCTATCAGATCCTCCTAGTCACACTTTACATCCATCCCCACTACTCTACTCCTCAGAAAAGAGGAGCCCTCTTACCCACTCATCCAAGCTCATCATGTGAATCAGGGCTTAGCATTTCCTCTTCCCTGTGGCCAGGTGAGGAATCTCCATCAGGTTGTAGTGATCATACAGATTGCAACTGTGTCTTAATCGGACACATCCTGATCGATCCTTATTATAGGGCACACATGAAGCCTGAGGTGCCCTTGGGCTTTATATGTCTAGGAGTCCTAGGTCCAGTCTCTGCATGATCCTCAGTGTTTGTTTCAAACATACAAGCTGCTCTGGGCCCTGGTTAGCTAGCTATTTTGGCCCACTTGTGGATCTCTGTTACTCCCAGATACTTCTTTCTTTCCTCCCAACTTTTTCTCTAGACTTCATACATTTTACCCTGTGTTTGGTTATGAATCTCAGCATCTGCTTCCATCTACTTCTGTGTGTAGGGTCTCAGAAAACAGCTTTGCTAGATCCCCATATGCAAACATAGCAGAATATCATTAATAATTTCAGAGTCTGTCTTTCTCCTATGGGGTGCGTCTCTCATTGGTCTAGGCATGGTTTGGACATCCCCTCAATCTCACTGCTATCTTTATTCTCGCATTCCCCATTCTCATAGGGAGGATCAAGTTTGGGCTGAAGTTTTCTTGGGTTTGTTGGTGTTCCTCTCCCTTCACAAAGTGTCCTGTGTAGTCTCCATGACCCTTGCTACTAGGAGTCTCACCTAGACTCACTCTCATATCCTTCCAGAACCCCACCATGACTTAGGTCTCCAGATTATCACAGAGATGTTAATTTTATTTATCCAGTTGCTTTAATTGAATTTTTGCTCCTGGATTGTTCCTTAAATTTGCCTTTAAGATAAAGTCAGATTACACAGTCTGGTTTCAAGAGAGGGATTATGCACTATAGTATGCTATTTCTATTTCAGCTTCATGACACTCTGAGAAATATACACTTTACAAATCCAGTTGGTGACAGAGTGAATATGAACCAAAGAGAAAAACTGCAGGAGGAAAGTAACATTTTCTATATTTCCAATTTGCAACAAGGTCTTGGAATCAAGGTGAATATTGGAAGTTTCAGACCCTATTGTCCACATGGTCAACAGCTCCATTTATCTGCAGAGATGATGGAGTGGGCCACAGGAAGTACAAAGGTAGGTTTGAACTTATTGTCCTGATTTATCTGACTCACCAGTAAACAGGGTCATGTGTGCACATTCTAAATTAGTATTATAAAATAGATTGTCAGGTAAGGGATCAAAAGTTGTCCTCTTATACTGTTTCTTATTTTTGCTTTTTAATGTGATATATTTATTAGTCCTTTGAATATTCTATAATTCCATACCATTACATTTATAATATGAGAGGTCTTTCTGAT
Source organism: Acomys kempi (assembly GCA_907164505.1). Classification (NCBI taxonomy): domain Eukaryota; kingdom Metazoa; phylum Chordata; class Mammalia; order Rodentia; family Muridae; genus Acomys; species Acomys kempi. Next base: position 66,382,793 of record OU015361.1, on the reverse strand, counting down.
TTTTAATATGAATATAACATTATCTATTACTACTGTTTAATATTACTTGCTCTACAGTGATCAATAGTTTTTTGGTTCCAGTTTTATTACAACAAAGTGAGTTTCCTATTTCTGTTGGACCTCTGGCACAGATGTCAAAGATATTGAGGTTATTGTAAGAGTCGAGTAAGGAAAACTATATAAATCATTCATTTTATTATGTAATACTGTTTAATTATTTTTACATTGAGCTTCTAAAGTCTAAATGTTTATATATATTAAATTAATTTTCATGAACCATGTTAGATTTTCTAAGATTTATAAACTTGGTTTTTATTAAATTAATTTTTCTTTAACTGTTTTATGAATGGTTTATCTGTACAAATGTCTATGCAATACTGGCATATGTAACGCATATGGATGCCAAGAAGTGGTTCAGACTTCTGGAAACTTAAGACAGATTTTTGACAGAATATGGGTTTTTTTTTTTTTGGTGTTTTGAGACAGGGTCTCTCTGTGTAGCCTTGGCTGTCCTGGACTCCCTTTGTAGACCAGGCTGGCCTCGAACTCACAGCGATCCGCCTGCCTCTGCCTCCCGAGTGCTGGGATTAAAGGCGTGGGCCACCACGCCCGGCCCGACAGAATATGGGTTTTAAACATCTAAGTTCAGTTTGCTTCATGAGCAATAGTTATTCCTGACAATATGCCATCTCTCCAGTCCTGAATAATACCCTGGAGAAGAAATTTTTCACGAGAATAATCTTATTTAGTGCCCTGAATTATGGCATGGTTATTGATATAACCAATAATGGGATCTCATTTTTAACTCTGTATATGGGGCTGATTGATAGTAATACAAATGTGGTTTTAACAAAAGAAATTTCACATGCTATATGCTGTGTATATTATAGGTATGAGTTCTGATGTGGGTGGTGTTAAAGTATTTACTTCAAATTACCCAATTCAAAATTCATTGAGTTTTAAAGATTTAACTTCAGGAGTGTCTTTAACTTTGATATCAAGTGATATGTCATATTTCTCAGAAAATATAAAATGTATAGTAAATTATTCTCTTCAGTGTGATGAAAAAAAGACTATCTAAAGGAAAAACATGTGAACTCAAGGTGTAGCTACTGAAATACATATCAATTCTATAGTAAGAAATGAAAATTCTTATTTGTTATAACCACATATAAGTAGAATATTATATAAGCAACCACTGGAAGAGTATACAGAAGTCAAAACAATATAAATAATTCTCTGATCCCCCATATACCTATCATAATGCAGAAAAAAATAAACATAAATATGAAGGTATGGAAGAAAGAACATAACTCCAATATTATAGAGTTAAATGAAAGAATGTTCAATTACATATTAAATAACCAGTTAATAATAGTTATAAAAGGATCCAAGATGGCAGCAAAGATAATATATCCTGTCTGCTCAGAGAGACTGAATCAAGGGACTGGGTTGAAAGATTCATAACAAGAGCTGGAATACCCTGTGTTAGAGGGGTCCACACTGTCTGAAAGATGGGTGGGTCTGACCTCAGGCCACATAAAATGGTCTACAAAGACATCACTGTTTCCTGTGGGCATATACCCAGGCCCCAGAGATTGGACGTCTGTATGAGAGCTGGATGTACAATTTACATCTCAGACTCTGTGTATGGGAGTAAACAGTGAGCTGCAGGACACCAGAGTCTGATTCTTCAGGCTCAACTGAAATTCCAGGCTTTGGAGCACAGGAAGATCTGATCTCAGATCCCCTGGCTAATCCACAGAAATATCCCAGGCATTGGTATGCACTGGCCTGGTCTCCAAAGCCACACACACACTCAACCCAACCCTGTGCATAGCCACACAATCTCAAGCTGAATTGTGGGTTATTGGACCTGGAAAGAGAATTTAGAGAGGAAAACAGAACCTGTAGAAAGAATCAGCCCCAACACAATACAAGACAGGGAAGTAAGAATCTCAGGTGTTGAAGATACAATGGAATAATTTGATGAAACCATCAAAGAAAATGTTTAAAAATTCCTGACATAAAACATCCAAGGAATGAAGGCAAGCACTAAAAGATGAAACCTGGAGTCTTGAAGAGGATTCCAATATGGCATCGTCCAGTATGCAACGTATCTGATCTACTCCGAGGAGACCAGGGACGTGAATGGAGCCACAGACTGCTGGATCTTGGGAACTGTAGGTGAGTGGGGCCCCAAACTCCGCAGACCACCAGTGGGCCTACTCCCTGGACAAGCAATATCCCAGAGGTGCTAAACGCACTCCCGAAACTCTGAAACAGAATCCACATGAAAACTGCAGCTGTCATATAAAGCACAGACTCGCCGTTTGGGGAGAGGATTTTCCGGAACCCCCAGTCAGAGGAGTCTCAGTGAATAGGGTGAATCTGCCCTTGGATCCCTCCTTTCACACCATTCCAAACTGCAGAGGTCACCCACCCAGGCGGATGGAAACACAGGCAGCGGGACGCACCAGAGACAGCTAAAGTGGGCCTGCAGCTCATGGACCATCCTGGGCCCAACCTAATGCTGGACACAATGGACTGAGCCTGTAAACAGAGGCAGTTAGAAATCAGCTTGGACTGCTTCCACAGGTCTATTGGGAGATGTGGGTCGGGCTTGCAGTGTCTAATTGCTGCCCTAGAACGTTGGCAGAGCCTCACAGCCCTGTGGGAAGAGCAGGGACCTCAGCAACTGCCAGCTCTCTGAAATCCTACTGTCTCCAGCCACCAGGCCACAAGGCACTGATTCTGCACTCCCCAAAGGAGATATTCTAGCTGGGTGCACTGGCCCATGAAAGGCAGGAACTCTCACGTTATCGGGAGACGAAACATGGGTCAAGCTTGTAGTGTCTAATTGCTGACCTAGAGTGATCTCGGACCCTCCAGACTTAGCATACTGGGAGAGGCTGGACACTTCTACAGGGTATAGAGACAGAGCTAAAAGACAGCTACAGCCCAGAAGATCTGATCTACCTGGTGTCTTGGCTACAAAGTGACAGGAAGGACAGGCAGCTGGAATCAACCTACACAACCAGAACGTTTGCATACTGACCTTATTCTAGGTCCCAAAACTGCTGATCTGAATTACAGCAGTAAAGTGAAAGGGTCCAAACAGAAACCTACTTTGGCTGACTCAGCCTGGAGCCTACGGTGCAGAGAATATTCTCCAGGAGTGGAAACCAGATTATTTGCCTGTTCCAGGGAAATACTCCTTGATCCCCACAGGCAAGAGCACCCGACCTATAATCAGCCAACAGCTATCTACTCTCAACCAGCAAAGGTCACTACAAACTACCTTCCAACATTGAGTCACCAAAATGACAAGAGGACAGCAAAAGAACGCTAACAAAAACCAAAACAGTGTGACATCTTCAGATCCCAGGAATCCCAATGAAAACAACCTGGAGAACCTAACGGCAATTGATAGTCAAGAAAATGACCTCAAGTCCTTAGTAAAGAAGATGATAATGGAAGAAACAAATAAAATCTGTAAATAAATGCAGGAGGAGGAAAAAAAGAGGGCTGAAGATTTAAAAGAGTCATATAAAGAGGCACTTGAAGAATTTCAGAAAAATACGAATAACCAGATGAAGGAAATCATTAAAACAGTTCAAGACCTGACAATAAAAATGGAAGCTATGATACAGGAACACACAGAAGGAAAACGTGATCGAGAGGCATCAGAGATGAAAGCAAGCATCTCAGAAGTGGCCTTATCTAACAGATTGCAAGAAATGGAAGAACAAATATCGGGACTTGAGGATACAATCGCACAACTGGAAACAACCATCAAAGGAAATACTAAATCTGAAAAGTTCCTGACAACGAACATTCAAGAAATCAAAGACAACATGAAAAGATGAAACTTGGGAATAATAGGTACTGAGGAACAAGAAGACAAACGACTCCACAGCCCAGAAAATATCTTTAATAGAATAATAGAAGAAAATTTCCCCAATTTGAAGAAGGAGATGCATATACAAGAGGCCTACAGAACACCAAATAGAATAGACCTGAAATAAAAATCTTCCCGCTACATAATAATAAAAACGCAAAATATACAGAACAAAGAAAAATATTAAAAGCTGTAAGAGAAAAAGGCCGAGGAACTTATGATGGCAAACCTATCAGAATTACTCCTGACTTCTCGGCAGAGACCATGAAAGACAGAAAGGCCTGGACAGAGGTTTTGCAAACCCTAAGAGAACACAGATGCTAGGCAAGATTACTATATCCAGCAAAACTATCAATAACCATTGATGGAGAAAACAAAAGATTCCATCACAAAAACAAATTCAAACAGTACCTAGCCACCAATCAAGCTTTACAGAAGTTACTGGAAAGAAAACTCCACCCCAAAGGGCCAAACTACAACCAAAACTACATAGGAAATAGATAACTACACCATGGCAAAATCACAACCTCACAAAATCTCGACTGTTACAAATACCAAAAATGAAGGGACTTAGCAATCACTGGTCATTAATATCTCTCAATGTCAATGGTCTCAATTCTCAAAAAAAAAGAGACAGACTGAGTGGGTGCATATACATGATCCAACATTCTTCTACATTTAAGAAACACATCTCAACCACAAGGACAGACATTGCCTCAGAGTAAAAGGTTGGGGGAAAATATTCGAAGCAAATGGTCACAAGGAACAAGCTGGGGTAGCCATTCTATTATCTAATAAAATAGACTTCCAACCAAAATGAATCAAAAAGGATGAGGAAGGACACTTTGTACTCGTCAAAGATAAAGTCAACCAAGAAGACATCACGATTTTGAACATCTATGCTCCTAACACAAGGGCACACACACACATTTGTAAAAGAGCTATTAACAAAACTTGAAGCACTCATTGATACCCACACATTAATAGTGGAAGACTTCAACACCCCACTTTCACTCAAGGATAGGTCTTTGATTTCAAAACTAAGCTGGGAAATAACTTCTTTAACCAATGTCATGAATCAAATGGATCTAAGAGAACTCTCCCCCCCAAGTGCAAATGATTATACCATTTTCTCAGCACCCCATGGAACGTTCTCTAAAATTGATCACATAGTCGGTCACGAAGCAAACATCAACTGATACAAGAAGATTGAAATAATACCTTGTATCTTATCAGATCACCATGGTCTAAGGCTGGACTTCAACAACAACAGAATAACAAAAAGCATTCTAAGACGTGGAAACTAAACAACTTTCTACTTAATGACACATGGGACATGGAAGAAATAAGGTAAGAAATAAAAGACTTCCTGAAATTCAATGAAAATGATGGAACAACATACCCAAATTTGTGGAACACATTGAAAGCAGTGCTAAGAGGAAAATTCATAGCACTAAGTGCTTTTAAAAAGAAAATGGAAACATCCCACACAAACAACTTAACAACACATCTGGAAGCTTTAGAAAAAAAAAGAAGCAGAAACACCCAAGAGGAGTAGACACCTAGAAATAATCAAATTCAGGGCTGAAATCGATTAATTAGAAAAAAAGATAACAATCCAAAGAATCAACAAAACCAAGAGCTGGTTCTTTGAGAAAATTAACAAGATAGACAAACCGTTAGCCAATCTAACTAAAAGACAAAGAAACACTATCCAAACTAACCAATCAGAAATGAAAAGGGAGACATAACAATAGACACCAAAGAAATACAAAGAATCGTAAGAACCTACTTTAAAGGCATTTATGCCACAAAATTTTAAAATCTAAAGGAAATAGACAATTTTCTCGACCGATTCCATTTGCCAAAATTGAACCAAGACCAGATAAACAAATTAAATAGCCCATTTTGCCTATAGAAATAGAAGAAATCATTGATAGTCTCCCAACCAAAAAAAAGCCCAGGGCCAGATGGTTTCAGTGCAGAATTCTCCAGTCCTTCAAAGAGGAGCTAATACCGATACTATTCAAGCTATTCCAAAAGATAGAAATGGATGGAATATTACCAAATTCATTCTATGAGGCCACAGTCACATTGATACCTAAACCCCACAAAGACCGAACAAGAAAGAGAATTTCAGACCAATTTCTCTTATGAACATTGATGCAAAATTACTCAACAAAATACTCGCAAAGCAAATTCAACAGCATATCAAAAACATCATTCACCATGACCAGGTAGGCTTTATTCCAGGCATGCAGGGATGGTTTAACATATGAAAATCCATCAATGTAATCCACCATATAAACAAACTGAAAGAGAAAAACCACATGATCATCTCTCTAAATGCAGAAAAAGCATTTGACAAAATCCAACACCCATTTATGTTTAAAGTTCTGGAGAGATCGGAATACAAGGCACTTTTCTAAACATAATAAAGGCTACATACAGCAAGCCAATAGCCAACATTAAATTAAATGGAGAGATACTCAAGGAAATCCCTCTAAAATCGGGGACCAGACAAAGCTGCCCACTTTCCCCTTATCTCTGCAATATAGTTCTTGAAGTTCTACCCAGAGCAATAAGACATCAAAAGGAGATCAAGGGGATCCAATTGGGAAAGGAAGAAGTCAAATTATCCCTATTTGCAGATGATATGATAGTGTATATAAGTGACCCCCAAAATTCCACCAGAGAACTCCTACAGCTGATAAACACCTTCAGCAAATTGGCAGGATACAAAATAAACTCAAAAAAGTCAGTAGCTTTCCTATATACAAATGGCAAACAAGCAGAGGAAGAAATTAGGAAAATTACTCCCTTCATGATAGCCACCAGCAACATAAAATATCTAGAAATAACCCTAACCAAGCAAGTGAAGGACTTATTTGAAAAAAAACTTTAAATCTCTGAAGAAAGAAATTGAAAATGACATCAGAAGATGGTGGGATCTACCTTCTTTGTGGATCGGGAGAATCAACATAGTAAAAATGGCCATCTTACCAAAAGCAATTTACAGATTCAATGCAATCCCTATCAGAAAACCTAGAAAATATTTTGAAGACATTGAAAGAACAATTCTCAAATTCTTATGGAGAAACAAAAAGCCCAGAATGGCAAAAACAATCTTGTACAATAAAAGATCCTCTGGAGGAATCTTCATACCTGATTTCAAGCTGTACTATAGAGCAACAGTAATTAAAACAGCATGGTACTGGCACAGCAATAAGCTAGTGGAACAATGGAATCAAACTGAAGACCCAGATATGAATCCACACACATTTGCTCACTTGATTTTTGACAAAGAAACCAAATCCATTCAATGGAAAAACGACAGCATCTTCAACAAATGGTGCTGGTCTAACTGGATGTCTGCATGTAGAAAAATGCAGTTAGACCCCTATTTGTCACCATGTACAAAACTCAAGTCCAAGTGGATTAAAGACCTCAACCTAAAACCACAGACATTAACCCAGTTAGAGGAAAAAGTGGGGAAGAGTCTGGAACACAAAGACACAGGAGACAACTTCCTGAACAGAACACCAACAGCCCAGGCTTTAACATCAACATTTAATAAATGGGACCTCAGAGGCTGAGAAGCTTCTGTAAGGCAGGAGACACTGTCAACAGAACAAAGCGACAGCCTACAGACTGGGAAAAGATCTTTACCAACTCTTCATCTGACAAAGGTCTAATATCCAAAATATATAAAGAACTCAAGAAATTAAGCACCACGAAACCAAATAACCCAATAGAGAAATGGGGCACAGAACTAAACAGAGAATTCTCAACAGAGGAATATCAAATGGCTGAGAAACACTTAAAGAAATGCCCGACCTCCTTAGTCATCAGAGGAATGCAAATCAAAACGACACTGAGATTCCATCTTACACCCATCAGAATGGCTAAGATCAATAACTCAACTGACACCACATGCTGGCGAGGATGTGGAGAGAGAGGAATACTCCTTCATTGCTGGTGGGAATACAAACTAGTACAACCACTTTGGAAATCTATATGGTGCTTTCTCACAAAAATGAGAATAGGGCTTTCTCAAGACCCTGCTATTCCACTCCTTGGAATATACCCAGAGGATACACTACCACACAACAGGGACATATGCTCAACCATGTTCATAGCTGCCTTATTCATAATAGCCAGAACATGGAAACAGCCTACGTGTCCCTCAGTAGAAGAATGGATAAAGAAACTGTGGTACATTTACACTATGGAATACTACTTGGCTATTAAAAACAAGATATTTCCAAAATTTGTGCACAAATGGATTGATTTAGAAATTATCATAGTGAGTGAGTTCACCCAGAAGCAAAAAGAGTCAAATGGTATATACTCACTTATATCAAGACACTAGTCTAAGGTGTACGTCCCCATGAAAAACTTTACCTACCAGGAAAGTGGGTCAGAGGGGAGGACATCCTATTGAGACTTTAGGTGAGAGAAGCCTGGGAGAATGAGGAAATAGAAGGATCCAGAGGGTCCTGGAAAACTACAGGCGGGTCTGGGCCCTGGGGTCCTCCTCAAACTATGGCACCAGCCAAGGAAAATATAGGCAGTAAACTTTGAACCCCTACCCAGTCTAGCCAATGGACAGGACATTCTCCACCATTAAGTGGAGAAGGAGATTTGACTTTCACACAAACTCTGGTGCCCCATATTGGACCATGTCCCTTGAATGGGGAGGCCTGGTGGCACTCAGAGGGAAGATAATAGGTCACCAAGAAGAGACTCAATATCCTATGAGCATATACAGGGGGAGGAGGTCCCCCTTAGTCACAGACATAGGGGAAGCGAGTAGGAGGGAAGCAGGAGGGAGGGAGGATGGGAGGATACAAGGGATGGGCTAACAATTGAGATGTAATATGAATAAGTTAATAAAAATTTAAAAAAAGAAAGACATAAAAAAGAAGCTGCTGACAATTGATAGCTATATAAAAGTATCACATATTAAATAAAATATATAAAGAATGAAAAAAAGAACTTTCATTTAATTATATAGAATGACAGGCAAAATATTTTAAAAATTTAGCCATTGGCTATTTGCATTTAGTCACCTCGAAATAAATAAACATTGGATTAATATGTTCTGTGTAGGTGACAATAACACTTAAATATTTTGAACTAAAATATTTTTGTATGAATTATTCTAAGCTACAACATTATTACATTATTGATTGGATGATGTATATAAAATAAGGATTACAGTAATCTTAATATTTCATACATCATGTCTGAAGCTTCATCCCTCCCCCCCCTTACTGAGTATTATATAACATCAGACATTTGAAAATTGGTCTCTGGATGTTACAAAATATCTTCCATCTCATTCTTAGATTCTCATAAGTATAAGAGAAATATTTCCCTGTATATTAATAAAACAGAATTTTTATTTGCTACCAAACAGTAACATGGCAGGATCTAGCATTTTGATGCCATATTCTGTTCTGCATTGAATCCTGTACATATGTGGTGTGCACAAATCATGTAGCAACACATATATACATGCAAAGAGAATGAAGAAATGTTTTAAAGATCCATGACTAGAATCTAATCTACATAGAGTTTTTGAAGAGATAAATCATTAAGAAAAATCTATAAAATACACACAAACTGAAGTTTGATTATCAAAATTGTTACTTGAGAAAATGTGATCCTGACAAGTGAAAATGAATCACAGTGTCCATAAACACATGAGGGTTACTGTTTTCTATTGTTCAGGAAATTGTTGATGTTTGTATCTCTACCTAAGACCTACTTAGGAAAGTTATATGTATTATTTTTTCACTTGGTTTTTTTTGACAAGTTAAGTATCTCAGAGGGGGTAGGAGATGAAGATAAAAATGAAGGTTTCTGTACAGCAGCAACACTCATTTGTCTCATTAGAAATTTCATGTCAAAAAAACGAAAATGCTCAAAACACAACAGTGAGAGCTTCTCTCACTAAAACTAAGCACCCTGATTACAAAAAAGTGAGAAAAACAGTGATTTCACTAAGTTGCTTACAACTGGGTGGATAGACCAAAAATAGTATATTGTAAAGCATCTCCTCTAAGGCAATAATCCTATTTCTAAAGAAATTCAATAAATACTTACTTCATGTTAAGAAGTTGTTTCTTTGGTCAGAAAATGTGTAAAATCAGTTTTTGAAGGCACAGTACTTCTATGTGACAGTGTGTTTGAGAAGAAACACACAGTAACACATATTTATCAAGGCAAAGTCACTATTTTGTGAAAAAATGAAAACGCTCAAAACAAATCATGAGGGCCTCTCTCACTAAAACTCAGCTCACTAAAACTCACCATAAAAAGGGAGAAAAACATTGATTAAAATAAGGCCCTTACAACTGTATGGATAGACCAAAAATAGTGTATTGTAAAGCATCCCCCCTAAGGCTAAAATCCCATTTCTAATGAAATTGAATAAATTTTCCTTCATGTTAACAAGTTGTTTCTTTGGTCAGAAAATGTGTAAAAACAATGAGTTTTTGAAGGCACAGTACTTCTCCGTGACAGTGTGTTTCAGAAGAAGCAGACAGTATGGCATATTTTTCAAGGCAAAGTCACCATTTTGTGAAAGAATGAAAACGCTCAAAACACACCCATGAGAGCTTCTCTCACTAAAACTAAGCTCCCTGATCATGAAAAAGTGAGAAAAACAGTGATTTTACTAAGTCCCCTACAACTTGGTGGATAGACCAAAAATAGTGTATTGTAAAGTATCCCCCTTAAGGAAAAAAATCTAAGCAAATTCAATAAATTCTCCCTTCACATTAAGAAGTTGTTCCTTTGGTCAGAAAATGTGTAAGAACAGTCAGTTTCTGAAGCTACAGTACTTCTACATGACGGTGTGTTCGAGAAGAAACACACAGTAACTCATATTTTTCAAGGCAAAATTACTCTTTTTGTCAAAATTTGAAAACACTAAAATGCACCAGTGAGAGATTTTCTCACTAACACTAAGCTCCCAGACCATAAAAAGGGAGAAAAACATTGATTAAAATAAGTCCATTACAACTTGGTGGATGGACCAAAATTAGTGTATCATAAAGCATCCCCCCCTAAGGCAAAAATCCCGTTTCTAACGAAATTGAATAAATTTTCCTTCATGTTAAGAAATTGTTTCTTTGCTCAGAAAATGTATAAAAACAGTCAGTTTTTGAAGGCCCAGTACTTCTAGGTGACAGTGTATTCCATTTTTAAAAACATAGTAACATATATTTTTCAAGGCATAGTAACTATTTTTGTGAAAAAATGAAAATGCCCAAAACACACCCATGAGAACTTCTCTCACTAAAACTAAGCTCCCTGATCATGAAAAAGTGAGAAAAACAGTGTTTCAGTAAGTCTTTTACAACTGGGTGTTTACACCAAAAATAGTGTATTATAAAGCATCCCTCCTAAGGCAAAATTCCATTTCGAATGAAATTGAACAAATTCTTCCTTTACTTTAAGAACTTGTTTCTTTGGTCAGCAAATGTGTAAAAACAGTTTTTGAAGGCTGGAGGAATGTCTCAGAGGTTAAGAGCACTGGCTGCTCTTCCAAAGGTCCTGAGTTCAATTCCCAGCAGCCACATGGTGGCTCATAACCATCTATAAGGAGATCTGGTGTCCTCTCCTGGCAGGAAGATGCATATGCAGGCAGGACATTGTATACATAATAAATACATCTTTTTTTAAAAAACAGTTTTTGAAGGCACAGTACTTCTACGTTACATAGTGTTCCAGAAGAAACACAGAGTTAAGCATATTTTTCAAGATAAAAATCACTATTTTTGTGGGGAAAAAAAAGGAAAACACTCAAAAGACACTCATGAGAACTTCTCTCACTAAACTAAGCTACCTGAACATGAAAAAGTAGGAAAATCAGTGATTCCACTAAGTCCCTAAAAACTGGGTGAATAGACCAAGAATAGCGTATTGTAAAGCATACCCCCTAAGGAAAAAAATCCCATTTCTAACAAAATAGAATAAATTCTTCCTTCACGGTTAAGAAGTTATTTCTTTGCTCAGAAAATGTGTCAAAACTGTCAGTTTTTGAATGCCAGTACTTCTAGGTGACAGTGTATTCCAGAAAAAACACACGGTAACACATATTTTTCAAGAAGTCACTATTTTTGTGAAAAAATAGAAAATGCTTAAGAACACCTGTGAGAGCATCTCTCACTAAAACTAAGCTCTCAGACTGAGAAAAAGTGAGAAAAACAGTGTCTTCACTAAGTCCCTTACAACTGGGTGGATAGACCAAAAATAGTGTATCATAAAGCATCCCCCCCTAAGGCAAAAATCTCGTTTCTAAGGAAATTGGATAAATTCTTCCTTCACATTAAGAAATTTTTTTCTTTACACAGAAATGTGTAAAAACTGTGAGTTTTTGAAGGCACAGTACTTCTAGGTTACAGTGTATTCCAGAAAAAAAACACAGTAACATATATTTATCAAGACAAAATCACTATTTTTGTGAAAAAATGAAAATACTCAAAACAACTTGTGAGAGCTTCTCTGACTAAAACTAAGCTCCTAGACCATGAAAAAATAAGAAAAACAGTGATTTCAATAAGTGCCTTACAACTGTGTGGGTAGACCAAAAATAGTGTGTTGTAAAGCATCCCCCCTAAGACAAAAACTCTGTTTCTAACGAAACTGAATAAATTCTAACTTCATGTTAGAATTTCTTTGTTCAGAAAAGGTGTAAAAACAGTCAGTTTTTGAAGGCACAGTACTTCTACGTAACAATGTGTTCACGAAGAAACCCACAGTAATTCATATTTTTCAAGGCAAAGTCACTATTATTGTGAAAAATGAAGATGTTGAAAACACATTTGTGAGAGCTTCTCTCACTAAAACGAAATTCCCTGATCAAGAAAAGGTGAGAAAAACAGTGATTTCACTAAGTATCTTAAACTGGGTGAATAGACAAAAATAGCGTATTGCAAAGCATCCACCCTAAGGCAAAAATCCTGTTTCTAACGAAATTGAATAAATTCTTCCTTCAAGGCAAAAATCCCGTTTTTAAGGAAATTGAATAAATTCTTCCTTCAAGTTAAGAAATTGTTGCTTTGGAGAGAAAATGCACAAAATCAGTCAATTTTTTTTTTAAGGCAAAGTACTTCTAGGTCACAGTGTGTTCCAGAAGAAACACACAGTAATGCATATTTTTCAGGCAACGTCACTAATTTTATGAGGAAAAAAATGCTCAAAACATACCCATGAGAGCTTCTCTAAATAAATCCCATTTCTAAAGAAATTGTATAAATTCTTCCTTCACATTAAGAACTTGGTTCTTTGGTCAGAAAATTTTTTAAAAAATCAGTTTTTGAAGGCACAGTAAATCTAGGTGAGAGGGTGTTCCAGAAGAAAGACATAACAATGCATATTTTTCAAGGTAAAGCCACTACATTTGTGAAAAATTGAAAACATTCAAAACACACCTGTGAGAGCTTCTCTCACTAAAACTAATCTCCGTGACCATGAAAAAGTGAGAAAAGCAGTGATTTCACTAAGTCCCTTACAACTCTGTGGATAGACCAAATTAGTGTATTGTAAAACATCCACCATAAGGCAAAAACCACGTTTCTAAAGAAATGGTATAAATTCTTACTTCACATTAAGAAGTTGTTCCTTTGGTTATAAAAGGTGTAAAAAGTCAGTTTTTGAAAGCACAGTACTTCTACATGACAGTGTGTTTCAGAAAAAAACACACAGTAATGCATATTTTTCAAGGCAAAGTCACTAATTTTGTGAAAAAATGAGAACACTCAAAACACACCTGTCAGAACTTCTCTCCCTAAAACTAAGCTCCCTGATCATGAAATAGTGAGAAAACAGTGATTTCACTAAGTCCCTTAAATCTGGGTGAATATACCAATAGTGTATTGTAAAGCATGCCCCATAATGAAATTGAAGAAATTCTTCCTTCACGTTAAGAAGTTGTTTCTTTGGACAGAAAATGTGTAAAAACAGTCAGTTTTTGAAGGCAAAGTACTTCTATGTAAAGTGTGTTCCAGAAGAAACATACAGTAATGCATATTTTTCAAGGCAAAGTCACTACTTTTATGAAAAAATGAAAAGTTTCAAAACATACCCATGAGAGTTTCCATCATGAAAACTCAGCTCCCTGATCATGAAAAAGTGAGAAAAACAGTGATTTTACCAAGTCCTTTACATATGGGTAGATAGACCAAAAATAGTGTGTTGTAAAGCATCCTCCCTAAGGCAAAAATCCCTTTTCTAATGAAATTGAATAAATTCTTCCTTCACCTTAAGAAGTTGTTTCTTTGGTTAGAAAATGTGTAAAACCAGTTCGTTTTTGAAGGCATAGTACTTCTATGTGACAGTCTATTCGAGAAGAAACAGACAATAATGCATATTTTTCAAGGCAATATCACTATGTTTTGTTGGGGATAATAGGCCATATGGCCAGTGTTCAGCCATCTTGTCTAAGTGGGCACCTTTAAGTCTATGTTTTTCCCAGAGTTTGCCTTTCACCAGAAACTACTGACCCTGTTGTGAGTCAGCAGTTAAACTAAAGACAGAGATGGAGCAACCCTGTTATGGTTTAGCAGTTAGACTAAAGCTAGATGAAGACAAAGCAAGACCCTGCCTGGAATTCCCTATGTTTTGAGAAAAGTCTGCAGCTGGGTTGCTATAGCAATATGCTTCCCTGCCTCCTGAATTATAAAAGCTGCTGCCTGACTAATAAAGTTTGAGAGTCTGAACAATCAGACTTGTTCTCCTTTCTTATGTCTTGCATTTCTCAACAGGTGACCTCCCTCCCAAGTTTTAGTCGAACCCCGCAGGTTCAGTCAACTGGCGCCTAACGATGGGCTCAAGAAATGGGGCACTCACCTGTCCGTTGCTCTTTAAGGACTGGCCGGTCACCCTGGATCACCACGGACTTCATGCCCATGAGACAGATCAGCTTAGATCGCCACGGACTTTGTGCCTGTGAGACAGATTGACTTGGATCACCATGAAATATCCACCCATGAGACAGATCAGCTTGCATTGCCATGACTTCCCAATTGTGAGACAGGTCGAACAAGGTAAGCGATGGCAATACACATATGGGACAATCACTTAACAAATATGAATTATTTATCAAGGGACTTAAAAGCTCCCTCAAGACATGAGGAACGCGGGTAAAGAAAAAAGGCTTAGTAAATTTCTTTCTCTTTATTAATGAGAAAGAAAATTTAAGTTCAAACACATGTTTTGGTTTCCAAAAATGGGCACTGTGGACAAAAAATGCTAGCAACGGGTAGGGGATTGCCTTCGTGATTATTATAGGTCTTTTGGGCCCAAAAAAAGGTCCCTGTCACTGCCTTTTACTATTGAAATTTGATTAATGATATCTTGTGTGTTAGATACTTTCATGAGGATATTAAAAATGTATTAGATAAAGGTAAAAAATGTCTTTTAAAAAAAGAAAACTTAGAAAAAGTCTGGGGAAATGTAAAAGTTGGCCTATCCAGTCCTCCCTTAAGGACACCTGTTAAGGCCAAAGGCTGTAAATCTCCTCGGCTTGAAGAGTCAGTCCCCTCCCAGACCAGAACTCTAATCAAGGAGTTAGATAAGGTGGCCACCACTCTTCTTTTCTGTCTTCTTTGTCTATCTCTCTGTCTCTCCACATTCTTTAGTTTTGCTTTGGAGCTCGAGTATTTGAGTTAGTCACAATGTCAGGGTTGTTCTTTGTCTGTGTCAGGAGATAATGTACCTCTTGATGGGGAGGTTGGAAGATGTTCCTGACCTCCAGAATGAGCAGTCAATCCCCCCTCCACTTGGGAAGCACTTTCAGCACGCCTGATAACCAGGTCTGATTGCTCACTGGGTTCCGGTTTTGGTGTAGTCCAGCCTATTGTGGCTTTTTTGGCGCTGTTTTCTGTTTTTGTTTATTTGTGTCTATTTGTGTGGACTTTCTCACTATGAGACAGAAAGAATCAGCCCCCTTGACTGTTATCTTAGACTACTGGACGAACTGATGAACTAGGACACATAACTTGTCACTCATAGTGAAGAAAGACAAACTTGTCACTTTTTTTGTCTTTGTCTGGAGTTTAAATGTTGTTTTATATATTATATTCTGTTGGGGAAGAAAAGAACAAAATTTCATCTGATGGCCGTTAGTTCTAACTCATTTCAATGATTCATAAGAAAAAGAAACAACAAAAATTGATAAACTAGCTCTGTCCTTAGAGCCAGGCTGTTTGGATCAAATTGGCAGGAAGCCCAGGGCTGCTTGAACTCCTAATGATGTGCTCTAAACTCCAGCCAGCCCAAATCCCTCAAACATGGCAAATGTAAGGTCACTACTCACAACAGAAAAAATTAGGTGGTTAAAAAAATATGATAGGTCTTTCCAGGTAATGGTAAGCAATGATCAGATAAATCCACTGGTAAGTTCTTTTTCAGTCCTAGTCACTCCTTGGACTCCTTGGTGATGGGCTCTGAATAACTTTCACTATAGAGGCTGTGCATTTTCAACAGGGGCTTGTATACAGAAACATCCTGGACAGGATGCCAACTCAGATACTCCTGGTTTCTCTATTGTCTTTCACAGGTTCTGCCTTTCACATTTAACATTTAGGTGTAAGATCCTTTTAAATTATGCTATAAAATCAAAGAAACATTTTGTCTGTTTTACTACATGTTTGTTTCTTATCGGCCTTAAAGGTATAAATTTATTGTGTTCTGTATATCTTGGTCAAAATCTTTAAAATCTATAACAAATAGTTATGCTTGTAATTTAAGGCCAGAGCCATCCTAACAGCAAATGAAATGAAGCAACTTAAAAAACTAATTTCCAACAGTAATAGACTTTCAGAAAATAAGATTTTAAACAATGTTTCCTTAATAAAGATGTTAAAACTACATCTCCAGCATATATCTGTGAACTTTTATCTAAGAATTGATAATTTGCTTATTAAATATAATGTTTAAAATTTAAGTTCAAACACATGCTTAAAATATATGAGAGCATGTGTGTTTGTTACACAGATATTATGTGATTCAATCCTAGTTCAAAGCACTATAAAAAATCTAGTTTTAAGTTCTCAAAATTATGGTTATGCTCTATGACTTCATTCTTAAACAAATGTAACAGGACTCATTTGCATTAATTATGTTACAGTCAATATAAAGTATTAATAACTTTAAATTTTTCTTTAAATTAAATATATTAGTAACACTGATAAATTTTCTTTAAAAACTGTTATATTCTATAATAATATGCCATATGGAAACCAAAAAAATTTCCAACCACTATATTTATAGATATTGATGCTAAAGTAAAGAAACTCTAATTTAATGGTTATCATTTATGTAATTTCTCAAGTCTTATTGTACATCAAAATCATGGTGTGTAAAACAGGAGATACAAATTAATGCATGGGATAAAATTGCTCAGCTGGAGGGAATCTAAGATGATGGCGAGCAGTGTGGACCGTGTCTGGAAGCTCCAATGAACAATTCAGGGAATTGCATAGATCTCTGAGCCAGGAACACCAAGGTCCCCACACCATAGCAGCAGGAGTACTCCACGGTTAGGAGGGACCAGGGTGCGGAGGACCTGTATGCCCCTGCACACAGGAGGAGCATGGATTTTCTCAGATCAGAGCAGCAGTGGCAGAGGCAGCAGCAGCAGCAGCAGCAGAGACACCAGCAGCACCAGCGTTAGCAGCCGTAGTGGCTGAGATTTGCAGCTCTGAGCCTTCCAGTGGAGGTGATTAGTGTGGTGGCCAGGGGGAGTTGCTGCGGGAGAGGGGACTCTGGACAGGATTTGGGTCACATGGTGTTTTGTCACCCAAACTGGACTCAGCGGACAGTTCAGCCCCAGAGTCCTGGGTTCAGCTCAGTGCGTAGTGCCGGGGAGACGCTGACTCAGCGCAGCAAGCAATTCTGCCCCAGGCACTAGCTCAACGCAGCTACAGATCCCCTGCTGGGACACAGGCTGGGCAGATCGCTCAGTTTCACCCTAGGTACCATCTCAGCACAGCCACGGTTCTCCTGCTGTGACTCAGGCTGGGCAAAGCACTCAGTTTCATCCTGGGCACCAGCTCAGCGCAGCCGCAGTTCTCTGGCTGTGACACAGGCTGGGTGGATAGCTCAGTTTCACCCTAAGCACCAGCTCAGTGCAGCTGCAGTTCTCAGCCCAGAGGCCCTAGCTGGACTTGCTGGGCAGATTTGGCCCAGAGATTTCTAGTTGAGCTGTGCGCACAGGCCCAGCGGCTCCAAGACTCTGGCTGGACTAACCACGCAGTATAGGCCCGGAGTCCTGGGCTGAATTAAGCCTGCAGTGTGAGTCCAGAGTCCCTGGCTGAGCTCAGTGCAAAATTCTGCCCCAGAGACTCGGGTGGAGCTCGGCGTGCAGTTTGGGGCCAGAGTCCCTAACTGTGCTTGGCAGACAGATTGGGCCCAAAAGACTCTAGGGGAGCCTTTGGCACAGTCCCAGCTCTAAGACTCTGGTTGGACACAGTGTGCAGTTTAAATCCAGAATTCCTGGCTGAGCTGGGGAGATGGTGCGGGCCCTGAGTCAATAGCTGACCATAGCACGCACTTTGGGCCAAAAGCCCCTAGCGGAGCTCGGTGCACAGTCCCAGCCCAAAAATTCTGGCTGGACCTTGTGTGCATTTTGGGCCCAGAATCCCTAGCTAAGCTCAGCAGAGGGTTCAGGCCCTGAGAATCTAGCTGAGCTCTGCGTGTGGTTTGGACCCAGTGTCCCTGGCTGGACTTGACAGGGAACCCAGAAGGCTGGATACCTTGGCCTGACCCAGTGTTCATTCAGAGACTCAGAACGATTACAGGACCCACAGCACAGGGGAGCTGAGGATCACTGACTGTGAAAGTCCAAAACGACAGGGCTAGCCTCCTGCCATCGACACCCGTGAAGTATCAGAGCTTCCAGCCTAGGGAAATCGGGAGAAAACTAGTGAATCTATCATCAGACTCCCTCCATCCAACTCTGGAAGCTACCCAACAAAAACAAAGATGGCAAGATATCTAAAGGACAGCATAAAAGCATATGCAAAAAAACCCAAAACAACAAAGAAAACAACCCAGAGAATTCAAATACGAGAAAATTACCTCAAATCCTTAGTAGTGAGGATATTATTGGAGGAAACAAATTAAATTCGTAATCAAATACAGAAGGACGCAGACAAACAGGTGAGAGACATAAAAGAAGCACATAGAGTGGAACTGGAAAAATTTCAGGAAAATGCAAACAACCAGATGAAAGAAATAAATAAAATGGTGCAAGCTCTGAAGACCTATAAAGAAGCAATGGAAGAAACTCGGGAATATACAAACAATCAGATGAAAGAAATTAAAAAAATCAGTTGAAGAACTGAACACAAAAATGGATTCAATGATAAGCACAGAGACAGAAGAAAAACGAGAACGTGAGACCTCAGAGAAGAGGGCAAGCAACACAGAAGCAAGTTTTTCTAACAGACTCCAAGAGATGGAAGAACGAATTTCAGGTCTAGAAGATACGATCACAGATCTTGAAGCAACCATTAAAGAAAATGCCAAATCTGGAAAACTCCTGACACAAAACATCCAAGAAATTAAGGACACTATGAAAAGAAGAAATCTGCGGATAATAGGCATTGAAGAAAGAGAAGATATCAGTCTCCAAGGCCCAGAAACTATTCTCAGCAAAATCATAGAAGAAAATTGCCCCCAATCTAAAGAAAGAGATGCCTATAAACATACAACAGGCCTACTGAACACCAAATAGAATTGACCAGAAAAGAAAAACTGCCCGTCACATAATAATCAAAAAAAAAACATACAGAACAAAGAAAAATATTAAAAGCTGCAAGGGAAAAGGGACAAATAACATTTAATGGCAAACCTATCAGAATTACACTTGACTTCTCAACAGAGACCATACAAGCCATGAGGAACTGGACAGAGACCCTACAAACCCTAAGAGACCACAGATGCCAGGCCAAACTACTTTACCCAGCAAAACTATCAATAACCATTGATGGAGAAAACAAAATATTCCATGACAAAACCAAATTCAAACAGTACCTATCCACAAATCCAGCTTTACAGAAGATACTAGAAGGAAAACTCCATCCCAAAGGGTCAAGCTACAACCAAAACTACTCAGGAAATAGATAACTATACAATGGCAAAAACACAACTACACAAACAATCGACTGGAAACAACATCACAATTAAGACTCTTAGCAGTCACTGGTCATTAATATCTCTCAACATCAATGGTCTCAATTCTCCAATAAAAAGACACAGACTAACTGAATGGGTGCATAAACAAGATCCAACATTCTTCTGCATTCAAGATCACCCATAACGATAGACATTACCTCAGGGTAAAAGGTTGGGAAAAAATTATTCCAAACAAATGGTCACAAGAAGCAAGCAGGTGTAGCCATTTTAATATCAAACAAAATAGACTTTCAACCAAAATTAATCAAAAGGGATGCAGAAGGACACTTCATACTCATCAAAGGTAAAGTCAACCAAGATGACATCACAATTTTGAACATCTATGCTCCCAATACAAGGGCACCCACATTTGTAAAAGATTTGCTAAAAAAAGCTTAAACCACACATCGATCCCCACACAATAATAGTGGGAGACTTCAACACCCCACTCTCACTGAAGGATAAGTCATTGAAACAGAAACTAAACCGAGAAATAACACCATTAACCAACGCCATGGTTCAAATGGATCTAACAGATATCTATAGAACCTTTCACCCAAACAAGAAAGAATATACCTTCTTCTCAGCACCCCATGGAACCTTCTCCAAAATTGATCACATCGTAGGTCACAAAGCAAGCCTCAACAGATACAAGAGGATTGAAATAATACCTTGTATCCTATCAGATCATCATGGGCTTAGGCTGCAATTCAACAACAACAGAAATAACAAAAAGCCTACACGTATGTGGAAACTAAACAACACTGCTAAATGACACCTGGGTCAGGGAAGAAATAAAGAAATCAAGGAGTTTCTGAAATTCAATGAAAATGAAGGAACAACATACCCAAATTTGTGGGATACACTGAAAGCAGTGCTAAGAGGAAAATTCATAGCACTAAGTGCCTTTAAAAAGAAATTGAAAACATCGCACATAAGCATCTTAACAACACAACTAGAAAAAAAAGAAGCAAAAACACCCAAAAGGAGTAGACATCTGGAAATAATCATATTCAGGGGTGAAATTAACAAATAAGAAACTAAAAACACAGTCCAAAGAATCAACAAAACCAAGAGCTGGTTCTTTGAGAAAATCAACAAGATAGACAGACAGCCAAACTAACTAAAAGGCAGAGAGACAGTATTGAAATCAACAAAATCAGAAATGAAAAGGGAGACATAACAACAGACATTGAAGAAGTACAAAGAATCATAAGATCCTACTTTGAAGGCATATATGCCACAAAATTTGAAAATCTAAGGGAAATGGACAATTTTCTTGATCAATTTCACTTGCCAAAGTTTAGTGAAGAACAGATAAACAAGCTAAATTTCCATTTCCCCTACAGAAATAGAAGTCTCCCAACCAAAAAAAGCCCAGGGCCAGATGGTTTCAGTGCAGAATTCTACCAGACTTTCAAGGGTGAGCTAATACCGATACTCTTCAAGCTACTCCAAAAGATAGAAATGGATGGAATATTACCAAATTCATTCTATGAGGCCACAGTCACATTGATACCTAAACCCCACAAAGACCGAACAAGAAAGAGAATTTCAGACCAATTTCTCTTATGAACATTGATGCAAAATTACTCAACAAAATACTCGCAAAGCAAATTCAACAGCATATCAAAAACATCATTCACCATGACCAGGTAGGCTTCATTCCAGGTATGCAGGGATGGTTTAACATATGAAAATCCATCAATGTAATCCACCATATAAACAAACTGAAAGAGAAAAACCACATGATCATCTCTCTAAATGCAGAAAAAGCATTTGACAAAATCCAACACCCATTTATGTTTAAAGTTCTGGAGAGATCGGAAATACAAGGCACTTTCCTCAACATAATAAAAGCTATATACAGCAAACCAATAGCCAACATTAAATTAAATGGAGAGATACTCAAGGAAATCCCTCTAAAATCGGGGACCAGACAAAGCTGCCCACTTTCCCCATATCTCTGCAATATAGTTCTTGAAGTTCTACCCAGAGCAATAAGACATCAAAAGGAGATCAAGGGGATCCAATTGGGAAAGGAAGAAGTCAAATTATCCCTATTTGCAGATGATATGATAGTGTATATAAGTGACCCCCAAAATTCCACCAGAGAACTCCTACAGCTGATAAACACCTTCAGCAAATTGGCAGGATACAAAATAAACTCAAAAAAGTCAGTAGCTTTCCTATATACAAATGGCAAACAGGCAGAGGAAGAAATTAGGAAAATTACTCCCTTCATGATAGCCACCAGCAATATAAAATATCAAGGAATAACCCTAACCAAGCAAGTGAAGGACTTATTTGAAAAAAAACTTTAAATCTCTGAAGAAAGAAATTGAAAATGACATCAGAAGATGGTGGAATCTACCTTCTTTGTGGATCGGGAGAATCAACATAGTAAAAATGGCCATCTTACCAAAAGCAATTTACAGATTCAATGCAATCCCTATCAGAAAACCTAGAAAATATTTTGAAGACATTGAAAGAACAATTCTCAAATTCTTATGGAGAAACGAAAAGCTCAGAATAGCAAAAACAATCCTATACAATAAATGATCCTCTGGAGGAATCTCCATACCTGATCTCAAACTGTACTATGAAGCAACAGTATTTAAAACAGCATGGTACTGGCACAGCAACAGGCTGGTTGATCAGTGGAATCGAATCGAAGATGCAGAAATGAATCCACACACACATGGTCACTTTATTTTTGACAAAGAAGCCAAATCCATTCAATGGAAAAAGGATAGCATCTTCAACAAATGGTGCTGGTCTAACTGGATGTCTATGTGTAAAAAAATGCAACTGGACCCATATTTGTCACCTTGCACAAAACTCAAATCCAAGTGGATTAAGGACCTCAACATAAAACCAGAAACACTAAGTCACTTAGAAGAAAAAGGGGGAAGAGCCTGGAACATATTGGCACAGGAGACAACTTCCTGAACAGAACACCTACAGCCCAGGCCTTAATGTCAACAATTAATAAATGGGACCTCATGAGGCTGAAAAGCTTCTGTAAGGCAGGAGACACTGTCAAGAGAACAAAGTGACAGCCTACAGACTGGGAAAAGATCTTCACCAACCCTTCATCTGGCAAAGGTCTAATATCCAAAATATATAAAGAACTCAAGAAATTAAATACCACCAAACCAAGTAACCCAATTGAGAAATGGGGCTTGGGCCTAAACAGAGAATTCTCAACAGAGGAATATCAAATGGCTGAGAAACACTTAAAGAAATGCTCAACCTCCTTAATCATCAGGGAAATGCAAATCAAAACAACTCTGAGAGTCCATCTTACACACATCAGAATCGCTAAGACCAATAACTCAACTGACACCACATGCTGGCGAGGATGTGGGGAGAGAGGAACACTCCTTCTTTGCTGGTGGGAATGCAAACTGGTACAGCCACTTTGGAAATCTATCTGGTGTTATCTCAGAAAAGTGGGAATAGGGCTTCCTCAAGACCCAGCTATTCCACTCCTTGGAATATATCCAGAAGATACTCCAGCACACAACAAGAAAATTTGCTCAACCATGTTCATAGCAGCCTATTCATAATAGCCAGAACATGGAAACAGCCTAAGTGTCCCTCAATAGAAGAATGGATAAAGAAACTGTGGTACATATACACTATGGAATACTACTCAGCTATTAAAAACAAGGAATTCCCGAAAATTGTGGATAAATGAATTGAGCTAGAAATGATCATAATGAGTGAGTTAACCCAGAAGCAGAAAGACTCAAATGGTGTATACTCACTTTTATCTGCATACTAGCCCAAGGGGCATGTCCCATGAAAGCCTTCACTTACCAGGAAACTGGGACAGAGGGGAGGACATCCCATTGAGTCTGGATGAGAGAAGCATAGGAAAATAGCAAAGTAGAAGGATCCAGATGGTCCTAGAAACCTACAAATAGAACATTATGGTAGGCAGATTTGGGCCCAGGGGCCCTGCTCAAACTCAGGCACCATCCAAAGACAATACAGGCAGTAAACTTTAAATCCCTACCCAGATCTAGCCAATGGTCAGAACAGTCTCCACAGTTGAGTGGAGAATGGGATATGACTTTCTCACGTACTCTGGTGCCTCACATTTGACCATGTCCCCTGGAGGGGGAGATCTGGTGGCACTCAGAGGAAGGACAGCAGGTTACCAAGAAGAGACTTGATACCCTATGAGCATATACAGGGGGAGGTAATCCCCCTCAGGAAGAGTCATAGTGGAGGGGAATAAAGGGAAAATGGGAGGGAGGGAAGAATGGGAAGATACAAGGGATGGGATATCCATTGAGATGTAACAAGAATAAATTAATTTAAAAAATTAATATATTCAAAAAATTAAAGAAAACAGCATATGTAGTTGAGATTCTCAAACACACTAATAAAATAAATGTAAATAAAATAACGAAAAAAAATTGCTCAGCTGTTACTGTTTCCCTACATTAAGGGCAAAGCCATTCCAGTAAAAAAAAATGGGTATATTTGAGAATACAGAAAAATATATGTTCTGGCAAACAATGGTATATATTCACTTATAAGTAGATATTAGTCCAACATAGATGTTCTCTTAGAAACTCCACCCAGTGGAGGATTGGGACAAATACTGGAAATCATTGCCAAACTCTGGGCAAAGGGCTGTGAGTTATATAAAAGAGTGGCCCAGATAAAAATCATTAACAAGTATTTAAGATTATGCATAAAAGGTAACTTAATAAAAATCATTAGAAATAGATGACATGGGATTGAGACAAGGATCCCATACTTGCCCCACTATATAAAAATTAATTAATTAATTAATTAATAGTTTAATTAGTTAATATTGTCTATATCTTGATTGATTGCTAGTGGGTTTTAAAAGTTACAATAGTAATTACAGACATAATAATAAACATTCTTAAGCTATACTGGTACTTTAGCTACAACTGGTATGTAAAGTTAAGAACTACTATCACAAACTGTTTAAAATAAATAAAGCTTATGGTTTTGTTAGGTACTAGCTCAGTTAATCAAAGGTGTTTTCTAAAAATAATCAGCCAATATATAGCTAGAAACAAGCAATTCAGATATACTAAAATTAAACAGACGTGGTCCTCTAGCACTTATCTACAGACTACAGATTATAATGTTCTGTTTTATGTTTATAAAATATAAGTTAGAGCCAACAACTGAAGACAGATGAGGATTGAGCATAGATAGGCTGGTCCTCAAGCTTATCAGAGATCTGCTAAATATGGCATTAATTATATTTAAACTAATTAAGACAGAGATTCCCACATCCTAGCAGTGGATTCCTATGTTTAAAGGTCTGAAAAAATGTTTAATATTTGAGGGTCTAAGAAAGTGTTTAAGCCTGGTGTGGTGGCGCATGCCTGTAATCCCAGCACTCGGGAGGCAGAGGCAGCTGGATCGCTGTGAGTTCGAGGCCAGCCTGGTCTACAAAGTGAGTCCAGGACAGCTAAGGCTACATGGAGAAACCCTGTCTCGAAAAACCAAAAAAAAAAAAAAAAGAGTGTTTAAATGTTGGTAAGTACAAGTTACAGATTTAAAATAAGAGCAGTGGTTTAAATAAACTTGTAAAATACTGGCTGCTTGTTAAAAATGAGTCTGTCAAATCTGTATATCAAGTCTTCTGGACAAAAAAAAATGTTTATGCTTTTACTGGGTTTCAAATACATAAGCCCACTACCAATGCTTCACCTCTCTTCGCCTCCATTCAAAGTTGTATTCACTCAGACAGTTCCCTTTCTTTATAGGACACATTCATGCTCACTCTGGTCTGCTCGGTCCCTTAGCAGAGGGTAATGCCTTAACAGATAGGGCTACTCGACTTGCTCTTCTTGTGGAAGTCAACCCTCTCACTCAAGCTAAAAAAAACTCATGCCTTGCACCACCTAAATGCATATACCCTTCATCTCCATTTTGGTATCACCCGGGAACAGGCCCGTCAAATCGTCAAACAATGTGTCAAATGTGTCACACTCTTACCAATTCCCCATTTTGGAGTCAACCCCAGAGGCCTAACCCCTGGTGAAATTTGGCAGATGGATGTTACTCACATCCCTTCCTTTGGTAATCTTAAGTATGTCCATGTTACTATCGTTAACTTCAGCTGCTTTATTTTTGCCAGCCTCCATACTGGAGAAGCTTCTAAGAATGTCATTGCTCATGCTCTTGCTTGCCTTGGCACACTGGGAAAGCCTAGAGTAATCAAAACTGACAATGGCCCTGGCTACACTAGAAAAAAGTTTCAAGACTTTTGTCATCAATTACAAATTAAACATGTCACAGGAATACCCTATAACCCACAAGGCCAGGGTATTGTGGAAAGGGCCAATCAAACACTTAAAAATACCCTCCTAAAATTAAAAGAGGGGGAGTGATATCCAATGAAAGGCTGACCCAGGAACATCCTTCACTATGCATTGTTTGTGCTTAATTTCTTGACTTTGGATGCCCATGGCAAGTCTGCTGCTGATCACCTTTGGCATCCTGGAACCAATACTGACTATGCCAAAGTCAGATGGAAAGATCCCCTTACTCACAAATGGAATGGACCAGACCCAGCCCTTGTCTGGGGAAGACGTTCTGTATGCGTATATGATACCAAGGAGGGAGCAGCCAGATGGCTGCCTGAGAGGCTGGTCAAATAAATTGATACTCCTCCTCCCAATGATCTTGATGATGTCGACCAACATATAAATGATCAGGAAATCCAGGGTGGGAGACTTCCCTGAGATCCTTTTTCTTCTCTTACAGATGAGGCTTCTTTGGCTAATATCCTTTGGGATGCTGTTGAAAGGCCAGAAGGTGATCTCCAATCAAGAGGACAACCTCATCAACCGGTATTACAAACCTGGACTGTATTGTCAACACTGGGAGATACCATCCGGTCTATCCCTGGAGACCATCCCCTATGGACCTGGTGGCCAGACCTAACACCAGATATTTTTAAACTTGTAGCCAGACTTGCTACTTGGGATATTCCTAATCATGAGGACAATTTAAGCCCTCCAGCTGAAAAAACTTGTGTCCCAAATGGGGTAGGAAGCTCCTATGGATGCTCTGGACAATTTTATAGAGCCAACCTCCGAGCAGCCCAGTTCTATGTCTGTCCAGGACAGGACCTTATAAGAACCCAACAACATAAATATGGGGGAGCATCTGATTATTATTGTAAAGCCTGGGGATGTGAGACCACAGGTGATGCTTACTGGAAGCCTACTTCGTCCTGGGACCTAATCACTATAAAACGTAACAGCTCTTATGACCCTGCAAACTCAGGAGAAAGAAATTATTATAAGTACCTTGATTCTGGTTGTGCTTTGGCCAACAGTCCCTCAGGACGTTATAAAAACAAATTCTGCAACCCCATCATTATTAAATTTACTAAAAAAAAAAAAGGCAGACTAAACAGAGATTGGTTCAGAGGAAATACTTGGGGATTACGTATTTATTGGAGAGGAGGTTCCCATCCAGGTTTACTTTTAACAGTCAAATTAAAAGTAAGTACATCTTCTATGGCTCTGGGCCCTAATCCAGTGCTGGCACCCCAGACCTTTGACTCTAATCATAAGAAGGACACCACAGCTCCTTCCTTCACTGTCTCCTACACGGAAACTCCACTACAGAGGTTAGGGTTGATAAACACTCGTGATTTGCTACTGAATATCATTAACTTCACTTACTTGACTTTAAATCATTCTCGCCCTGAGCTAACTGATTCATGTTGGTTATGCTATGACTCCAGCCCTCCCTTTTATGAAGGAATTGCAGTAATTGAGAACATCTCCAATTCCTCTGACCATTCTAAATGCCGATAGGCCCAACTAGATAACACCAAGCTAACCTTGAGTTCCCTATCAGGCACCGGGTTATGTATAGGTAAAGTTATTCCCTCCTCCTACCAACATCTCTGTAATATAACCATCACAGAGATATCTTCCCTTTCTGATTATATCCTTCCCAGTAATAACACCTGGTGGGCCTGTAACAATGGCCTCACTCCCTGCATATACTCCCCCCAGTAGTAAAACTACCTTTTGCATCCTTATTCAATTAGTCCCCCACTTAATATATTATACTGAAGAACAATTTTCCCACTACTGGGATCCTGTTACTGAACAAGCCCCACTTAGAACAAAACATGAGCCTATAACTGCAATTACCCTGGCTGTCCTCCTCGGATTGGGCACTACAGGCACTGGGGTGGACATAACCTCTCTTGTTCTCTCCAACAAACATTATTCAGATCTTCTCCTGTCAATTGATGAAGACTTGGGGTGGATGGAAACTGCCATATCCCACCTTGTAAACTCCTTGTCCTCCCTCGCTGAGGTCGTTCTACAAAATAGGAGAAGTCTAGTCTTGCTGCACCTTTAGCAAGGGGGACTTTGTGCTGCCCTCAAAGAAGAGTGTTGCTTTTATATGGACCACTCTGGGGTGGTCAAAGATAGCATGGCCAAGTTTAGAGAAGGCTTAGAAAAAAGAAAAAGACAACTAGAACAGGAACAGTTCCATAACTGGTTCTCCACCTCCCTTTGGCTTACCACCTTGTTGCCCTCCATTCTGGGCGTCCTGGTAGGATTTCTCCTCCTTATCTCTTTTGGCCCCTGGACTTTTAGATGCCTCACTGCCTTTGTAAAACAACAGCTGGATGCTCAAGATTCTCCAGCAATACAGGTGCATTAGCATAAACGACTCGGCAGACCAAGGCCATGATGAGCTAGAACACTAATGTGCCTCCATTCCCCCTTCCTTGACACAGTGAGAATGGCATATACTCAGATATTGCCTGCCATAAGGCATGGGCACCTGCAAGGGGTGTGGGACAAGGTACCACAGGAGGAGGACCAGATTGTCCAACTCTGAGTCCCCTGAGAAGTAAACCTGATTGCATAGAGGTTGATGTCGAAAAATGTCTTGTTCACTGTATGTTGGGGATGCCCACAGACAGGAGATCAGGACCTCCCTCTCCTCCTCAAAAAGACATCTTGATAAGCCAATCTGGCCCTAGGAGGGTCAGGTCAATGCTTCCCCCCCTCTGGTTAATGCCCGCTCCCTCTGGGGACCAAGGCTTACTCATATATAGTGGATCCATCTGCTTCCTCTTTTAATAAAGAGAGGGAGGAGATGTTGGGCATGATAGGCCATATGGCCAATGTTCAGCCATCTTGTCTAAGTCTGCACCTTTATGTCTCTGTCTTTCCCAAAGCTTACCTTTCACCAGAAACTAGCTGACCCTGTTGTGAGTCAGCAGTTAGACTAAAGACAGATAGGGATGGAGCGACCCTGTTGTGAGTCAACAGTTAGACTAAAGCTAGATGAAGACAAAGCAAGATACCCTGTGTGGCAGGACATTATGACCCTGCCTGGAATTCCCTATGTTTTGAGAAAAGCCTGCAGCTGGGTTGCTATAGCAACATGCTCCCCTGCCTTCTGAATTATAAGAGCTGCTGCATGACTAATAAAGTTTGAGAGTTTGATCAATCAGACTTGCTCTCCTTTCTTGTGTCTTGCGTTTCTCAATAGGTGACCTCCCTCCCAAGTTTTAGTTGAACCACGCAGGTTGGGTCACTGGGGGACCTGGTAAAGCTGCAGATTTTGAGCCAGGCTTTACCAGGTCCACCAGCTCCACTGCCACATGACTCAAGAATGCTTTACCTGTGTGCATCTCTGCTCACCCTGACACATGCTTTCCATTGGGAGAAGCAGTTGATCATTGTGCCAACTCTGCACTGGGTGATCTGGAGGGGCAGAGTGATCCACTTCACTTCACAACACTGCAGGGGAGTGGGGAGACTTAGGATCACAGAGATACCCGGCTTTCTCCTTTCCTTCCTTCCTTCCTTCTTTCCTTCCTTCCTTCCTTCCTTCCTTCCTTCCTTTTGTTCATCTCACCACTAGTGCTCCAGATGTCCTTGTGGGGCACACAGGGAAGGCTTCTGATGGGTCTGAGAGCTGGAATGGAAATCATCACAGTAGTGAATTACCAACAGGCATGAGCCCTTTCTTAATTAGGCCTTGATAGGGAGGGGAAGCTGGAGGGCCCTGAGCAGCTCAAGGGAGACAGCAGGAGTGAGAGGCACAGCAGACAACTCAAAGACAGAACCTACTCACTTGAAGTGTTGGTGAGATCACTCTTTAGGCAGACAGTCAGTGAGGGTTAGGGGAACAGAAAGGAACGGTGAGACAGATGGAAAAATATCCTCAGGAAATAAATACCCAGGAACCTTGAAGGGAAGACAGATAGATAAGAAGTGTGTGACTAAGATATGGCTTTTCTGTCATGTTCCCTTAGCACCCGTTTGCTCCTAGGACTTGGGATCATATGACATTTGTGGAGACTGTGATGGCCAAGTTATCTTTAGATACAATGAATATGAGCACTGTGCATGTGCACGTGCGCGTGTGTGGTGTGTTTTGTGTGTGTGTGTGTGTGTGTGTGTGTGTGTGTGTGTGTGTGTGTGTGTGTGTAACAGCCATGGATCATGTATTACAGGTTCTGGAGAAGAGAACTGCTGGCCTCAGTTTGGCGATGAGGACACTCTGTGGGTGCAAAGACACTGATGCCACCTTGGAATCAGCCTTATATCTGCATTATTTGCTGCTATCCCAAGTGAAAATCATTTGTTTGTTTGTTAAGCCAGCCCTTTGGCATGCAGGGCACCTAGCTCTAGTTACTCTGATAATGACTTGGGTAAAGAAGGTGAACACTTCTCACTCTTGCCTAAGGAGGCACAATGGAGAAAAGAAGGTCAAGAAGCAGCGGAGACAGGTGCAGCATGGGTGGAGCAAAATAAATTAAAGGAGAGCCACATTGTTCAATATTCAGAGCTATAATGTACATGAATGGCCAGACAGCTTATTCATCTTTTCCTCAAATGTTTGATCTTCCTCCCAAATTTATTCTGATGGATTTTGCATCAGAGTGAGAAGTGTTGAAATGACACGTCTTCCTTGTGAAAGCTTAGCTGCTTTTGTTCAACTCCATCCCATTCCATTTGGTCTTGTTCTTCCACTTCATTCTGGAAGGTGTCAGAACCCTGTCTGGAAAGGTTTACCAAGGCTCCATCTTGGTACTTTGGTCAAATCTTTGTAAGGGTGTAATTGCTTTAATCATTCTATTACCAAGCCCTCCCCCACCCTCTCTAACATTTGCCAACCTGGAGTAAGTAGGGTGCGTCCTCTTAGGAGGCTGGGTTCTGGGCATATCAATAGTGTGGGGCATTATCAGAGATAAATAGACAGGAATGCCAGTTAAAGAAAAATTTCAAATGCATGAAATGTATTTATATCTCTCTTTTTCCATCCACACTTCTTTCCCCTTGTGTGCATCCTTATGTGAATACCATCTTCTTTTCAAGTCACAGACCACACATGTTATCATCCTGCCATATGTTCATGTGTGTACATATATGGGCATATGTGTGGAATATGTATACATGCTCTGTGTAGCTTCACCCAGGAGGAAGCCTGAAATTTCTTCTCATTTGGGTACATCTGTCCCCACTGGCTGTCTCCAATTTCCCAGGCAAACACTACTAAACTGATGAGCTAAATTATGCTTTAGGGAAAAAGCCAGTATGGTGGTACATGCTTTAATCCCAGAACTCAGGGAAGCAGAAGATCTCTGCGAGTTCAAGGCCAGCCTGGTCTATAAATTGAGTCCATGACTGCCAAGGCTACACAGAGAAACCCTGCCTCAAAACAAACAGAACAACACACACACACACACACACACTTAAATGTGCGTTTATCTCCTATGGATCTTTGAAATTTAAAAGGGGACTTCAGAACTTAATGAACTCATAGAAGTAAATCTTATTTGCTTGAAATCTGGCTGTCATGATAGAAATATTTTAAAAAGCCAGAGTCCCAGTTCTCTGCAGCTCTCACCAGGAGCGTGGTCCGCACTGAACTCAGCGTGCTGGTGGGGTGCAGCTGAGGTCCCAAACTTTGACCAACTCCGAGCTACCTGGGCCACCAAGCTACTGCCTTTAACCTCTTTTGGGAGGAGAGGCCAGAGGGGACACCAGCTTTGTCTGCGCTTACCAGGCCCCTTGGAAAACTCAGGGAGCATGCTTGATTGGGGAGTACCTGTTGGCTTTAAGGTGTTTCGGTCTCTGCTGTGCTTCGTGAAGACGTCCTTTCGATGTCTGGTTGTAATATCAGTTTGCACTTAATTGTTCAAAACTGGGACACCTCTCTCTGGGGCAGAGAAGCCTTTTGCATCTGTGTGAGGGTTGTTTCTCTCTGTTCCCTGGCTCTGTTACTTTGTTGTGCATTTCAGAGACTGGCCCATCAGTAGTTGAAAGGCAGTGACCCCATATTTGGGTTCATTCAGGATAGTTGTCCAAGTTCACAAATCCCACGGTGGGAGTCCAACTCAAGGTTTCACACAAATACAGAGAGAGAGAGAGAGAGAGAGAGAGAGAGAGAGAGAGAGAGAGAGA
>OU015361.1:66336725-66350221 GCA_907164505.1 Acomys kempi | reverse complement strand
AGAGAGAGAGAGAGAGAGAGAGAGAGAGAGAGAGAGAGAGAGAGAGAGAGTGTCAGGTGCTCTCTGTAGCTCTTTGGGGCAGAAACAATGAGTGATTCACTGTCTTCTCTACAAGATTTAGGCAAGCTTTGGAACCACGGGGGAGGTCCAGAGAGGTCCAAAGCACATAGAGGGTCTGTGAAGATGATGTTTCTTCTGAGAGGCTTTGGCACAGATTTCCAGGTTCTTGATGGTAGATTTACTACTTTTAAAGCAGGGGGAGGTGGGAGAGAGAGAGACAGGCAGACAGACAGAGAGAGACGAGGGAGGAAAGAAGAGAGAGATAGGAAGAAAATAATTGGTCTTTTCAACAGAACACTCAGCCATGCAGTCTATGAATTGTGTGCATGATGCTGTTCACTTTACATCTGTTAATGCCTTAAAATTTCTAAAGATCAAGGTAGGCCGTAGTCATTTGCCAGACACTAATGCTTTGATGGAAGATAAACCACATATGTGAAGGTGGTCCTAATAGGAACTGAAAAATTGCTGTGAGGGTATCGTCCCCTTTAATGATTGTTACGTCCTAGTTCAGTGAATCGCTGATGTCAACAGTCTAGCCTTCTAGCTTTATAAGAGTTACTTTGAGCTGGGGCATGGTGGTACATGCCTTTAATCCCAACACTTGGGAGGCAGAGGCAGGAGGATCCCTGTGAGTTTGAGGCCAGTCTGGTCTGTAAAGTGAGTCCAGGATAGCCAATGCTACACAGAGAAACCCTGTCTCGAAAAACGAAAAAAAAAGTCACTTCATCCAGTTAGCTGTAGTACACTTCCTTTTGGGGGTACTGGGGATGGAACCTATGGTCTCAGATATGCCAGGCTGTACAGCTGAACCACATACCAGGCTCACTAACAATCACTTTGGCTCTTTGTCTTGTGCATTCACTCCTCTTCTATCATTACTTTAGCGTTACTCTTTAGAGAGCTTATTATAAGGCAATATGCTCTGTTTATACCAGCAGCAGCCTGGAGAGTCTCTGTGGAGCTTGTTGACTGTGTTGAGAAGCCACTCAGGTTATAAATATTCATCGTCTAGGTTAGTGTGTGTGCATGGGGTGATATCAGCACAGTAAAGAAACTGCCAAATGACTCACTTCTCGGTGTGTATTCCATCATTAGCCACACCTGCCTTAATATGTTAAAGAAAAGTAGGAGCTCGCTGTTACATAAAATGGAGATTCAGTAAAAAAAAAATGGAGGATACTGCTTTTTTCCTCATCCAGAATGAGAAAATAGCAAGCCTTCTCCAAAAACATGACCTCAGAGAAGATGTAACAACACTGACTTAGAAAAGATACTTCCTATAGGAAAAGATAGGGTTTAACTTTTAAAAATATTTATAAACTAATAGAAATTGGCTTTCTCTAATTCATTTTTCATTCCAATTTGAAGACATGCTAATTCCCTGTTTGGACATGGGAAGGCTGGGTCCCTCCCTGACAGCTGGTGTAAATACTATAGAACTGATATCTTTACCAATGTTCAACAGAATTCTTATGGTAAAGTACATGTGTGGATGTGATGTGGTGGGTGATCTTCTCAAAATGGTCAGGATAATCCATGTGACTGTTGAGACCTTAAACATCATGAGGATCCCATCTGAGTACCCCTTCCTGCATGGACACTTGCCCTTGAGTGATGCCCAGGCAAGGCAGCAGTGAGGTGCCTCTCCTCTGCCTGGCTCAGTAAACATCTGGAAGCACGATATAAAATCTGGGGCAGCGTCCTGTTCTTGAACCTGAGATCAAGACTCCTGGCCTGGAAGAGGTTCCTTTTGCTGTGCTTTGCTGCTGTTCTCTGAGTTTTGAGTAGCAGCAACTCTGGGGCTTGCGTTTACCTGAGTACTTGGCCTCGAATATGAATTTGAAACATAGGTCAGGGCCATAAATGTTGTTACTCACAGAAGGAGGCTAAAACTTTGGATCAGACTCTAACTGGAGCTGTGTAGGGTGACCTCAGTAGCAGGCTTGGCTCCCCCATGCCCATCCTCCTGGGTGACCCTGAGCCTACTGGACTCTGACAGCTCTGACTGAACTGATGGGCCCTTAAGGGGCTGATGCACCATGTGGAGTCAGTCTCCCTCCTGTGGGGCATCTGTCCATCTTCCCTGTTTCTCTGGGATGGGCTCACCTGCTGAGACTTAGGTGCTGGAGAGCTTGTGAGGTTCTTGTTTCCCAGAGGCTGCTATGTACTCCTCCCTGTATTCCACTCGTGCTGCATTTCTGGAAGAAGCCAGAGCCCTACACATCATTCTGACCCTCCAGCTTATGACTGCTGCTGTAGCTCACATGTTTTTAGTGCATTCTTTTGTATCTCCCTAGAGAAAAGCAGTGTGTTCTCTTTGTGTGTGATGTGATACAATCTCTAATATCCCAGTTACCTTCTCTGGGGTCTGCTTCATGTAGTAAGTAATGATTTTGTTGTGTTGGAGTTTCTCTGAGAGGGTCACTGTCTATTAGGGAAATGAAAGGCTCTGGGTTGTTAGGTCTCTAAGAGTTCTGCACATACAGATGTATGTCAGCTGAGATGCTGTGGTGGAATGCCAGTGATGCCAGGATGAGATGCCAGTGATGGAAAACCTAGTTTAGTGCAGTGTAAACAAATGGGAGATGACAAGAAGGCTTGAAGGTGTCAGCTGTGGCTGAGGTTGCTTTAGTCCCTCTGTGCACAGCACTGTGTGGGTACATCACTCTGCAAAGAGGGTGAGTGGCTCCTGTAACTTAAGAGAAAGGAGTTTGGTTGAAGAGATGGCACATTTGTTGAGAGTATTTACTGCTCTTTTTAAAAATGTATTATCATGATGATGATGGTGATGATTTACTAACATGACATCCTAACTGTAATCCCCTTGCTCTTATCTTCCTGTCCCTCTCCTCCCTCCCTTTCCATTCTGTTCCCTCACTGAGGAGGCTTGAAAAGCATAGATCTTTGATTTGTTGGCCAGCCTGCTGTATTTACTGAGTTCCTGGATTGCTGGGACTACACAAAGACCCTGAGTCAAAAAGAAAACAAGCAATGGGAATCAGCATTTATCCTCTGACCTTCACATACACACATTTATTCCCCTGATCTGGAACCATAAGGTCGTCTAAGGAGCCTCATATGGCTATATGGCTCTCAGGGAAGATTACAAACCCAAACCTTGACTGATAAGAAACCTATTCAGCAGGAATGCAGGGATTCCTGGAGGTAACCAGCATGCTGAGGACCTAGGCTAAGGTACCAGCCTTAAGCAAATGGCCTTTAGTCATACCTGGAAATGCTGGGATTAAAGGTGTGCATTGCAGCTGCCACCACCTTCACATGGTGCTGGGACTTGAACCCCCAGGTCCTTTGGAAAAGCAGTCAGTACTCTTTTAACTGCTGAACAGTCTCTCCAGCCCTTTGTCTTGTTTTAAATAGATGTTATAACCCTGGAAGTCACTTTGTTAAGTTGGGTAGAATCAAAAAACAGGCAAAATGCAGGGTGTTAGTGGCACAGACCTTTAAGAACAAAACAAAAAAGTGCCAAAACACTTATAGACATAAATAAGAGCTAGAAAAAGAGAAGAAATGAGTGGGACTAATGGAGTACAGGTCCAAGTTTCAAACACATTACAAAAAGAGTGCCTTGGGGGAAAAATAAAAATAAACTTTAAAAAAGAAGGAAGGATTAAAGAGCTGGCTCAGAAGTTAAGAGCACTGGCTGTTTTTACAAGGGTCCTTAGTTCAATTCCCAGCAACCACATGGTGGCTCATAACACTATAATGAGATCTATTTCCATCTTCTGGAGGGCAGGCAGCATGTTGTATACATAATAAATCTTTTTTTAAAACCAAACAAACAAACAAACCCCAGCTCTTGTCCTTCTACTCCAGCTTAATGGAACCTGACCTTTTGACAGTGGGGCACCAAGTTAACAAGTACGCATCATGAGTTGGGTGCTATCTGACCCACCCAGTAAAAACAGGCAATACACAGCAGCAACCTATTACCAATTGAAAGTGCTATGGATATGATATGGCCTGAGTATGTCCTGAGGGCACAAGAAAGTTACATGAGAAAGGTGACCAAAAGCCTATGTTTTCTATTCCTGTACAAAGCCCCCTGATGCCAAGTATACACCTAGAGCCTCATGGGGTGTACCCTATCATCAGACGACAAAGGAAGAGAAGACTATGACATGGTTTACTGAAGGTTCTGGATGTTGTGCAGGCACCATCCGGAAGTGCACAATTGTAGCATTACTATCCTTTCTGGGACAAGCCTGAAAAACACCATCAAAGGAAAATCTTCACAGTGGGAAGAACTTCATGTAATGCACATGATCATACATTTTATTTTGAAGAAGAAATGTCCAGATGTGTGATTATTCACTGATTCCCAAGCTGAAACCAATGCATTGGCTTGATTGTCAGGGTCTTGGAAAGAGAATGATTGAAAAATTGTTGTGAAAGACATATAGCAAAGAAGTAAGTAGATACATTTCTCCAAATGTTTAAAGGATGTAAAGATATTCATGTCACATGTAAATGCTCATAAAAAAGGTGACTTCCGCTGAGGAAGAATTCACTAATGAAATAGATGGAATGATTCATTCTGTGAGTAGTCAGCCTCTTTCCCCAGCCATTCCTGTCATTTTCCAATGGGCCCATGAACAAAGTGGCCATAGTGACAGATGTTTACATAGTACCTTTCATGCACATAATTGCTTCTGCCATAACCACCATCCATGGATGTGCAGAGTGCCTTATCCACTGCAGTAGTGTTCCATACAGTGTTGCTTCTGACCAAGTAACTCGCTTCAAAACAGAGAAATGAGGCAGTGGGACCACTATCATGGATTCCACTGGTATTGCTATGTCCCCTTGTCACCCTGAAGCAGCTGACCTGATAAGAAAGATGGAATGTTCTTTTGAAGATACCATCACAGAGCAAATTAGGTGACAGGCAGCTGGAGAGCTGGAGCAGTGTCCTCCAGAAGGCTGTATGTATATCCTTTGAGTCAGCATCCAATATATGGTATGATTTATCTCATAACCAGGATCCATGGGTCCAGGATTCAAGGGGTGGAAAAGGGAATTGTTCTGCACACTATACCACTAGTGACCCCTTAGGGAATGCTTTGCTCTCTCTTCCTGTGACCTTAAGTTCTGCTGGCCAAAAAGTTTTAGTTCCAGAGAGGTGAGTGCTCCAACCAGAAACTAAAACAAGCATTCCGTTGAACAAGAACCTCAGATTTTCCCCTGCCCAATTTGGACATCTAATGCCCTTAAACCAATAGGATAAGAAAGGAATAATAGGATTAGGAAGACTGGTGGGTTCAGATTACCACAGGGAAATTCGATTGCTTCTCCAAATGGAGGTAAGAAAGCTTATGTATGTTTGGATCACAGGAGATGGTTTTTGCAGTGGTTTTCAACCTTCCTAATGCTGGGACCCTTTAATCCACTTCCTCAGGTTGTGGTGATCCTCAAGCATAAAATTATTTCCACTGCTACTTCATAAGTGCAATATTGCTACTGTTATGATTTTTCATGTAAATATCTGGTATGCAGGTGGTCTTAGGCAATTCCTGTGACAGGGTCCTTAGATTCCCAAAGGGTTTGGAACCCATAAGTTGAGAACCAGTGACTTAGTGCGTTCCTTGCTACTAGAATGCCTTGTGATTAAAGGCAGTGGGAGCCTACAACAGCTTAATCCAGGTGGGATCACAAAGGGCACAGACCTCTCAGGAATGAACACATGACTCACTCCTCTAGTAAAAGCACCAACATCTGTTGAGGTTATGGTCAAGGATGAAGGAAATACAAAAAGGATATTAGAGGAAGGTAGTTATAGAGACCAACTAAAGCTATATGACTAGTTGCAGAAAGGAGGATTATAAGTGATATGAGTGTTCCTGTCATATTTTGTTAACAATGTGTGTGTACAGATATTTGTGCTTTCTTTCCTTAATTTCTTCTTCATGTGATGTAAATCAAGTAAGAGAATATTAATGGTTATCATATTTAAATTTGAGATACTAAAAGAATGTCCCTCGAGGACATTGCAACCTATTCTAACATTATAATGGGTTTACCATTGTACAAAAGATACTTATATCACATTAACCATAATTAGGGTCTGGTTTAGTATATAATGTATTTTCCTTGGACTTGGAATAGTTAGTTACATCATAGTTAGGCATGATTATGACCTGGTTATTGTTTTCATTTGGGAAATTAATTACAGCATAAAAAGATAGACTGTGTTTCAAGTTGACCTGGGAAGGAATTGTGATAGTGTGATGGCTCTTTTTGGTTGTCAACTTTATTACATCTGGAATTAACTATAAACCCAAAAATAGAGGGACACACCTGAGGGGGAATCCTCCCCATCTTAATTACAAGTGGGAAGAGCTACATGTAATCCAGAACTTGGAGGTAGGAAGAAATGCCCTTAATCTGGATCTTGATGGGGGAGGGGGGTCAGACACACCTTTAATCAAGTTGTTTTGAAATTTAAAAAAAACCCTACATCTAATCTGGGCTACACCTTGTGCTAGAAAGCCTATATAAAACATAAAAGAAGGAAGCTTTTACTCTTTCTTTGCTTGCTATTGCCTTTCTAGCAAGCTCACTCCTTCGCTGGCATTAGTGCTTACCTCTTTGGGATTCCAGCCTACACTAAAGTTGCACTGCGACATCAAGGCTCCTGCAGTGAGCAACTACCAGACCTTTGGACATTGCCATCATAGATGGCCATTGTTCAACTAGCTGGTCCACGGCCT
The DNA here is from genome assembly GCA_907164505.1 of Acomys kempi. Taxonomy (NCBI): domain Eukaryota; kingdom Metazoa; phylum Chordata; class Mammalia; order Rodentia; family Muridae; genus Acomys; species Acomys kempi. The sequence goes on along the minus strand of OU015361.1, from coordinate 66,343,430 downwards.
CTTTTTATAAATAGAGAAATTGGCTTGGCATGGTGGCACACGCCTTTAATCCCAGCACTCAGGAGGCAGAGGCAGGCAGATCGCTGTGAGTTCAAGGCCAGCCTGGTCTACAAAGTGAATCCAGAACAGCCAAGGATACACAAAGAAACCTTGTCTCAAAAAACCAAAAAAAAAAATTTTTTAAGAAAAAATAGATAAATTGATTCTATCAGTTCTGTTATTTCATAGAACCCTGACATCAGGTATGAAAGACTCCCCAAGGGAGACCCTCACTCAAGCCTCGGGATGGCGCACACCCAAAGACACACAGACGACCATCTTGCTGTAAACGCACGAGGTAGTTTATTGGTGGAGGTCCAGGTCGACACGTATCTCACGCAGGAGACAGAGGAGTCGACCCAGAAGCCCAGGGGCTTGGGCTTTATATAGGCAAGGGTCGGAGGGGGGCGGGATGTTTTGGCGCGGCCACACACGATTGGTTGTTTCAAACATTTGAACATTAGCATATTGCGTAGGCAGATCCGGGGTAAGGTCAAACTTAGTCACACAGGAACCGTCCTTGGTTCCTGTTTTCCTCAGAACCCGAGAGTAGATGTTTATCTAAGCTAACAACACATCTGGTTAAACTCAAACCTGGAACATTGTGTGCGGGCCTCAAGGGGGATTAAACAAACACCATAAGATTGGATGAGGGGTCTTGGCTCATTTAGAGAGCTAATTAAAAATTCTCTCTCTCATTCCCTTCTTCTTCTACTTGATAATTCTAATCTTAGAATATCTGTTCTAATTTTTGAGTATTATTTTATTCTAAACTAAAAGATTCATACTCTGCCCTGTCAGGGTCTCTTATTAATCAGTATTGTTGTCTTAGTACCATCAGTTGAACAGCACTAATTCTATTTCTAATAAGAGCAAGTAACCTATTTACCACACACGGGCCAAAAATTAAAATCAAGCAGATCACCAACACTGGCCCAGCTAAGGCAGAGAATAGGGTAGTCATCCAGGCACCCCGGGTGAGCCAGGACTTGAACCAGCCTTGTTGAGCTTCCCTGTCCCTCTGTCTCTTATCTAGTCTTTTTCTAAGTTTCTGCATTGAGCCTCTGACCACTCTGGTGTGATTAGCATAAAAGCAACACTCTTCTTTGAGGGCAGCACTCAGCCCACCATCTTTTAAAAACAGTAAATCTAATCCCCTCTTATTTTGGAGCACCACTTCTGACAAGGATGTCAAAGATTTTTTTTAAATTGGAGATGGATTTTTCTAATATCTTTATATCTTTATCAATGGCAGTACTGAGAGCATTAAGGCCCTGATGTCTGGTGGCTAATGTGGCAGCGCCTGTCCCTATTTTAGCAGTGGTGCCTGCTCCCAGTAAGATAGCTAAAGTAAGGGATACAGGCTCTCCCTTGTATCTTTTTTAGGTCTAAGGTCAAATTTATCTTTAAAATTACCAACAGCATGATAGTAAATTCTAGGGATCAGTTGTATTAATACGCAGAAATCTATAGTTGGTTCAAACACACTCATAGACACACAAGGGGTGAGTCCAGTACTGCAGGCCCACCACCGATTGGGTCCTGGTACCAAGTAATAGGTGGTAGCCGTCTTAGGACTAGTAACTGTCTGGTTACACAAATGTTTATGGGAGGCAGGTGGGGTACCCAAACAGAGTCCCAATCCCAATACTTCTGTTAAGGTTAGTTTCTTTTCAGCTCTCTAGGTGCAGGAATGATGGGAGGTTGTATTATTAAAAGCACCATTCATAGCAATCCCCTTGTAGTATGGAGATGTTGTTGCTAAACACATCCAGTAAGATTCAGTAGTGTCAGGACTTGTATCGTTTAAAGCATGGAAGGCACAAAACTGTCATTAGGACGCACCACACTCTCTAGGGTTTTAAACAGAAGTGGTGGTGCACCAAACAGTATCTTAAAGGGTGTCAGTCCCAATGGTCCAGGTGTATTCCGTACCCGGAGCAAGGCAAGGGAGAGAAGGGCTGTCCAATCACCCCCGCCGGTCTCTAAGGTCAATTTTATTAAGGTCTCTTTTATAGTTCTATTCGTCCTTTCTACCTGTCCTGAGCTCTGGGGTCTATAAGCACAATGTAATTTCCAATTTATCCCCAATTGTCTGGCCAGTCCCTGACTTACCAGGGCGACGAAGGCAGGCCCGTTGTCCGACCCAATTACCTTAGGTATCCCGAACCGGGGAAGGATTTTTTAAGTATCTTCTTGGCCACTACATTTGTTGGTTTTTTGTTTTGTTTTGTTTTGTTGTTGTTGTTGTTTTGTGGGGGGGGAAATGTCTCGACCCACCCCGAGAAGTTGTCTATGAAAACTAGAAGGTGTTTATTACCATATCGGGCCGGTTTGACTTCAGTGAAATCAATCTCTTAATAAGTTCCAGGTCGATCTCCCCACAACCGCTTTCCTGCACAGTGTCTGCTGGACCCGGCATTAGTGAGAGCGCAAGCCTTGCAGTTTTTTTACCAGATCTTTTGCTGTCTTTTGTAGTCTGGAGATGTGATAGATAGGGAGACTTATTGACCAGTTCTGTCATCTTTTTGGGCCCTAGGTGGGTAAGGCGGTGTATATTAGCCAGGTATTTTAGCCCCTCTTCTTCTGTGAGGATCTTTTTTTCGGGAATCTCTTTAGCATGTTGGGGCATAAAATTAGCTATTAGAATCATTTGTCCTTGTGCCGCCTCTTTGGCCATTTGGTCAGCCATTTGGTTTCCCCTTTGTATGGGACCGATCCCTAGGAATTTTCTTACCTGGCGAGGGGTGGTTGGGGTCAGGATCTGAGTCACTGTTCGTTTCCTGGCTTCTGTGAGCCACCGTTGTCCATCTTTCAGGGTGTATCCCAGATAGGTCACTTCAGTCCGGCACAGTTGTGTCTTATTGGCCGAAGCCCAATACCCCAACTCACCTTACTCAGCCAGGATTTTCTGAGTCCCAAGCTCGCATTCTTCACGGGTCTCTGCAGCCAATAGGAGGTCATCTACACACTGTAGAAGAGTCACCTGGGGATTATTAGCATGGAAAGGGGCAAGGTCCCCATGTAGGGCTTCATCAAATAGAGTGGGGGAGTTTTTAAACCCCTGGGGCAATCTCATCCACGTAAGCTGTCCAGTTCTTCCATTTTCGGAGTCTCGCCACTCAAAGGCGAACAGGGATTGGCTGTTAGGGTGTAATCTCTGACAGAGGAAGGCATCTTTGAGAACTAGGACTGTATACCAAGTTCGTTCAGGCGGCAGCATACTGAGCAAGTTGTAGAGATTAAGCACCGTAGGGTGGATGTCTTCTTCCCTTTTCTTAACCTCCCTAAGGTCTTGGACTGGACGATAGTCATTGGTCCCTGGCTTCTTTACTGGCAATAAGGGAGGGTTCCATGAGGACCTGCAAGGGACTAAGATCCCCTGTTGTAACAGTCTTACAATGTGGGGGCATATGCCCTCTCTCACCTCTTTGTTCATGGGGTACTGTCGGACCCCAATGGGGGTGGCTCCAGACTTGAGTTCAATTACTACAGGGGGGACCTGTCTGGCCATCTCCATTCCCCCTGTCTCAGCCCAGGCCTGAGGAAACCGAATTAGCCAGTCTCGCAGTTCCTCGGGGGGCTTCCCTTTCTTTTGGTGGAGCCAGTATTCTTCTTCTAGCTGCAGGGACAACACTAAAGTTTGGGGTGTCTCTGTCCCCCAGGACAATTCTGGTCCAGAGGGGGCAAATTTTATCTGAGCCTTATTGTTTTTGCCCTGTTGCCCCAATCACCAATGTCCTTTTGTATTAACCTCTCTCACAGGTCTATTGAGTACAGAGTATTTTGCTCCGGTGTCAACTAGAAAGTCTATAGGGGTCCCCTCCACTCTTAGGGTTACCCTAGGCCCGGGGAGGGGGGCCGAGCCCTGTCTCTCTTAATCTTCATTATCTTTTAAGGACAGCACCTTTGTCTCCTTCTTCTTAGGGCACTCTCGGGCCCAATGGCCCTTCTCCTTGCAATACGCGCACTAATTTTTTTCCAGAGGTGGTCGATCTTCTCTGGGTCTCCTTGGCCCCTGCCTTCTGTTGTCATCCAGGTTCCCTGTCTGCCTAGGCCTGCCTGTTCCCTGAGGCCTTTCTTCTCCTACCACTGCGGCCAATATTTTTGTCAGATTCTTCTCCTGCCTTTTTTTCTTTCTTTTTCTCATCCTCAGCTCTCTTTCTCTTGCCTCTCTTTGGCTGCTGTGGCTGTGGCTGCCACCACTTCTGGTGCACCTGACACCTCTTCTGCCCCAGGATGTGGAGGATCTGTCCATCGAGAGGGTTCAGGGGGCTGGGCTGGGTCACGGGAGGTGCTCCGTTACACAGTCACTCACTCCGAAGGGCAGGAGGGTGGAGGAGGCATCGGGGTAGCATCGGTCACCCTCGCACACCCTTGCATGGCTCCCAGCCTGCTCCTGGCCCTGCTGCCACTGGGAGGGCACATAGCTGACAAGGACAACATCACTGGAGCCTCCAGACTCCAGGGGGATGGGGTGCACCCAGAAGTGCTCAAGCATATTGAAAATGGACTGGAACCACAGATGTTGGAGCCGGCACTGACCCTCCTCATTCAGTGACAAGCACAGGTGCTTGGCCTTGCCTTGGAAGTTGAAAGTGAAGACGTATTCACCACATCTTGTGTCACTCAGACGTACCAAGAAGACACCATGTGAGCCAATACCTCCTTCCAGCACTAACTGGGCAGCCTCGAGTCGAGAGAACATGCCGTGGAACCAAGGATAGCCTGAGAGGGGCTGATCCCCCTCACCTTCCTCTGACTCCCTTTTATGATAAACTTTCTCAGCCTCCTTCACCGCATCCCTAATGGTATAATCTTGCAATCCCTCAATGCGCTGTAGTTTCTTTCTAATATCAGGTGCTGACTGTCCAATAAAAGCCATGATTATGGAGGCTCGCTGTCCCTCTGACATAGGGTCAAAAGGGGTATATCTCCAGTAAGCCTCCATGAGCCTCTCTAGAAACACCGAGGGGGGCTCGGTCGTTCCCTGCATGACTTCTCTTACCTTCGCCAAATTGATGGGCCTCTTTGCGGCCCCTCTGAGACCCGCCACCAGAGCCCGGTGGTAAATGGACAGCTGTTCCCTACCTTCTGCCGTGTTGTAGTCCCACTGAGGATGGGTCAGGGGGAATCCTTCATCTATTCTGGCCAGGATCTGGACAGGGTGTCCAGCGTCATCTCGGATATTCTTTTGAGCCTCAAGGAGAATTCTTTCTCTCTCCTCGGTGGTGAATAAAACCTGCAGAAGCTGCTGACAGTCATCCCATGTGGGTTGGTGGGAGAACATCAGGGACTCTATCAGACCTGTAAGTCCCGTAGGGTTCTCTGAAAAAGGTGGGTGGTTAGTTTTCCAATTATAGAGATCGGAGGAAGAAAAAGGCCAATACTGTAGGAGTTGTAACTCATTTTTTTGCTTGTCAGGGCTGGCCCGACAGCCCTAAGGGCCAGAGCCATGGTAGAATCAGGCCCCTCAGGGGTTGCTTCATGGTGGCTCCTAGTGCCCACCGAGGGTCCATCATCCGTGGCCCCGGAAGCCAGGGACGGGGGTGAGGTGGAGGCTGCTGGCTGGGGAACTCGAGGATATGGTGGAAGTAGGGGCATGGGCCATTCAGGGGGTTCTGCTATGTCAGGATATATTTTAGGGATGGGCTCCGGTGGTGCGCTGGGCTCACTTCCTCCATGTTGCCATGGTTTCGATTTCTCCTCCACGGCGCCTTCTCGCACCGCCAAGACTCGGAAGCTTGGTGGGCGAGGTGGAATGAAGGGCTTGACCCACGGGGGTGGGTAACGGGCCAAATCTTCCCACACAGTGATGTAAGGAAGGCTATTGGTCTAGATGCGACCCTGATGCTTCCTGAAAAATAACTGCTCTAACAGCTCTAATAGCAGGTAAATCAAAAGTTCCCTCAGGTGGCCAGCCCACATAGAAAGTCGGCCATTCTGAGGCGCAAAAGTTCTGCCAGGGTCCTTTCTTAACTTTTGCTGATAGATTATGTCCTCTCACCCTAACATCTGTCCAATGGTCCAAAGTCAAAGATAAAGGGGTCGTCACAGTCTGTCCCATTTCAAAAAAACAAGAAGCACAAAAACAATACAATTACACAAGACACTATCACATCCAAGCACCCTCGTCCGCGTCTGGACTTGCACAGCCAACCAAACACAAGTTCCGATTGGGTAGGCTTCCACACCTTCCCCTCAAGAAGGAGCACTCCGTCTCCTTCGTCCCGAAAAGAGGCAGTCAGGTTGTCCTGACTCCCCTTCACCCTTAGGGCATCCCCCAGGGTTGCAGCCTACGGCCCTAGCACATATGCCTCCTCAGCCACTGGGTCCTTACAGCCCAGAGCAGCAGCTGCCAGAAACTGAAACCAAGACACAAAATCAGCAGCACCGCACTCAAACACACAAAACTCACACAGACCTACCTCCAATGGGTCGTTGGGCGTCTTCAGTGGTTGCGCAGATCCAGGGCAAGCCCCCAAAATGAAAGAGCCCCGAAGGGAGACCCTCACTCAAGCCTCAGGATGGCGCACACCCAAAGACACACAAACGACCATCTTGCTGTAAATGCACGAGGTAGTTTATTGGTGGAGGTTCAGGTCGACACGTATCTCACGCAGGAGACAGAGGAGTCGACCCAGAAGCCCAGGGGCTTGGGCTTTA
>OU015361.1:66317320-66336715 GCA_907164505.1 Acomys kempi | reverse complement strand
TCCCTCACGACTCGATTGAACTCAGGCTTGCCTGGGCTAGTTGGAGATTGGGAATGACGTGTGTGTGTGTGTGTGTGTGTGTGTGTGTGTGTGTGTGTTGACTTGAAGTTACTCGGGGCAGCTTTGGAGGCGCCTCCCAGCAGATAATCGAGGGTGAATTGGGTGAGTTAAACTCATCCGCTCTCCTTGTCCACAGCTTTACCTTCTGTTCCAGCCGCCCACAGCCAAGTAGTAAGTCAGAGACTTCAGAAATAAAGAATTCATGAGTTTTAATCACACGAGCTGTTCTACCAGGTTAGGCATTTTATTCTAAGTAGTGTGGTGAGCTCACATAACCTCCTTTTACTTAATCATGGCTCCATACACTGTGGGGGGTGGGGCGTTTACAATGCAAAGAAACCAGTGCTGGGAGGACAGGCAGATGGATCATGTTTTCAGGCATCTACTGGAGTCTCAGAATTTATTCCTCATGGGGAGGGGGGGCGCTACTATATGCATCTCTACTCTGCCCTGTTCACGTGTATCGTCTCATTAGGAAAAAACAGTTTCTTGCAGAGACTTCACCTGTGGGGTGGTACCCGCGAGTTGATGCTGAAGCTGGCCTCAGAAGCAGAATGTCACAAGCCTTGTGCTCTGCAACCTGGGCTGCACCTGACTCTCCCACCCTCACGCCCACTCCCCGTGTGAATGACAGATTAAACAAAGGGCTTGGTGTGCACCAAAGCTGCACCGGGAAGTGGTTTAGCTACTTTAAGGGATTGAGATGAAGGCATTCATCTAAAGTTTGTCAAGACACGTAAGGAAGTCAGAGGTTAGGGCTCAGCCCCTGTCATGCCAGGGCTTGGGAGGCCGACTCCGAAAGACCCTGAGTTCCAGGCTAGCCTGGGTGACATCGCAAGTAAAGAAGTCTCAAAAGAAGGTCAGGGGTGAGAAAACGGGGGACATCTGAAGTGGCTGGAGCACAACATATTTCTTCCTCCTGGGAGTACCCAGATATCCTTAAAAATAGCCTTTGCGACAACATGGCAGCTCTGTGGGTTCCTTGTAAGGGCTCAGGACTCCCTGAGCCACGAGGAAAATTTTACATTAAGAGATTCTGATTCTGCAAAAATCTTGGGCATAGAGAAACCGGCCAGCCAAAGAGCAGCATAACCTAAGGCTGTGGACAGTAGCCTTGAGGGAGTTACTTAACTCCCACAGCAAGTTCCCTTAGTGGACTGATGCTGGCCTCACGGGAGCAGGAGGTGGGAGAGGGGCCAAGTCTTCCAGAAGTATCAGCTCTGGGGCTTTTTCTCACCAGCCCTTATGAGGTGGCCTGTCAGCATGTGGGCTGTCCTCGCCCTCCAGTCCCTCTGAGGGGCACAGAGCACCTCCCCTGTGGCTATGCTGCTCTGTCTGTCACTTCCCAGCCAGGAAGACTGGTCCTAATAAATTGCTCTTAAGGCCGTTGTCCTTCAGGGATGTCTTATCATTTCATGTATCGTGGCAAACCCCTGGAAGTCTCTTGTTTTGAGGCAGGGTCTCACTCTGTAGTGCAGGCAAGGCTGGATCTCCCTGTGTAGCCCAGGCTGGCCTCAGACTCAGCCTGACCTTTCTTCTACTTCCCAAGTGCCAAAATTGTGTCTAGGAGCCACCATGCCAAGCACCAAGCCTCTCGAGATCTTTGATTTATTTTATTCTGTGACTGTTTCATCTTGCTAGTTCCTGGTTTTACTAACTAACTAACTAACTAACTAACTCATCATTATTTTGGTAGAAAGTCTAGCTATTTAGCCCAGGCTGGCCATGGACTCCTGAATTAGCTTCCTGCATACTGAGAGCAGAGCCCTGCACTGCCCATACCTAGCTGTAATGTCCCTGCAGGGTCTGCAGTGCCACGAGCTCTTCTCAGTCAGCCACTCCGCATTCCTCCTAGTTACCCTTTACAAGGGACCAACCTGTAAGTGCTTTCTCTCCATATCTTTTTTTGAGCATTGTTCATGCCAGACATATGGTCTACCATGAAGAACTACATTTTCAGCCCTGTTTTTTCCACTGCTATTTATTATTATTATTATTATTATTATTATTATTATTATTATTATTATTAATTTATTTATTTAATTTATTCTGATTACAACTCAATTGTTACCCCATCACTTGTATCCTCCTGTTCCTCCCTCCCGCTTTCACCCTTTTCCCCTCCCCATGTCTGTGACTGAGGGGGACCTTCTCCCACATCATATGGTCACAGCCTATCAGTTCTTATCTTGGTAGCCTGCTTATTCTTTCTCTGGAGTGCCACTAGGCCTCCTCACCAAGGGGAGGTGGTCAAATATGAGGCACCAGAGTTCATGTCAGAGTCAGTCCCTGCTTTCTCAGCCCTGTTTTTACCCCATCTTAAGGCTAAATATCTGACTGTTGGCTCCCGGTTACCCAGCAGGCAAATGCCAGGGTGGCTGGCCTCAGAGTCTCATCCATTCCCCACCTTTCTGTCTTGGCTCAGATACCATGTCACATGCAAGAGGCAATGTAGTTTTGAATTTCCTGCTCCTGCCAGGCTTTATATGTAGAAGGTTGCATGAGGCACTTGAAACGATGTTGCTATAAGACAGGTCAGGCTTAGTTTGTGAGGGGGTTGGCAAGGCCTGAGGCTGAGCCTGCTTCCTCGTTTGTCACATGTCTAAAGGTAATCAGAGGGCAGGAGAGGCCTTTCATGCACTCAGCTGCTTCCATTTGCTTATTAGCTCATGCCCAGCCTATTCTTCAGTGAACCACTCAGGGAGGGCTGCATGCCTGTATGGCACGCGCAGGACCAAGCAACCCTTCTTTGCAGAGGGTGAGGACTCATCCTAAAGTGCTGGACCGTGGTTACATTTGAGTCAGAATACTGTAAGCTCACTCCAGCTCACCCTACAGTGCCTGGGCATGCTGGTGCTCTCCTTTTATCCCAGCACTCAAAAGCCTGAGACAAAATTATTCTAAGTCTAGACTGATGGGTCTGGAGGACATAGCAAGACTTTATCTTGGTCTGGCGCAGTGGCCCACACCTGTAATCCCAGCACTCGGGAGGCAGAAGCAGGCAGATCTCTATGGGTTCAAGGACAGAGTGAGTTTTAGGACAGAGACACCTTGTCTCAAAAAAAAGAAAGAAAGAAAAAAGAAAAGGCCTCCCTCTCCTAAAACAGACACTGGAGAGATCTCTCATAGCTCGAGAGTACTGGCTGTCCTTCCACAGGTTTGATTCCCGGCACCCACATGGTATCTCACCATTGTCTGTAACTCCAGTTCCAGGGGATCACTGGCTTCTGAGGGTGTTGCACATGTGTGGGGCACAGGCATACATGCAGCAGATTTATACATATATAGTGTTCTGCCTGCATGTACACCTGCAGGCCAAAAGAGGGAACCAGATCTCATTACGGATGGTTGTGAGCCACCATGTGGTTGCTGGGACTTAAACTCAGGACCTCTGGAAGAGCAGCCAGTGCTCTTAACCACTGAGCCATCTCTCCAGCCCACATTTTTCTTTTTAAGTTGGCAAATGCAAACCCACCTCTCTCTCTCTGCATCATATTTTTAGGTCTTCCAAGATGGCCGTCAGGGCAGATGACATCATGAAACTTCTGTGCTACATTACCAAGGATAAGAAGATAGAGGTAGCCGTCACGTACTCTAAAAGGGGAGCCATGGTGGCAGGGACCTTCGCCTTCATCGGTGGCTTGGTCGGTGGCCCACCGGGAATAGCGGTCGGTGAGTGAGGGTGTTCACACGGGTTCAGGCCTGCGATCCCTGCCCTCGGGAGGCAGGGGCCTGGAGAGGTCACAAAGGTCGTAGCCTGGGCTATGTAGGACATTTCAAGCCTCCAGCATGCGTGTGAAAATTTTGGGAGCACGTGGAAGAACGATCTGGTGAGCAAGATAGTACCTGCCACGCGCGTGTGCCCTGTGTGCGGAGTTTATAAGGCCCCATTGCTCTTGTGTGGTGTGCCTATAGCCTCTGTGTGATGCAGGACTCTCTTGGCCTTGATGTTTGAGTCTCTCAGACCCAGAGGAACCTTTCCTCCAATGCCAGGAACCCACCGGCACTGCCCTTTCTTTCCCTAGATATGCATCCTTGAGTCTAAAGGCACTGGCTTGTCTGGGTCCCCCTATGTCCTCTCTGTAAGTCATTGTCACCTTGTAACCTGAGAAGGGAGCCAGGGAAGAAAATGAGCTTAGTCTGTTTTCTCCTGCTGTGAGAAGACACCAGTGACCAAAAGCAACCAGGAGAGGGTTTATTTCAGCTTACAGCCCAAGGTCTGTCATAAAGGAAAGTTGGGGCAGGAGCCAGGAGGCAGGAAGGGAAGCAGATGCCACAGCACACTGCTTACCTCCCTGCTCCCCTCAACCCACCCAGCGGCCATTCTCCTGAGATGGACCATTCTCTACAGGTTAGCTGACATATCCCTCTCCCAGGCTGGGCCCCACCCATGTACAGCCAGGTGGTTCTTTACTGACTACAGCCTAGGCTAGGGAGCCGGTCCTTCCTTGACCCCAGCAGTCCAGAAGCACTTGCTAGGTGGTTTCTAGTCCCCATATCCTGGCAGGCTGGGTAGGACACTTTTTTGTGCTGAGGCTGGTTTCTGTTTCCCAGCTTGCTGACTGCCCCTCCCCCTCTGTTTTTCCCTTCGGTGGCAGGACTGGCATGTGAGGACATTGCGCTATACTCCTGCCAATCTTCATTTCATAGAAACGGAAGTACACGGATGGCCCAGCCCTTCTTCTCCTTTTGTGTTTTCAAATTCTGTGAACTCGGAAGTCCTGCATCCCTTTCTTCCCACAACAGGGGAAGACAAGCCCATTTCTTGTTCCCCCAGTGGTGCTCTCACCTTCCACTAACTGCCCTGGAGAAGGCTGACAGGAACTATTTTATCGTATTGCTATGTGTGTGGACGTTTTTTTACCTGCGTGTATGTCCATGAACTATGTTCATGCAATACCCACAGCAGCCAGGAGAGGGCGTCAGGTTTTTGTTGTTTGGTTTGGTTTGGTTTCTCCAGACAGGGGCTCTCTGTGTAGCCTTGGCTGCCCTGGAGTCGCTTTGTAGTCCAGGCTGGCCTTGAACTCACAGCAATCTGCCCGCTTCTGCCTCCCAGGCGTGCACCACTATGCCTGGCCCTATTTAATGCTACGATTTCTCTGTGTACCTCAGGCTGCTCTGAAATTATGTATCCCAGATTGTACCTCAACTCGGAGATCCTCATGTGTCAGCCCCCAGAGTACATGAATCGCATCATGGTGTCCTCAGTATTAAACATTTCGAATTGGGACTCCCGAGGTAGGGCTATTTCTGGTGTTGGAGCAGCTCTAAGAGGCCATCCCAACCAGTCACCCCTTCTGCCCCATAGAGAGGGAAGATGGGCAGGGCGAGCCCGGGGCCTCCAAACAGGAAGAGGACAGGACTGAGAAGCAAGCCTGGGGCAGGCTGTGGAAACCGCCCCAGAAGGAGCACAGTGAAGTGCCACACAACACCAAAGACCTCGGGCCGACCAGAGGGAAGCAAAAATAATGGGGGCAGACCCCAGAAGTTGGGGAGAGAGGAAGAGGACTGCATCTCCTCAGAGTCCTCAGAGGAGGGCCAGTGACCATGCACAGTGCCACTGGTCCTTGGTTATCAAGGACCATCTTTCTCTTGGGACCGGAAGCCCTGCTCCCAGGCCACTCCCCACCCCCACTGCACACTGCAGTACCAGCTGCAGGCTCTGGAAGGGGAGAAAAAAACATTTCATTTTGGAGAATATTAGATAACATGTAAAAGTTGTAAATACCGTACAGAAAATCCCTGTGTGTCCCTCACCTGGTTTGAGGCCCTCAGGGAAAGTGTTTCACAGTGGGGACCAAGCAGCCAGCACTAAAGCAGTTTGGTCAGACTTTGCAAGTGGCCTTGGTTTTCTCTGAGTTGCCACTTGTTTGCTTGTTTGCTTTGCTTTGGTTTTTTGAGACAGAGTTTCCCTGTGTGCGCAGCCTTGGCTGTCCTGGACTTGCTTTGTAGACCAGGCTGTAGGTGGGGGAGGCTGGCAGATGTTTTATAAAACTCTCAGTTGTATGGTGTGCTTCTCCCGAGCCGTGGGTAGGCCCGTCTCAGAGGCGAGGTGCCTTCCACATCAGTCCCAGGTGAGTGACACGCTGTGGCATCTCCAGTGAGGCTGACTTTGGTAACGTGATCAGGGTCGTATGTGCTAGGTTTTTCCACTCTCAATGTTCTGTTTCTCACGCAGTATATTGCATTCCTTAGGAATGACTCACTGAGTCTAGCCAGGCTGCATCTGTGACTTGTGTGACTGATTTACAACTCGTGGGAGGCCTGAAAGATACAGATGCAATGTTCCGAGAGTCCGCAGATGTCTGGCGCACAGAGAAACCCTGTCTTGGAAAACAAAGGAAAGGCAGACTTTACAAATAAAAGCAATGCTTCTATCTGAGGACCTATCTCAATGCTGAGAGAGCTTAGCTGGCTTTCTTGAGCCACACTCCCACCCACCCTCACTCCACATTACCAAGCACCTGGAAAAACCGAAAGCAGAAATCTAAAAATAACATTTTCTTGCTGGGCTAGGTGGCTCGGTGTGATTCTCAGCTGAGGCGCTGAGACGGGAGGATCACGAGTTCTAGGCTATTCTGGGCTACATAATAAGACTTCGTCTCCAAAAAAAAAAGAACAAAAGCAAGAGAGACTAAAGTATAGTCCCTTTTGGAAAGAGAAATAGTAAATTATATTGGGTTTGCTTGGAGTGATGGAATGAAAGAGTCTTCAAGACTTGACTTGCCCCCACAGTCATTTTCCCTGTGAGTTCTCTGGGAGTTTCCAAAGCTCAAGGGCATGTTTCCTATCAGCTAGTGACTTTATGACATGGCACAGGCTTGAGTTATTTTGTAAGGGGGAACCTAAACTGAGAAAATGCCCCCCACTAGACTGGCCTGTGGGCAAGCATGTGCTGCACTAGACTGGCTGTGAGCTAGCCTGTGCTGCACTAGACTGACTGTAAGCTAGCCTGTGCTGCACTAGACTGGCTGTGGGCTAGCCTGTGCTCCATTAGACAGGCCTGTGGGCTAGTCTGTGCTGCACTGGACTGTCTGTGGGCTAGCCTGTGCTGCATTTTCTTGGTTGATGATTGCTATAGAGCTTGGCTCACTGTGAGCTGTGGCATTCCTTAGCTGGTAGTTCTGGGTACAAGCCAGTGGGCAGCACCCCTCCATGGCCTCCGCACCAGCTGCTGCCACAAGTTAGTTCCCGCCCTGTCTTCCCTCAGTTGGAGTGTGGCCTGAGAGTTGTAAGAGTTGTAAGTGTTGTATTGTCACGGTGTTTTATTGCAGCAGTAGGGACCCTAAGACAGGCGTGCTATGGAGCGAGTTCATCTTCCCAGCCTCCCAGGCAAACGGTTTTCCCAAAAGATGTATTTCCCTCTCAGCCACTCCTTTGTGGAGACAAATTGTTCTGGGAGTCAGCCACAACGGGGGGGGGGGGGGGGGGGCTCTTAGTTGGCCCAGGTCTGTGGTGGGAGGGTTTAAGTGGGGAGCACTAGGGAGAGATGTGCCTGGGTGTCAGTTACCTGGGCCAAATGGACTAGAAATCACATAAACCTTTGCCCTGCCGATTGCGTGGCAGACGCTGAGTTTGCTGTGACCTGCTCCTGATATGTTCCCACTTGTCACGACAGTGGCTGGGTACTCGGCGGGAAACCAAGGCCATTGTTGGAGAATGAGGCTGACTAATTGGGCCCTTCTTCCTTGTTTTCCAGGGGGGACCATCGGTGGCCTGTTAGGTGCCTGGATGACGAGTGGACAGTTCAAGGGGGTTCCTCAAATCTTAATGGAACTGCCCCCTGCTGAAAGGCAGAAACTCATTGAAGAAGTCACCGCCATCATCAGCAACTTGGAGTGGACAGACACTGTGCAGCTGATCGGTCAGGTCATGAGGAACCCAGCCATGCAGCAGAAGATCTTGGCCGTGCTAACAACCTACATCCCCAAGATTCTGTAGGCTGAGATTCACTATTTTGACTAGGCCGCTCTCCCTGGTGAACGGGGCTCTCATTTTTGAGTACCCCCACGTGCCTGTCCCAGGATTGGATCCTTCTAGGCCCTGGGGCCTAGGGGTTCAGAGCCAGCTCTTGTCAGAATCATACTTACCCTCTGAGTGTAACCCTTCTTTGCCCAGAGGCTTCCAAGTGGTCTTGCAATTGAGTGAAGCCACAGGTGCCAGGCAGTTTCTATACTCTGCCACTGGCTACACCCCCAGGCGCTCTTGAGTAATTTTAGTTAAACCTGGGTCTTCTGCCTCCTTATGAACAATCATGCCACTTCTTTGTGTTTTATTTTTGTTGTCAATTCCAGACCCTTTTTGCTCCCTATACTTTTGTAGCCTATGTTAATTTCACTTTGAATGATTAAATTTGATTAATGATATTTTGTGTGTTAGATACTTTCATGAGGATATTAAAAATGTATTAAATGAAGGTGAAATTTTTCTTAAAAAAAAAAAAACTTAGAAAAAGTCTTGGGTGTCGGGTCCCAGCCCGTGGGAAAAATCCAATCAGGGTTCACCTGAAATAGGGAGTGGGGATTGAAAGTAGGGTACAGAGACGCAAGAAATAACGAATAAAGTCAGGAAATTTCTGATCAAGATTCACTTTAATGCCCTACTAGTAAGAATATATAGAGAGCAAGGTCAATAGGATCTATTCTTATCTTATTCACCCTAGCCCCCAGTGTCGCGAGCAGAGAGTTTACACTCAGAATCCGGAACAAAGGAGGCAGGCCAAGAGCAAGTGGTACGATTTAGCAAGAGAGGTTTATTAGCAATACAAAGGCAACTACAACAAAAGGCAGCGGCTAAGGCTCCAAGGCCAAGCCATCAATACCATTCCATTATACTCTTAAAACTATCTTAATTCTAATAGGAGTAGCATTTAGCATCTTATAATATCAATGTTCTGTGGGCTTATGCCATTAAGGGTATACGACCTGATATCGCGACGATCTGTCGAACAGGTTCGCTGCTGCGACTTGAATCAGTTCTCGGGTTGTTTTCTGACAGCATGTCTGTCTGCTTTGTTCGGGAGAGCGCCCGTTGGCTGGCAGCATTTTAGGTGATCATGGTGGCAGAGAGAGAGAGAGCGCGCGAGAGCTAGCGAGCTGGCTGCTTCTTCCCGGGGTTTTTATACTTACTTTTACCTTACCCTCTCTAATTCACACATCTAGCTTTCTGCGTCACTCTTATCACTAACTTGCAGTCGTGGCTGCTCCTAGGTCAGAATTTACTACTAAGGTTTTATCTATCACTCACACATCTGGTCACACGTCAGCTTTTTGGGCTGTCAGCTATTTTCTACGCTGGGCTTTGAAACAAGCCCTGACATGTCCTACACTGGGCTTTGAAACAAGCCCTGACATGTTTATTACACCCAGGCAAGAATACAATAGCCTGAATCCTCCCTGTAGAACTTCCTAGTTCTCTGAGTAGTTCCCTGTAAGAACTTCCTTGATCCTCTGGGTGGTTCCAAGTTGGGACTTCCCTACTTCTTTCAAAGGTAAATAGTCCAAGAATAGCCTAGGACACAAGACCTCATGAGGTAAAGGTCAGCAACTCAAAGGTCACAGCATACAGCCTAAGCACAGGATTTCTGACATGGCAGAATTTGGCATGTGTTCCCACACTGGGGAAATGTAAAAGTCAGCCTACCCAGTCCTCCCTTAAGGACCCCTATTAAGGCCAAAGGCTGTAAATCTCCTCTGCCTGAAGAGTCCCCTCCCAGACCTGGACTCTAGTTGAGGAATTAGGTAAGGCTGCCACCACTCTTCTTTGTCTGTCTTCTTTGTATGTCTCTCTGTCTCTCCATGTTTCTTTAGTTTCGCTTTAAAGTTCAAGCATTTGAATTAGTCACATTGTCAAGGCTGCTAGTAGCCTGTGCCAGGAGATCTTATACCTCCTGAAGGGGAGGCTGGAAGATGTTCCTGACTTCCAGGAGGGGGAGTCAATCCCCCTCCATGTAGGGAGCACTCTTGACCCACCTGACCATCTGGTCTGATCGTTCACTTGCTTCTGGTTTTGGTGCAGTCCACATTATTGTGGCTTTTGGCACTGTTTTCCGTTTTTGTTTATTTGTGTCTACTTGTGTGGCCTTTCTCACTATGAGACAGAAAAAAATCAACCACCTTGACTGTTATCTTAGACCACTGGATGGATGGATGGACTGGGGCACATAACTTGTCCCTCATAGTGAAAAAAAGACAAACCTATCACGTTTTTGTCCTTGTCTGCTGTTTAAATGTTGTTTTATATATTATATTCTGTTGGAGAAAAAAAGAACAAAATTTCATCTGCTGGCCGTTAGTTCTAACTCATTTCAATGATTCTCAAAAAACAACAACAACAACACAAACTGATAAACTAGCTCTGTCTGTTAATGCTCGGCTGGTGTTCTGTAGAGGTCCAGGGTAGGGTCTCTGGTGCTGGATGCAGATGCTCTTCCAGTTTGCTTCACCTCTTGGGTGGCCAGAGCTGATGACTCGGGCAACCAATCAGTATTGAAAAGAAACAAAAAGGAAAGGGAAAGAGAGTCCAAGGTTTCTTCTCTAGGCACTGGCTGTACTGAGGCCGAGGAGAACTTAAACTGGCCACAGTTTTCCTATGGCTGATAAAAGCGGCTTCTGGCTGGAAACTGCACTGGGGTCGTAAAAGGAGGCTCTTTGATCTGTAGACAGGCCTCTTTACAGAGATCTCCAATAAGTTGGTGTGAACTTAGGCTTATAGCCATGAAAGGCTGATGGCCCTGAGTCTGCTAACTTTTTTGCGAATCTACAGAGAAATAAGCAGTAAGAAAGAGATAAAAACAATAAATAAACCACTCGCACACATACATTCAAGAGAAGAGGATCAGGAGAAAAGGTGGATGAAATAGAGCCATCTTAACTTTAACTGAAGTTAAGCTGCTCAACTCTCCCCACCGTGTTTGCTGTGGAGGACCATACTTGTACTTCTGAGAAAAGGAAATTACCTCATAGTCAAAAGAGTGCAATTAATCACAAAAACAGATGAATTCTAAAATATAACAGGTTACACATTTTAAATCTAAACATCCCTTATCTATGTATCCACTACATAAGTTCATGGTAAGTTCAGAATGATAAAGGTTGGCAGGGTCTAAGGTTAATAGGGTCTGAAACTTACAAGAGTATACAGCTTATCAGTTAGGATGGACCTAACTATACGTTAATGCAGCTATCTCTTAGAAACTGGCAGGAAGCCCAGGGATGCCTGAACTCCTAATGATGTGCTCTAAACTCCAGTCAGCCCAAATCCCTTAAACATGGTAAGTGCAAGGTCACTACCCACAACAGAAAAAATTAGATGGCTAAAAACTGAGAGCTAATATGATGGGTCTTTCCAGAAACTGTGTGGTAAGCAATGATCAGATAAAGCCACTGGTAAGGTCTTTTTCAGTCCTAGTCACTCCTTGGAGTCCTTGGTGATGGGCTCTGAATAACTTTCATTATAGAGGCTGTGCATTTTCAACAGCGGCTTGTGTGCAGAAACATCCTAGACAGGATACAAACTCGGACACTCCTAGTTTCTCTATTATCTTTCACAGGTTCTGCCTTTAAGCATTTAACATTTAGGTGTAAGATCCTTTTAAATTATGCTATAAAATAAAGTTTAAAAAAATTTTGTCAGTTTTACTACATGTTTGTTTCTTATTGACTTTAAAGGTATTAAAATTGCATCTCCAGCATATATCTGTGAACTTTTATCTAAAGATTAATGATTTGCTTATTAAATACAATGTTACAAAAAGCTATGAGTTATATAAAAAAAAGTGCCCCAGATAAAACACATTAACAAGTATTTAAGATTATGAATAAGCATATATACAAATGATAAACAGGCAGAGGAAGATATTAGGAAAATTACTCCCTTCATGATAGCCACAAGCAATATAAAATATCTAGGAATAACCCTAACCAAGCAAGTGAAGGACTTATTTGAAAAAAACTTTAAATCTCTGAAGAAAGAGATTGAAAATGACATCAGAAGATGGAGGGATCTACCTTGTTCTTGGATCGGGAGAATTAACATAGTAAAAATGGCCATCTTGGCGTTGGGGATTTAGCTCAGTGGTAGAGCGCTTGCCTAGCAAGCGCAAGGCCCTGGGTTCGGTTCTCAGCTCTGGAAAAAAAAAAGACAAAATAACAAAATGGCCATCTTACCAAAAGCAATTTACAGATTCAATGCAACCCCTATCAGAATACCTACAAAATATTTTGAAGACACTGAAAGAACAATTCTCAAATTCGTATGGAGGAACAAAAAGCCCAGAATAGCAAAAACAATCCTATACAATAAGAGATCCTCTGGAGGAATCTCCATACCTGATCTCAAGCTGTACTATAGAGCAACAGTAATTAAAACAGCATGGTACTGGCACAGCAATAGGCTGATGGATCAATGGAATCGAACTGAAGACCCAGATATGAATCCACACACATATGGTCACTTGATTTTTGAAAAAGAAACCAAATCCATTCAATGGAAAAAACGACAGCATCTTCAACAAATGGTGCTGGTCTAACTGGATGTCTGCATGTAGAAAAATGCAGTTAGACCCCTATTTGTCACCATGCACAAAACTCAAGTCCAGTGGATTAAAGACCTCAACCTAAAACCACAGACATTAACCCAGTTAGAGGAAAAAGTGGGGAAGAGTCTGGAACTCATAGACACAGGAGACAACTTCCTGAACAGAACACCAACAGCCCAAGCCTTAACTTCAACAATTAATAAATGGGACCTCATGAGGCTGAGAAGCTTCTGTAAGGCAGGAGACACTGTCAACAGAATAAAGCGACAGCCTACAGACTGGGAAAAGACCTTTACCAACCCTTCATCTGACAAAGGTCTAATATCCAAAATATATAAAGAACTCAAAAAATTAAACACCACCAAACCAAATAACCCAACAGAGAAATGGGGCTCAGAACTAAACAGAGAATTCTCAACAGAGGAATATCAAATGGCTGAGAAACACTTAAAGAAATGCTCAACCTCCTTAGTCATCAGAGGAATGCAAATCAAAACGACCCTGAGATTCCATCTTACACCCATCAGAATGGCTAAGATCAATAACAACTGACACCACATGCTGGCGAGGATGTGGAAAGAGAGGAACACTCCTGCATTGCTGGTGGGAATGCAAACTAGTACAACTACTTTGGAAAGCTATCTGGTGCTTTCTCAGAAAAATGGGAATAGGGCTTCCTCAAGACCCAGCTATTCCACTCCTTGGAATATACCCAGAAGATGCTCTACCACACAACAGGGACATATGCTCAACCATGTTCATAGCTGCCTTATTCATAATCGCCAGAACATGGAAACAGCCTACATATCCCGTAGAAGAATGGATAAAGAAACTGTGGTACATTTACACTATGGAATAGTACTCAGCTGTTAAAAACAATTTCTGAAATTTGTGGACAAATGGATTGAACTAGAAATTATCATAATGAGTGAGTTCATCCAGAAGCAAAAAGAGTTAAATGGTATATACTCACTTATATCGAGACACTAGTCCAAGGGGTACATCCCCGTGAAAAACTTTACCTACCAGGAAAGTGGGTCAGAGGGGAGGACATCCTATTGAGACTTTAGGTGAGAGAAGCCTGGGAGAATGAGGAAATAGGAGGATCCAGAGGGTCCTGGAAAACTACAAGAGGAACTGTATGACAGGCGGATCTGGGCCCTGGGGTCCTCCTCAAACTAGGGCACCAGCCAAACCCCTACCCAGACAAGCTGATGGACAGGACATTCTCCACCATTAAGTGGAGAAGGAGATCTGACTTTCACACAAACTCTGGTGCCCCGTATTTGACCATGTCCCTTGGATGGGGAGGCCTGATGGTACTCAGAGGAAGGATACCAGGTTACCAAGAAGAGGCTCAATACCCTATGAGCATATACAGGGGGAGGAGGTCCTCTTCAGTCACAGACATAGGGGAGGGGAGTGGGGGGAAGCAGGAGGGAGGGAGGAATGGGAGGATACAAGGGATGAGCAATTGAGATGTAATATGAAAAAATTAATAAAACACACACACACACAAAATAAAATAAAGGGTATTTGAACTTTAAAAAAAAGATTATGAATAAAAAGTAACTTAGTAAAAATCATTAAAAAACAAATGACATGGGATTGGGGCATGTATACCTGTAAGAAGCCACCCTTAGTGGTTCTTGGCCTAAAACATAGACAATTCCACCTTGCCTGTATGCTCCATTTTCTACACCTCTGTTTGGCATGTAGCAAGCTGAAGGTCAGCCCAGGGCCACACCACTCAGTCCCAGTCCTGAGAAATTGCTAATTTACCTTATCTCTGCAGCTGCATTCCTCTGAACCTATCTCCCTGTCCTTGAAGTTTTTACTACTGAGATATATAGCAGAGCATGCCCATTAGCTCCTAGGAACCCACTTGCTTATCAGCTACATTCTCTCAAAGTTTACTCCCTTATTTTGAATTTTTTACTACTGGGCTAGAGAGCAGAATAGCTGCCATTAGGTTTCAATTACAACCCAGCCCTTGCCTCTCTGAGACCCTATAAAAACTCTGTGAAATTATTTTTCAATAAACGGGGTTTGATCAGGATCCAGACTTGTCCCCATTTCTTCATGTCTTCCTGTCCTGTCTCTTTTTCAGCCTTGCATCTCCCTCCCAGGTTCCATTTGAAGACCCCGCGGGCCGGGGCACTTCTCTCCATTTTAGGCCCCTTCCTTGGCTTACTAATAATATCACTAGGTCCCTTTCTCTTTAACAAACTCATGGCCTTTGTCAAGCAACAAGTGGATGCCATCCTGGCCAAGCCTGTACAGGTCCATTATCACAGGCTGGGGCTTGCAGACCAAGGCTATTCAGATGAATAGCAGGCCATACCTCAGGTGACCTCACCTAGGACAGGGCCAGGGGTCAAAAGGCTACCCTTGGACCCAATGACGGGCTTTAGAGGGCACCAGGGGATTCAGAGCTACTGATAGGATTATGCACAATCAATCGGGACTGTATCCAACCTAAGACAGAGATGTCAACCAATTTTCAAAAACATCAAGCTGTTGGCCTCTCGATGACAGGTAAGGGACAGTCTGACAAGATTGATGCAGCCTAAGACAGGCCTGAACCACGCATCCAGCTTATATATATTATATAGAAAAGGAGGACCTGTAAGGGGTCACCCTTAATGGCTCTTGGCTTAAAACATAGGCATTTACACCTTGCCTGTAGGCTCCATTTTCTACATCTCTGTTTGGCACTTAGCCCGAGGCCACATCACCCAGTCTCAGTCCCCGAGAAGCTTCTTGTTTACCTTATCTCTGCAGCTGCACTCCTCAGAACTAACCTCCCTATCCTTGAAGTTTTTACTACTGAGATATATAGCAGAACATCCTCATTAGGTCCTAGGACCGCCTTGCTTGTCACCTTTGCTTACTTCTTTATCTTGAAGTTTTTACTGCTGGGCTAGAGAGCAGAATAGCTGCCATTAGGTTTCCATAGCAACCCTGCCCTTACCCTTCTGAGATTCTATAAAAACCCTGTGAAATTTTTGAATAAACGGGGCTTGATCAAAATTCAGACTTGCCCTTATTTCTTCGTCTCCTGTCCATCTTTCACTCCAACTCCCACTCCTAGGTTCCGTTTGAAGACCCTGCGGGCCGGGGCACCGCATACTTTAAGATGCAGTGACCTATGATGATGTACATGTGAGCTTCACTCGAGAAGAGTGGGCTTTGCTGGATCCTTCACAGAAGAGTCTCTACAAGGATGTGATGCTGGAGATCTACACGAACCAAGCTGATGTAGGTAGGACTGAATTATCTTTTGCTTCTTATAGTCAGGGGAGAAATGTTTTTGTTCTTCTGTAATTTCAACTGAGGATGAGGAAGAATGAGGTCAATAAATCAGGCATGGTTCTAAGAGACTCTGAATATAATTTCATTTTTTTATAATTTCCAATAATATGTATTTTTCTGGTACTATATTTTAGGCTACAATTTGGGAGACTATAATATTGAAGAACATTGTCAAGATCTAGAAGACATGGAAGGTAATATTCATGTACAAGCTGATAAATGTCCTGCAGAAGAAATTTTAATGTGTCCTGCAAGTTTTAAAGAAAAGCAACAGTTAAAAAAAAACGACCCTGCAAACCCTGTCTTTGTGGGTCACGGAGCTGCAGTACAGGGGTGGATGGGGGAGGGTGGCAGGTTGCAGCAAACACCCCCCTCCCTGGGAACCGGTAGTGGGAGGGGTTTGAATGCCAGAAATAGTAGGGGAGCCCAGGGTCTTTCCCTGGGTCCCTAGGCAGTTGGAGGTGGGAAGGGGCCAGTTAAGGGTCAGGAGCTTTGGGGAGAGGTGGGGGTGGGGTGCTGAGACTCGTACCTAGGACTGAATGGGGCCCAAGCAGAAGCTAAGCAAGCACCCTGTGCCCAAGGAGACCCCCGTTGGACCTCAGGGCAGCTGGTGGGAGGGCCTTGCCCCCAGGCGCTCCCAACTTTCACTGGCTTTTGTCGCTGCCTCTGCTGGAGGGAGGGGCTGAGCACCCTGGGTTGAAGGGGCTGTGGACCCCAGCATTCTGGGTGCCATGCCTGTCAGGAGCTACTGAGAAGGGAGAGATGGCTCCTGGGACACGTGTGAACCCTTGGTGTTGTTGCCCCCAATGTCATCGAGCATCCAGGGGTGGGATTGGAGCGTGCAGATATGGAACCTGCTGCTGCTGCTGCCAGGCCTGTGTGCAAACTGAGTATGGGGACTGCCATTTCTGTGGAGATATGAAATGGGATGGTGGGCACATGAAGCAGTTGTTTCTGCTTAGGCAGTGCACTATGCCTGTGCTCCCACACACAGCTATATGCCTTCTGTGTGGGGAAGCTGGGAAGGACAATAGGGTGGATGGAGAGGAAGGGAAGTTTGGTTCGAGCCTCCTGGAGTCTACAATCTGTAACGAGATCATCCACCCTGACCTCCTGAAGATGGGAAAGGCTGGGGGTGCTATCAATTCAGAGATCCCCAACTGCTGGGAGTGCCCGCAATGTACCCAGGAAGGACGGACAAGCGAGGATGCAGGTGAGGGTCCAGGGCGCCACGGGGCTGACAATGGTGAGGGGGTGGATGGAAGCTGACAGTGGAACCACCACTCCACCTCTACCCAGAAGAAAGGGAGGCTTACTTGCCAGCCTTCTCCCTTCTGATGGGCCCTAACCCTAACCCTGATGTGTCTGGGCCCCCAAACGGAAGGAGTGAGAGGAGGGGAATAAGACCCCCACCCCAAGGCAAAAGGTGAAAAGAGGCCAAGAGAGGCACTTGAAGAAGGTGGGTAGAGATGCCTGCCTCCTCCAAGGAGCAGACCCAGGCAACCCTGGCCTTCTGCCACCACCACCCCCCCCCCAGGGTTCTGAATCCAAGCCTGGCATTCTCATCCTGCCACCCTTGGCTCCCTCCCAAGAACTGGGAGAAAGCCAAGCCACCTATGGCTTCTGCTGAGGGCACGGCAATGTCATCCCCATCACCACAGAGGGAGAAACTTGAGTGTTTCAAGCGTATGTGCCAGTTGCTGGAGCGGGTGCCTGATACCTCTTCTTCCTCCTCGGACTCAGACTCAGCGGGACAAAGCCCCTGGCGAGGCCTGGAATGGCCTTTGGCCAGCCCAGGGCAGCTGAAGGAGAACCATGGGAGGCAGTGGACTGTATGCCCTGGCAGTGGGGGACCACTGCTCAATTGTCCCCTGGCCCTGCCCCACCTCTCCTTGAAGCCCCAAGCCTGACACTCTGCCTTTGCTGCTGCCTCGAGCTGCTTATCTCCATGTCTTCCAGCACCTTGGACCCCAAGAGGGATATGTCTGCATGCTATTCTGCCAGACTTGGAGCTGCTGGTGCTACAACAAGTGTCTGTGGCCTTGGATGGACCTAAGCCTGAAGAAGTTGCTGACCCCACCCATGTTTAATGGGGTGGTTTGCCTCCAGCCATGTGCTCTGGACCTCAGCTGGGCAGATGTCTTCAAAAAGCTTCATGTAGCTTCTGAACCGACTGCAAGGCTTGCAGGAGTTGGTATTTTCTAGGTGCTCCTGACTCTCCGTCTCTGCTCTGGGCTCCGCCCCACTGCCAGCACTGTGACTCCTGGACCTCCACTGGATTGAGGATGTTAAAGACTCCCAGCTTTGTGAGCTGCTACTGACTCCACCAGACACCAAACTGGGACAAATCAAGAGCCTAGGCTGACTGCAGGGGGTGCCATAACTTCTCCCCGCAGGCCTTGAGCTCACTGATGCCTCCCTGAGTCTCCTATTGTGCCATGCTCCCCAGCTCAGTGCCCTCAACTTGAGTAACTGCGTCCATGATAGAGACCCCAGTGTCCACCTCATTGCAGTGCCCACAACCCCTCTCCAGGAAACGCTGATGCACCTCAATCACTCTGGATGCCACCACCCAATGGACCACTGCCTTCCACTGTTTCATCGCTGCCCAGGTCTTTGCCACCTGGACCTAAGCTCCTGCTGCCAGCTCTCACCCGAAGCTTGTTCCGTTTGGCAGCCGCTGGACCCCCTAGCCCCTTCCTTTGCCCAGAGTAGAAACTACTTCTTAAGGATAGCTCCTGGACCTCTTGCCTTCTTTTCACCCCCTGATGAGAGGCCAGGTTATTTTCTTCATGAATTGACATCCCTCAGTTTAATATCTTGGAGTTTCTGCCCAGGGACATGAGCCAGCCTTCCCTTTTCCCGCCTACATTGATGTCTTTGGGAATCTTTGCTTCCTATCTCTGTCTTCCACCTGCTTCATTGTCCATCCCCTTGGGATCATGAGTCAAGAGGTATGGGGGAAGTCTGAGCCAAGGGGATGGTGGGAGGGGTGGTGAAGGTGCAAGTCTTGAGCAGGGAAGAGTGGGGGGGCAGTATACTGGGAGCCACAGTGCTGTGGGAAGTGATGGATGGGTGCGGGGAGGGCGGAGAGCAGACCAACAAGGGTTCAGGGAACAAAGACTGGTTGGGTGGCATGGGGTCCAAAAAGAGGAAACCTGTCGCGCGCCGCCTTCGCCGATAAAGGAGACGCAGCAACTCAGGATTCTTCTGACAGCGATTTTATTGTACAGCTCTTTTTGATGGCAGATGGAGAAGGACCTCTTCCCCAGAAAACCCGCGGCTTATATAGGGAATTCAGGGGCGTATAGGGACGTGTCCTCTTATCATTGGCGCTCTAGAGAATACCCAATTAGCATATCATCTGCGTAAGCAGGTTATGTAAGGAGGACGTAATTGCGCATGCGCACTGGCCACAGGGGCTTCCGTGAAGAACCAGGAAACAGGAAACCAGCGCCATCTTGTAATGGCGGAGCGGCTCC
>OU015361.1:66288484-66307320 GCA_907164505.1 Acomys kempi | reverse complement strand
CTCCACACAGGTCATGGTTTTCATTCAATCCCTACCCCTAACCCCCCCACACACACACACCCCACATGTGCAAAAAAGTATGCATTCGTGCACACTAAATTGGTCTTAAAAGTGAAATAATAGACTGGGTAGGTGGCTCAGCAGCTAAGAACAACTGTTGCTCTTGCAGAGGACCGAGGTTCCATCCCCAACACCCACATGGCAGCTCACTACTGTAATGCCAGTTCTGGTCCCTCACTGGGCAATAGGCAGGCACGTGATACACAGACATATGTACAGGCAAGACATCCATACACAAAAAATTGACAAGTTTTGTGCTTTAAAGGGCACCATTAAGAAAGTGTAAAGAGGCTGAAGGGACAGCCCAGCTTCTTGCTCCTGCAGAGAACTCAGGTTTGATTCGCTGCGCTGGCTCACAACCATCTGTAACTCCAGAGCAGGGAGGGGGCTGATGCCCTCTCCTGTGACCTCTTCTGCTGCAAGCACCAGGAACACACATGGTTCACACACACACACACACACACACACACACACACACACATACACACACACTTATGCAAGCAAAGTACTTGCATTTGTATAATATAATAAATCTTCAAAGAAAGGGGGGAAACATAAAGAAAGGGAGGGCATTATATACAACTCATAAAGGCCTTAGAGTTATAATACATAAAGAATTTACAACTCAACAATCAAAATCAAACTTTTAAGTAGGCAATTATGCAAATAAACACTTCCCTCAAGGAATACACGTAATCAACTAATAAGCAAATGCAAAGATACTCAACAGATTAGCCATCAAAGAAATACACACTGAAGCAACGAGATACCACTCACCAGGGCGGCTGGAGCAAAAAGAGAAAGTGGCAAGTGCTGGCTAGGATGCTGAGAAACTGGCATCCTTACACACTGCTGGCAAGAATATGTAAAAAGTCCCCTGGAAAATCCTGTCAGGTCCTCTAAGGTTTGACCGCATGATCCAGCAGCTCCACCACTACTATATACACTAGAGAAATGGAAACACAAGTCCACCCGAAGCTGGCAAACAAATGTTAATAGCAGAAGCACTGAGAAGTGCACCAACGCCGAAGAGATCCCAATGCCGTCAACTGATAAGTGGATACATTTGATCTGCCCAAACAATGGATCATCACCTGCCAATAAAAAGTTAATGCAGCACTGATGCAGTCTGCAGCATGGACAGCTGTCAGACACTAACGTACGTGGAAGAAACTAACCTCTAAGTCCACTTCTAGGAAATGCCCAAATCTGGAAATCTGTAGAGACAGTGCTGTCTGGTGCTAGAGAAGGGAAGGAGGTTACGAGGAAGGAGTGGGAAGTGGCTGCTGATGGGAGCTAGGCTTCTTTTTAGGGTTATAAAAATGCTCTAAGAATATGATAAGACGGTAACTCTGAATTAAAGCACTCAATTATTACTCTAACTAAATTCACGGCATGTAAATGATCATGTCTACAAAATTGTTAAGCAGAAAGTGACACGGCACACCTATTTTTAACTAAAAAAAAATGCTTACCAAAATTATTTACTAATGAAGCCATGGCTATTATATGATTCCCCCGAAAAAGCATTTTGACTTATACACCACGTACCTTGAGTGTGACTTTCCATTAAATGCGTGTTTCCGCCACAGAAGCAACTGCTAATCTAAGCTGTACAGCACAGCTCAGATAACTTAAAAGATCACAAGGAGCTGAAGTAAGTAAGGGGGCAACAGACTAACATCAGGCTCGAGGGTCACACGGTGCTGGAACGCCTTCACCAAGCTGCCATAGTCTTCCAAGGCCAGGTAGACGCAGCCTAGGGAAAACCAAACCCCAAGATGCAAAGATCAAAAGTCAGAGTTATTCAAGCACAGACCACACTTAGAAGCTACAGTCTGAACAGATTGAAGATACTATGGAGGAATACATGGCTATGCAGAATTCAGAACTATATAATATTTGCCTTGTGTTAAGTTTAAATGTAGGAAATTTAGTGGAGCTGAAATTTAACATGAAATGTCAAAGCACTTATAGCAATGAAAGCACTGCAATGTTGATATCATTTATATGCTCGGTGTTAGTTAAAGGTAACGGGCAGCTTTTCTTTTTAGACCTTTATATTTGGGTCTGGTATTCTACACCTGGAACTGATGATGTAAAAAACCTTTACAAAGTATCAGCTATTCAATCAAAAACAACCTCCCTAGTATGTATCTGTGTAGGCAGGTCTACAGAAAACTTGGAAAACATACAGTCCTAATCTGGCTGATATTTGGAAAACAGGTAACTAGTTTCTTTACATCACAGGGTTTCCCTAAAAATCTAACAGACCCTGTCAAAGGAGCTATAACTGGTAAAAAAAAAAAAAAATCAAGAGCATTAGTCAGGAACCCTTGTTTTCCTTTTCAGTCACCAAGCCCTCACAGATGGAAGCCTACTTTCTTACTGACCGAGCACAGAGCAAGGGAGAGCTCTGGGAAAGGGATGATACACTCCACAACTGCCCCAGCCTCTCCCAGGACAGGGGAGGAGCTACCTCCAGTCCCTCCTCCCAAACCTGCCCCACAGACACCTGTTCCACAGGGAGGCCACAGAGACCAGAAAGTTCTCTAAGCAGATAAGGATTGTTGGCTGATAATTAGAGATAAGGCTTCCAAACCAAATGTCCCAGAGCAACTTGACACTTCTCAGAATTCACAGGAGCCTATCAATGACCACCAAGGGCTTCCTCTATGCAGAACAGATTTGGCAGAGCCTAGGTGAAGGCTGCAGGGGTGGTGTGCATCTGGTGGGGGGAGGGGCAAAGAGACTTGCTGGAACCTAGTTCGCTGCCCTGAACTATGGCTGAAAGTCAGCTCACCCCTCGGCTTTCACCTGGCTATTTATAGAATGAATAAAAAGAACCATTCAGGGAAAAAACACATTCCCTGAAGTGACATAGTTTAAAAGGACCCAAGCACAGCCCTAACCTATGTGACAATATGTAAAACGAGTCCCTGCCACGCAAACATGTTCATCCTTGACGTCTTCATTCGTTTCATCAGTTCTAGGGCACACCCTTGCTTTTAACATCTCCAAAACAAAGACATACCTGGTTTTATTTGTTTGCAGTTTTTTCTGTACAAAATGGTACAAAATGCCGGGGCCCCTTCCAAGACGGCAAGTTAGAGACAATGAATTCTAAGTCACTTGGAATGAGGACTATCTCACTGAGACTAAATTAAGAACACTGCAGTCTCCTGCCTGAGCCCCAACAGCAATACATAGATAGATAGATAGATGATAGATAGATAGATAGATAGATAGATAGATAGATAGATAGATAGACAGATAGATAGACAGATAGATAGATAAAACAAATATTCTTCCTCACATGTTGATATAAAAAGGAGGCTGTGTAAAGTCAAGATACAAATGAAAAACCTTATTTTTCAGTCTTTCAGAAAAGATCAGCAAATACTGCAAATAACAGCACTTACAATAGAGCTCTAACCCATACTGGTCAGGTGAAGTTTATTACCTACCTTTAAGTTTTAAAACTAGCTAATGTTACCAGCCAAGGACAATACAGGCAGTAAACTTTAAACCCCTACCCAGATCTAGCCAATGGACAGAACATTCTCCATAGTTGAGTGGAGAGTGGGGTCTGACTTTCACATGAACTCTGGTGCCTCATATTTGACCATGTCCCCTGGATGGGGAGACCTGGTGGCACTCAGAGGAAGGATAGCAGGCTACCAAGAAGAGACCTGATACCCTATGGGCATATACAGGGGGAGGAGGTCCCCCTCAGGAACAGTCATAGGGGAGGGGAACAAGGGGAAAATGGGAGGGAGGGAAGAATGGGAGGATACAAGGGATGGGATAACCATTGAGATGTAACAAGAATAAATTAATAAAAAATTTTTACATTTAAAAAATAAAAATAAAAATAGCTACTGTCTTATACTTAGCATATTAGAAAATATTAATAAAAATTTAGATATATGACTTAATCTGATATAAAGTATTAATATGGTTCTGTTATCCTTTACCTTTGCTTATTTTTTGCTTTGTTTTAGTAATTTGCACGGAACAGAATCCTATGATCAATACCAGGTAACCATGAAAGGAGAGGCCTTTAAGCATGCCGTCCCTTGGACTCACAAAGCTCTCATTTTTAAACTTACAGCTGACTCACTACATCCTTTTTATTTTTTATTTCTCAATTCAGGGTGTTGGACTTTGAAGAACTGTGTACAATCCTTGGCATCTCTTTTACTTTATATTCAAGCTATTACTTAAACTACCATTATCAGTAATGACTGATGGGGCCAGCTCGACGGCTCAGCAAGTAACAGCCCTTGTCCCACAAGCCTGACAACCTAAGCTGAGTTTGATGGCCAGAAACCATGTCAATAAATAAATAAATAAATGAAAGAAAAAAAAGAAGCCAGATGTGGTGGCACATATCGATAGACTAGCATTCCCAAAAGGCACAACCAGGAAGCTTGTAAGCTAGCTAGCCTGAAACACTCAGAGCAGCAGTGACAAGAGACTGCACTGAAAGATGAAATGGAAAAATCGGCTCCTGCAAGATGAGTTAGTTACACATGTGTGAAACCACACACACACACACACACACACACACACACACACCAGCACAATGCATATAATAATGAAATCAAGAACCCTCAAAACTTTCACACAAGTCCTTAAAACACAGTTGAGTTCTTGAAGCTCCAAGATCACTTTACTTTGCCCAGAACTGTCAGGTGGGAAAGAGCATAGCTTCCTTGCATGTTCTGGTGGTACATTTTTTAGTTCATTTTAATAATATTTAAATCTAGATACCTAAAATGAGACTGCTTCAACATGCTATTAATATATAAAATGCTTGACCTATTTTACATCCATCCTCTTCCTCCTAAGTCTTTTAAATTTGATGTGTGTCCAACGTCTTTCAGTATCGCCTCCGAGCAGACACATGCTGTTGTCTCCTCCCTTTAGAGTTACTTCGAAGACCTTGCTAAGGGGCCATCCCTCAGGAAGGCAGGAGCAGCTCCTGGAATGAGAGCTCACCTTGAGCATACTAAGGGCATGGGGAGAATAAGAGACCTTTAATGACATACAGAATCCTATCCTATCCACAAATGAGCCATGACTTATGACAATGCCACTCTTGCTACCAGTAAAGAAAGAAGGGAGAAAAATAGCACATATAACATGTACTGGGGCACCCAAGAGGTCCACTCATTTGCTTGCTCCTTCACCTTCAGACCCCAACTGGCTCCTTTCCCCAGAGTCATGCAGATGCACAGAGAAGCAGCAACAAGGAGATGGCCATGGCCAGCTGGAAGGAAGAGCTAAGGTGGTCTGGCCAAGAATGGAAACAACCGCTGGGCAGAGGCTCTGTTGAGATTTCTATAGAGCTCACATATCTTGGGCAAGCCAGAAGGCCACTGCCACTGCTGGCCAAGACCTGTGGAAGCCAGAGTCCAGTGTGTGGGTGCCAGTGCAGAAACACAAAAGCAGAACGATTGCTTGTTTTGGATGAAATAGTGCTTTGTTTATTTACTTTTTAATTTTTTAATTTTAATTTTGGTTTTTTGAGACAGGGTTTCTCTGTGTAGCCTTGGCTGTCCTGGACTTGCTTTGTAGCCCAGGCTGGCCTTGAACTCACGGAGATCTGCCTGCCTCTGCCTCCCGAGTGCTGGGAATAAAGGAGTGTGCCACCACACCCTGCACTAATAATGCTTTATTTAAATGATTGCTTAAACATTTTAAGTTATTAAGGAAGAAAGAAGAGTGAGAGAGAGAGGGGGAAAGGCAGAGAGGGAGGGGGAGAGAGAGAGGGAGAGGGAGGGGGAGGGGAGAGGGAGAGGGATGGGGAGAGGGAGAGGAGACGGAGAGAGAAGAGCCACACAGAACACAAACGAAGTGAGAAGATGTGGCTGACTCAGGAGCTCTGAGCACCTGTGTGGCTTCAGCTGCAAGACTCCATCTCTGAGTCATGGCCCTGGGCCCTAAGGTGGGTGGGTAGGGTGGGGTAAATCAGGCTGTAACTCCAAGGCTCTGAGACTCCCCAGAGGTGATAGGGTTCAGAGGTGCACTGGTGCCATCTAGTGGTGGGATAAATACACTGGTCGTACAAAGGATTCAGAAATCAGCAGGCTTGAGGAGCTAAAGGGGGAGTTCATTCAATTAGAAAGGAAAATTCTGTTTCTCAAATGGAAAACCACCAAACCTCAGACTATTGCATAAAGAGATGTTATCATGTATCTGAAGGTTATGTTAAATATTGCTAATTATGACTTACATGAATGAAATAATGTTCTTTTAAAAAAAAGAAATAAATTCAAAAGAAACCAAGAGAAAGTCACGGCCTAGAGAGAAAACAGCCCACTCAGCGCCTCACGATTATTAGTTCCTGGAGTGCAGTGACTACAGTACTCCCCAAACTTCAACACCTGAAGTGGAAAGTAACCATTGAGGGGCTCACAGAGAGCTACTGGAGAATGGGTGAAGTCACTTTTACGACTGAAAAGATAACCTTTACAAAAGCAGGAAAACACAGCGAGATACTCCCTGCTTGGATACCACAATCACAATTTTCTGTTTTGTTTTGTTCTTTCAAGACAGGGTTTCTCTGTGTAGCACTGGCTGACCTGGAACTCCTTCCTGTTCTGTAGATTAGGCTGGACTTGAATTGGGGCATGCACCTGCCTCTGCCTATGCTGGGATTAAGCACGTGAGCCACCACTGCCTGGCCAGTTTTCTGACTTGCTACTCAGATTTCCTTCTTCCAAAGGGTGGGTGGGTGTTTCCACATGAGTATCCAAGGTTCACACTTTTCTGCTAAGTCCCTTTAAGGCCAGTTAATTGCTGTGTAACAGTCTGTCACATGTACTAAAGATTACCACAACCCAGCCCTAAACCAACCAGTTCTCCATTCTCTGCCTTCTGCTTCCTTACTTCAGTCCCATGGCACAAGTGCAAACGAGCTGCTGAATGTAGCTCAACAAACAGGGAGCACCCTGGGCCGAATCTGAGATCACCACAGCCACTGTTTGGTAGTGGCTTTTCCCGAGGATGCTTCACGCTCACTTCTTAAATATGTGTGTGGCAGTCTCAGGCTCTCCTCACTGCAGGTGCACAAGCTTAACCTGTCCGTCTCAGTGCCTCCCTAAAGGGATAGTTTCCTCTGTTTTCCCATCACTCTGGGCTATGGTTGTTGAATGCTGTTTCCCTTCTTGTTTGGACCTGGTTACAGCTGTTTGCTGTTTGCCTACTCATTCTGGAAAAGTCAGTGTGTTTACGTTATATGCTTCTGAGACTCTCCTGCTAGGTTTATCATCCTATTGGTTTGGAAAAATGGGCAGCAGTAATCTGCTACCATGGCTCGTGCAGTGCAGTAGGCAGGAGAGAAAAGTCTCATGTTCATTATAGGGGGCTGACTTGGGACCAGAAGTGTGTGAGCCCCGCACATGTGCTGGCTCTGTTTTCCCAGCAGTGAAATGATGCACCAACTATAATCTCCACCCCATGCAAGGACAGAATAGACTGGCCTGTGCCATGTTATTTGGGGGTCCTAAGACTCAGAACTAGGTGTCAGGCAGCAAAGTTTTGTCCTCCCCACTGTACTTAGTCTCAGTCAGCCCAGATGCTATTGCAGGCCTCAAATCTCTTGACAGCTCTGCGAGTTAAACTTTAGGAGTTTTTTTTTTAATTGCTTACCAATATAAGAGGAGGGGTAAAAGGGGGGAAGGAGGGATAGAGGGAGAAAGGGAGGGAGGGAGAGGGAGAGAATCTCTTTATTTTTCTGTGTATATTATTCACATATTCCATCCTTGAAATGTGAACACCAACCTCCTTGAATCTTCTAATACAAGTAATACAACTTTATGAAGAAACTATCAGATTACATTTCAAATAGAAACATTTTATCCTCATGAACTACACGAGCTGGTACAAACTACTAACATTTCTATTTCTTCACCTATAAAGTGGGTAAAAACATTAAGGACCGTGGTGACTGTGCTGCTGGCTAATAACATCCTTAGAGTGCTTACAAAACAGTACCTTGAACCAAGTCACACGCAATACTAGTTCCTGTATTACCATTAGGACAGAATAAAATAAAGTCAAACTCTACAGTCACCAAGATCTCTGCTTTCTAAATGACTGCTGTTTGCACATGCAGGCTCTCGATTCCCAGGATACATGTTCCCAGTTTTCACTTCAGTCCAAATCTAATGCCCTCTTTACAGCCACATCAGTACTTTCTTCTCCTTCAGGCCTTTTCTAATCATCAAAGCCTCGTTCACCCCTGGGGCAGCACACTGCCCATCTAGTGTACCACATTTTATGTGTGACTCATACCTCTTCCCTCTCCATTTAGCACACGGAAACCAAACACTTGCAAGTCCGCATCTTCACATCATCTTTTGCATCTCTCAGTACCACTAAATGGTCTAAAGGGAATCCACACTACATTCTCTCTTAGATCATCCATGCTCAACAAGCAGAAACTGTGTCGCTCCAATCTCAAGAAAGCACTGTTGCCTGTTTTGAGCTGATATTTCCTCTCCTTTCATCCCAGTGTCTCCTGGTGACTGGCAGCTCTGCCACTCAGCCATGGCCACCAGCCTCACTCCACCTCTGTCCAGCAGAGTGTCTCATTCCTGCCTGAAGCCAATGGAGACCTGAGTATCTCAGAAGCTCTGCTTAACCCTTCTGCAGTGAGCCCAACACAGCATGTGATCCTCATCGCTTTGGCTGTAAATAAACAGTGTGTTGATACTGATCTGCTGCCTGACCCATCACTCACTCTCCAGGCCAGAGTCTGTTTCTGAAGGGCAGCAGTGAGCTTCAAAGCCACTGACCTTCTAAGAATGGGGTGGCTTTTGGCATCACTCGCTGATGCTTCCTCCCCTTGGCTCTCTCCTCTCTGACTAAGTCTGCTGTGTTGACCCTAGTGTGTTCCATTTGACTTGTATTTCAGTAGTGTCTTTTCTACCTTCCTCCAATTGCTAAAGATGTCCAGAGGACAAGACTCTGCCTAATATTCTCAGCTGGTACAGTATTCTCTAAGAAATTCATTTACTATTACAGTTTCAGCACCTGCAAGCTCCACTCATCCTCACAACTGGCCTTCACTCGGGTTTTTGCTCTAGGGGACCATCAGCTATCTTTGTTTGAACACAGCACCATCACCTCAGATGCAACATCCAAAACCACATCATCTGCCCTGCAAAAGGGTGTTCTCCTTCCTCTTGAACTTCCTATGGCTAATTTAAGAGTCTGGGTCTGGCGATGTCACTCAGAAGTATAATGTATAGTTAGCATGTGCCAGCACCAGGGTTCAATCTTGTGTCCTACACACATGCAAACAGGCACACACACACACACACATACACACACACACACACACAGAGGCACACACACACACACACAGGCACACACTAATCCCAAGTCTTCCTTCAATCCTGCCAACCTAAGAGTAAACTCAGAATATTTTCCTTTGTAACAAATGTCAACCTCGTTCTGCTTGTGCTTATTGCTAAGGTCACTGGTACTCACCTGTGACCTTCATTCTATAGTTAAACTTTGAACAGTACCACTTGTGACATATTGGTCAATTACACAAAATCTATTACACTAACATCTGCTATCCAGGGCCTTGAGTGGTTCTCCCTTTATCATTTACCACCACAAACTCTCTGCTCTCTGCTCATGGGTTGGCACAGTGCAATGCATCCACATCTGCACCTGGTACACTACATGGCAGGGACTCGGTACTGTTTAGTCGGGAGACCACACAACATTCTATCCAAACAATAACCCTCTCAAGGAGACAAAGAACACAAATGCAATGTAAAATAAATGATAAGTGAAAGCCTGTCTATTAGCTAATCCCCAAGTATTGGTTTTATCATGTTAGTAGGGGATTTAAAGATCAGGGTATTTAAAAGCCCATATTCACAAGTGGTATTGTTGCCAGCTATAATTAAGTTTGAGTATAATTATAAAGCACAATTCCAGGACTCAGGAGGCTGAGGCAAGAGGACTGACCTCTGGGCCATTTGGGGACTACAAAGTTAGACAGTATCTCAATATATCACCGCCACTACTATTAATAACAACTCCGAAGCTACTTACTGGGAAATACATAAAGCAAAAGTGCATATTATTTTTTGTAATTTGTATAATCTAAAACAAGGATCTTCATCTACAATGTTTGTTTAGCTTAAATGAATTTATAACAGCACTTACAAATGTTAGATATGCCCCATGACATTGAATGTCTAGTACTTTTTGTCCAGAAAGCATTCACAGTTCAAAAAACTAAACTTTTACAAGAAGTTAACCTATTGAAGTCAATTTTCTCATTTTCATTTGTCAAACATAAAAAGTGAAGTGTTAAAGAATGACAGAAAACAAAATTCATCCCTCACAGGTACAGGTTCCATTTGGATATAGCCTTCTCTTCTTTTTTAAGATTTATTTTTATTTTTAGGCTCTGTATATGTGTATCTGAGCATAGCACTGTGCACATGAGTGCAGGTGCTACTAGAGGCCAGAGGAGGGCATTGATCTGCTGAGGTGGGGTTACAGGCACTTGTGAGCTTATCTGTTTTCCTCCCCTTAATCTCTTCCCCTTAACTCCCTGAACCCAAAATGGAAATAAATCTTTAAGATTTTAATTAATTAAAACAATTTTAATTCTTACAGAGTTAAAAACAAACACTCCTTGGATGGGCCACCCAAATAGCAAGCGTATACTGGAACAGCCGTATAAACTCCCGAATCCACGCTTTTCCTCAAGCTCTTTCTCCACCTGAGAAACAAGCTCCCCTCCAATCATCCCTGTCCTTCCCCTCATTCATTCATCAACTGCCCCCCCCACACACACACCTCACACCAGCACTACGCTTCCCCTCACCCACCCAGCAGGGACACTACTGGCCTCACCAGTCTCCTTGATTATCTGAGCCTCGAGTCCACACTAGAGTAGCATCACATGACCTCACAAAAGTGAGTAATCCATTAACCAAGTAGAAGAGTGAAGGAGAAAAGACGCTTTTCAAAAGGCAGAAATTCATTTTTACTTTTTGTATAAAAGTTGGGACTAACAACAGCAATAACAACTCAGATTTTTAACTGGTCTATATGTCAGCAAATCTTGCCTTGAAGAATCGGTTAGATGTCTCCCCTACTTTCTTCAGCTTTTAGTACCCTCCAGTCAGAGAAGTCCAAGATTATGTTTTACTAGTGTCTTGAGTCTCATGGAAAACCAAACGAACAAAGAAGACAGGCAGGTGTGTGTGGGTGATGGGAGCTAGCAATCTCAAAAGCACTGAGGCAAATGCTGTGTGTCTTCCAGCTCTCCAAGAAATGCACCATAAACAGTATGTTACTGTTCAACCCAACCCTGACGTAAAGCAAGTGGTGCTATTTTTTGTCACACACATGAGGACAAGTTATAGAGGCTTTGCTTGACAAAGTCCCAGAGACCTGTGACTGTCCAGCATGATCTCTATACAGCCAGAGAAGCTGTTGAAGCTTTGCTTGGCAAAGTTGCAAAGATCTCCAGCTGATCACCACTGCACCCCAAGTATGTATCGTCCAGGCATAATGTTGTTTAGAAATCTGCTATTTCTCCTAAAACTGGTTTTTCTCTTTATTTCTCAGCACTTAGGAAATTCATACAGGGAAAACTTTTTCCCACAGAGAATGTTGAAAGAGGACATCGGGCCAAATGCTTGAGACAATGATAGAGTTTTTTTTGCTCTGACTGTGAGCACCCAAGCAGAAACTGCATGTAAGAAAGTTAAGACCTTCACATAGCAGCACCTGGCTAGATACTGTTACCTGTAGAGAAGTTTCTTTAGAATCTGCTGTGAGGGCAATAGAAGGTGGGCTTGGAACATCATGCTTTACAGATACTTTACAGTAGAGGACCCCTTGGCAGTTAGCCTAGGCTTGGATCGCACACTTGTTGGTCTGGGACTGGAAGTAGGTCAAGTTTTTTCTTTAGAGAACATTTAGCTCAAGCTATGTTGCTGTGACCATCTTGTAATCGCATTAGCTTTAGCCTGGGGAAATTTATGATTAAACTTTCCTGTGTCTTGTTTAAAAGATAACGAAAAGGTTATGCTGACCATTGTCTGGAAATTAATTGATTTTTGCTGTATGTGTCAAAGGCTCTCTTGATTGTAAAAGAAAAAAATTTTGATGTAATCTATAATGAAAACAGTTGAACTTCATTTCAATAAAATACTGGGGTTGGCCCATGGAGTTAATTAGTTATTTGGACAAACAGACAGCAAGCAAGCAAGAAGCTAGTTAGATAGATAAATAGATAGATAGATAGATAGATAGATAGATAGATAGATAGATAGATAGATAGACAGACAGACAGACAGACAGACAGACAGACAGATAAATAGAAGGCAGGGGCAAACAAGTAACATACATGAGAGAGTAAGCTAGAGTGAGGGGAGGAACAGCAAGAGAGTCAGATAGATGGGGCATGGCAAAAAAAAAGGCAAGCACATAATAGACACGGGAGAGAGAGAGAGAGAGAGAGAGAGAGGGAGAGATGGGTAACAGCAGGAAGACAAATATATAGATGAGGAACAAGCAAGCAAGGAGATAGAAAGACAGGTAACAGCAAACTAGATAGACAGACAGATACAGACAGACAGATGGATAGATGATAGATAGCCAGAAAGCTAGTAGGCAGGTAAGCGAGCAAGGAGCAAGGAGTCAGAGGGACAGCAAATGAGACAGAGGTGGAGACAGAAGAAAGGTTGTCCTTGGCTTTGTACCGCATACGCCTGAGTCTCTGAGTGTTTCTTTTTCCTCTGCTCCTCAACCTCTACTCAACAGCTAGATCCTCTAGCTAGTTGTTCAACCAACGGTTGGTTTCCCTTAGCCATCCATTCACCGCCTGCTCAATTCTCCCTACCACAGATCCTCTTCTCTTCCCTCCTCTTTGCCATTCCTGCAGCTGGTCTTGGGGAGTCTCAATTTGCGTATCAATGCTCTGGAGATGCCTTTCTCCATGTACCTAGATTTCACATTAAACCTAATCTTTTGGACAGATATGAAAATGGTGGTCAGCATTTATCTTTTTAAACTCTAGCTTCTCTTTCTTGTGGCATTTGAAGGAGACAGCACAGTGTAATGACAGCTCTTTCTTCAGAGACACACAACCCTGGGTCACAAGTTTCTAAGTCCATAGTGTTTGAGTTATAGCTTGTAACAGTTCTACACACCCGAAACACCGAATACCTATGTAGTTTGGCATTTGTTTCAGTCTGCCTGAATTGAAGACATATGGCAGGATGCAAAGCATCCTCATATGATCTTCCTATAGTTAAACAAGCCCTGGCTCCAGGAAACCCTTTATTCCCAAAAGGATTCCAAGCCTCTACTACTTGCATAAAGCAAACAAGCCTGGAGGTAGAACCTTGTTGACACTTTTATCTTTTATATCAACATCACCTTTACCTCTTGTACCCTCCCATTAAATGGTGACCCATGGGTTCATTTGTCAGTCAGTGGTAAGTGCATTACCCTCAGTTCCTACATTAATTCTGAGATGTGGGTATTAACCATGTGAGACAAAGTGAAAACTTAGATTTCCCAATCAAGTGGTTGGTCTCCAACCAAAAGCTACAAACCTGGAAACCAGAACCTCTTTCCAGGCTTAATACTACTCCATGGGTTAACAACAGTAAGAAGAACGAGAGATAGGGGAGGAGAGGAGGGAAGAAGGAAGAAAGGGAGCAAGAACATAAGGACATCTGAAAATCCACCAGAAAGAAGACCAGCTTTTCATGCTCTCAAAGTTACCAAGTCCATGTGTGCAATAATACAAACCATATTCATTCCAAAGAAATGTCCAGATCGGGATGAGGACACGTGGCACTGTCCCATGTCTATTCCCTTCCCTCCAACTCTGTAGTGTTCCTTGGTGTTCCTTAAAATCCACGGCCGACAGCAGCAGTGGGAACTGGTCTAGCAGCCACCAGAGGGAGCCCACTGGGTTTGGTTCCTGTCATCTGCCATCTGATGAAGGCCTGGAGGGCCCACTTGCATTTCATCCAGTTCTGAGCTTGTGCAGGGAAAAGCCCTTGCAATCAGTTAGAGACTACTGATAAATCTCACAGCTGCATGAGGTGGAGAATAACAGAACGACAACAAAACTGAATAAAAGGTATGACATTAAAAATGATGGATGAGCTGGGTGTGGTGGCACACGCCTGTCATTCCACTACTCGGGGAGGTGGAGGCAGGTGGATCTCAGTGAGTTGGAGGCCAACCTCATCTACAAAGTGACTCCGGGACAGCCAAGGCTACATAGAGAAACACTATCTGGAAAAAAAAACCATAACCAAAACAACAACAACGAAGATTACCATTTACCTATATCATCACTGATTAAGTAGAAAGGAACTAAATACTCCAATCAAAGGCAAAAACAGACAAAAAGAATAAAGCAATTATTCAACTAAGATGTCATCTACAGGAGACAGAGCATACAAGCAGGTTGAAAGTGAAATTGTCAGGGAGGGGATGATCAGTAATCAAGAGAGCCAGGGTAGCTACACTAGACAGACAAAACAGAGCTCCAGGAAAAAAAACTGTTAGTAGGGGAAAATCACTTTAATGATAGACTGTTCGCTCCATCAAGTAGAGGTAACAGTTGTTAGTGGGTGCACCTACAATACATCCCCAATACATCTCTCAAGTTAATATTATTTTATTTTTCTCTCTATTACATCCCAACCAGTTTCCCCTCCCACTTCTCCTCACAGTGCCCCTCCCCCACCCCCAGGTCCATCCCTCCTCTGTTTGCCTTCAGGAAAGGACAGGCCTCCCAGGGATAGCAACCAAACGTAGCATGTCACGTTGCAATGAGACTAGGCATACACCCTTATATTAAGACTGGACAAGGTCACCCAGCAGGAGGAAAAGCGCCCAGAAGCAGGCAAAGAGTCACAGGTAGCTCCCACTCCCGCCATTAGGAGTCTAATAATTCTCTTAATACTTATTTTTCATTTTATTCCTCAGAATGAGAGTTTGTTCAATTTGGCTTCCTCTGGACTATTTATATGCATATTTAAACATACTTCGGGTGTTTCTTTTTGAAAAAACAAAACAGAAAAACAAACGTGTCTTATTTCTGGGCAAATGGTGGCATACGTTTTACACCTCATGTACTACTCCACTGCTGTACGCAGATGCCATGTACATTGACAGCTGTGTGTGCATGTGTGATACTTTACCTGACTGGTCTCTCATGTGGGGCATTAGCTTGTTCTCAACATTTTCCTGTTGCCAATAGTGATGCAAGGAGTACACATGGGTCTAAGTGCTTCTTTGAGATAGACACCTGGGAATGTTAGCTCTTTGTCGAAGAGTAAATGCAAATGTAACTTTGTCACCTGTTGGGAATGCTTCTTCCATAGGTTTTGTGCCACTTTGCTTTTCATAACTACTGTTTATGAGAAGGCTAGCTCCGTGCAGCCTCCCAGAGAGTTTTGTCCAGCTTTTGAATTTGTCACCTTGATCAGTGAGAAATTCGGTTTCTGTGACATTTCCCTTTATGTTCTGTTATTTAGTAAGGAGCCACACCCCAGCCCGTATCTCTATCATGTGAGAAGTACAATGCAGCATCTCTCCCTCTGCTCCCTATTTCCTTCTCCTCCACCTCCCTCTCTGCTCTGTTTGGCTCTCTCTGCCTCTACCCACTCTTTCACTTGTCCTAGAACTCCCTCTGTAGATGAGGAGCCGCAAATCTACAGTGAGCCTTTCCTTTCTGCCTCCAGCATGCTAGGATTGCAGATGGCCTCCACCATGCCCAGGTTTTTCTTCTTTTTCTAACAGGCTTTTAAATCTTTTCTAACCTTCTGACCTTGAGTTCTTTCTAAAGTAAATAGTGCTCTATTTCTGAGATGCATTGTAATATTTTCTCGTGGCTTTTATCTGCAAGAAGTCTGCTTTAATCTTCCTGAGGTTGAATTTGTCGATCTCTATTACCATTTGGGTCGTGAAGCATAGAAAGCTCCCCCCACCCTACCCCACCCCCACCACGCAGCCCGCAGCCGACACCCATACTGGTGTGGCATGTGTGTGTTTCTTTTTTGCAATTCTCAGGAATTTTATGTATTCTTGTGTATGCAATAAGGCATGAACTCATTTATATTTTCCACAGAAGCTATCTAATTAATTATTTAATTTTTCTATTGCTGTGACTAAGCACTATGGCCAAGGCAACTTATAAAAGAAAGCTTACAGAGAGTGAGTCCATGACCATCAGGGCAGGGGACATGGCAACAGACAGGCATACATGGTGCTGGAGCCGCAGCTGACAGCTCACATGTTGAAACAACAAACATGAAACACAGAGAGCTAACTGGGACTGCTGTGGGCTTTTGAAACTTTAAAGCCCACACCTCCTCCAACATGGCCACACCTCCTAACCCTTCCCAAACTGTTCCGCATTCAAATATATAAGCCTATAAGGACAATCCTCATCCAAACTACCATAGCAATTGTTTCAGTCTAATTTTTAAGCCTAGCTTGAAGGATTTAGGATGTTACGTGTGCCATATACTCAATTTCCATGTGCACTGGTCCAATAACAATATGATAAGTTTGTATGTACTTTTTGTAATTTGAGAAACATTCAGGATTTTCCTTCCTTCCTTTCTTGTGTGTGTGTGTGTGTGTGTGTGTGCTTTGTTTTACCTTGATTTTTTTGTAGAAATTCTTTCTAGATCTTCTGCAGAGCCTACTTTTCAATCTTCCCTGTAATTTCTTCTCCCGCAGCTGCATTTCCATCCCTCTCTGGTCTTTCTTGAACACCTTAAACTCGCAGTTTCTTTTTTAAGATTCATATATTTATTATCTATACAGTGTCCTGACTGCATGTATGCCTGCAGACCAGAAGAGGACCCCTGATCTCACTGTAGATGGTTATGAGCCACCATGTAGTTGCTAGGAATTGAATTCAGGACCACCGTAAGAGCACACAGTGCTCTTAACCTCTGAGCCATCTCTCTAGGCCCCCGTTTTTGCTTTTTGTTTTGTTTCATTTTGTT
The DNA here is from genome assembly GCA_907164505.1 of Acomys kempi. Classification (NCBI taxonomy): domain Eukaryota; kingdom Metazoa; phylum Chordata; class Mammalia; order Rodentia; family Muridae; genus Acomys; species Acomys kempi. The sequence goes on along the minus strand of OU015361.1, from coordinate 66,290,221 downwards.
TTGTTTTGTTTTGTTTTTCAAGACAGGGTATCTCTGTATAGCTTTGGCTGTCCTGGAACTCACTCCATAGACCAACTAGTCTTGAACTCAGAGATCTGCCTGCCTCCTGAGTGCTGGGAATAAAGGCATGCACCACCACAGCTGGGCACATTCTGGATTTTCTATTTTGTTCCACTAATCTGTCTGTTGATATGAGGATGCCATGGCCTTAATTATAGAGGATTTATGGCATAGGCTTCAGTCCTCACAAGAATAGAATAGCAAGTCGAAAAGGTTGTCAAAGCCCAGTCTCATCAAATGGTCTCTGTTTTGGTGTCTGATTTCATATCATGTTTTCTGTGTTATAATATGGCTCCTTCACCCTGGTGCTCTGCCAGCCACCAACTCCTGATGCACCTGTGTGTCTGCATTTTAGAAGTTCCAGCGTGAGCTAAGTCCCAAGTGGGTGGTGAATACAGAGAGCACTGGGGCCCACGTGCTGCTAGGGAAGATCCCACAGAACCACATGCTGGACCTCTGCATCGCCAACTCCAAGCTGTTTTGAAGGACACTGACTATGTTGCAGGTGTGAGCGTGGTGGGAGGCTCCAAAGCCTAGACTGTCACAGAAAGTATTTTTGTAAAGTCAGGGAGCAGTGTAGGATTAAGGTCTTTTTTCTCCACGGCTGTATCTTTCTTAGGAATATCCTCTGGTCTGCATGAGTGCATACACAGGTACATTGAGGGGGTCCCTGCAGGTGTCACACAGGAAGTGAACCAGGTGAAGAGATAAGAATGAAAACCTGGTGCAGACCTACTTCATCAGCCTGGACCAGACATGGGGAGTCCAGTGCCAGGCAGCTTATTGTCAGCTATCTGAAACACAGTACAATCTGAGGAAAGGTTTCCAGGCAACAATCATTGCACTTCCAGGTGCACACTAAAGCTTAAGGTGCGTCTACATAGAAACTCCTTTACAGGCATCATGAGGGTGGTTCTACAGCTGAAAGGCCTAGAATCTAATGTGGTCTCTGGCCAATAGCATAGAGGTTAGCAAGCCATGAAGTGCTTGTGACACCTCTCTTAAGGATGGGTAATGGAAGAGGGACACGATGTCACATTCCAGTAACCCAGCACTCGGGGAAACAGAGGCAAGCAGATCATCAAGTTTTAGGCCAGCAGGGTCGACAAAGGGAGTCTAGGACAGCCAAAGCTACACAGAGAAACCCTGTCTTGAAAAAAACCAAAACAAACCAAAAGTCTGGGAAAGGAAGAGTCTGGACCGGACCGGTTTCACTTTTACTGATGTCTTTTGATTTCAGCAATAAAACTAAATGTCTTGTTTTGGAACCTAACCTCCAAAAAGTCAGTAATCAAACTCAGTACATGGGAAAAAAGGAAATTGGAGGCTTCGGGTATTCCAGGCAAGAGAGCAGCTGTGTTCCAGATAGTATTCATGCGAGACAGACAACGCCAGTTAGACAGCCTCCTTGGGACTAGAATGAGTGCCACGTCCACTCAGAGACCAGCGAGCAGAGGGCTTTGGTTACACCCTCCCCAGGTGTTTGCAAGAAAGAGTATGAGGAACCATGGGGGTGCTGGGTACCCTTTGGTGGTTGGACCCAACAAACACTAGGAAGGTGTCTGAACAGCCTTAGACTTAAGCTGTCATAAGTTCTGATACATCAAAGGCACCAGAATTCATCCCCATCCCAGTCTTCAGGTGTCTACAACCAAGGCTCTCACTGTTGAGATCTGG
>OU015361.1:66240244-66277364 GCA_907164505.1 Acomys kempi | reverse complement strand
GCTTCAAGGTGTGAAGTCGGGGTCTGTGCCATCAGCCCCAGAGTCTCAGCTGAGAGTTGGAGCACAACCCCAAAGTGTACAACCTGATGGGTCGTCCCCAGATTCACAGTTACAAAGAAATGTATCAGTAGATTTGAATCCTGGTTCACAATCTCAAGGTATGGAATACATTCATTCAGCAGCACCACAGGAGTTACAAGGAGATATCAATGTGGTGGAGTTGACCCCAAGATCATCACTAGAAGATACAAAATCTGTAAACTTGGCACCAAAACAATGTTCACAGAACATCAGCTCTGATAAGGTAGCCTACATTACAGTGCTTGAAGATATGAAGGCTTCATTGGTAGAAGGTACGAGTTTAATTCCTGAGGCCCTGGTGCAAACTGTGAAAGTTGGTGAGTTGATCACAAGCACACACCTTGACACAGTAAAACTTTTAGAAGTGAGCCCCAACTCAAGTCACCACATCCCAGAACCAGAAGGGCTGACCCTACAGCAGCAAGCCTCAAAAGTGAGGGTGACCTCTGCTACCTGTCATCAGATGGTAGAATCTTTAGAGTTGACACGGTTGTCATTAGCAATGACTCCAGCACCACTGACCCCAAACTCAGAGTCTATGGAAATGAGCCCGCCATCACTCCAAGAGGCTCTTGAAACCCAGGCTGTAAAAGGAAGGAGAGAGACTCCAGAGTCACGGCACGCAGTCAAAAATACTCCGGATTTGCTACCAAAATCAGAAGTGCCGAACATAAGCTCAGAAGGAGTGGCTCCAGATCCACAGCCCCCAGATGTGAAGTTGGCTCATGTGACTCTAGAATCAGATTCAGAAGTTACTAACTCATCAGAAATAACTCTGAGATCAGAACACGAAAACCCAGTAAATATTAGATTGATGTTGCCTAAACTGGGTGACACACAGGGAACCACTGCAGAAACATATTCTGAAGTGGGGTCTCTGGGGTTGACTCTAGAACCGGGGGCACGATGTGAGAGATCAGAGTCATTGGTACAAAATTTTAAATCTTCAGAATTATCAGAATTAACCTCTGAACTGTCTACCCTAGTTGTAGAACCTACAGAGTTAACTACAGGACCCAAACCTCATATTAAAGATGTGATCCCAGGGCCACAGCTCCATAAATTAAGATTTAGGCAACTAGATACAGAATCACAGTTGCCAAATGAGCAATCTGTGAGTTTAACACAACTGTCATCTAGAGGAGTGGTAGAGCCTGCAAAGGCAAATCCAGAGACATGGCTACAGGGTTCATCACTAAAGGAATTGATTGAGGGGACACAACCTTCAAAAGTGAAATCCATGAATTTGAATGTAGGCCCACAACAGCCAATTGTCAAGTCAGGATTGATTCCAGGACCACAATTACAAAGTGTCAGATTTCAAAATTCATATCAAGGGTTAAACCTTCAAGGAGAAACACCAGTAAATTTCATCTCAGACCCCTCGTATCATCCTGTGAGACCTGATGATGTGACATCATTTCCTCCACAGCCTGGAATCAAATTAACAGACTTTTTTTCAGATCCAAAGGCCCTAGAAGCACAACCACACCACGTAACACCTGTGGAGGTAAACCGAGGGCCAAGCTTGCACACTGTGAAACTTTCTGATCTGACTCCAGAGCCCAAGCACCATGGTTTCAAAAACATACAGTTCATCCCAGGTCAGGAGAGGAAATCTCAGGGATTTACACCACAATCATTTTGGCCACAAAGGCAAGAGCCACCATTGGACGACAGGAAGCTTGCTCTGCCTACAGAAGGATGGGACCTTAGCAGAATGAAATCCACAACACAAGCCTCTGAACTGCTGTGTCCAAGTGGGCTGTCTCTGGGTGTAAGCCCAGGACTGTGGCAACAAGATACTAAGTTTTCTGATTTGGCTCCAGGGCCAAAACTTGAAGGAGTCAAATTTGGCAAGCAATGCACAGGACTGGTGCTTACTGGTGTAACTTCTGAGACTCCACAGTTAGTGACTCATGCTCCCAAACTAACAAAGATGACTCCAGGCTTACAAGATACGAGGCAGGCAAACTTTAACTCAGGGCCACACCTGAAAGATGTCAAAATTTTTGATGCACCAAGAACTCAACTTCAAGGTGTGAAAACTTCAGAGCTAAACTCGGGCCCACGGTTAGAAAGTGTCAAAATTTCTGAATGGACCAAAGAGCCAGAGAGGCAAAGGATGAAGCCAGAGTTGACAGCACAAGAGTCTCTGTTTCGAGGCATAAAGCACGTTACAGGGAATCAAGTACGTGGCTTTGAAGACAAAATGCCGTATAGAGTGGCATGTGATCCACATGTAGCAAATGCAGGATCGATGAGATTGAATTCTGGGGTACACTTAGCACATTCAGATCATTCTGATCTGATCAGAAGACCACAGGCCCACGGGATAGGATCTTCTGAATTGATCCAAGGACCTGTGGAGGTCTCAAAGCAAGAAAAGCTGACAGCTGTAGAGATAACATCAGGGCCAAATTTGGGAGCTATGAAATCTATGCAGTTAAGGCCAAGTTCAGAGCTGGAACAAGTCAAATGTATGCTGTCAGCCACAGGGATGCAAGCAGGAGATAGGAAACAAGATAGGGAATCTGTGATCTTAACCCCAGGACAATGTCTAGGGAGGACAAAATCTACTGTGGTATCCCCAACCGGTTCCCAGGCAGTAGATATAAAAACTGTGAGGATTCCAGGTACAAGGATTCAAGACTTGAAAGTTATGGGTTTGTTTGGTGATATACAGCCTCAGGATGCAAATGCCATGGGTTTCAAACTTGAACCACAGAAGCACGGGGAGCATCCTGTGACCTCTGTCCCAGGGCTGCTGTCTCAAGAGAATTCTATAGAGAGCGCTCAAGGGCCGCAATTGCAAGGCATAGAGCCCGAGGCACTGACCTCACAACCTCAAATTACAGATAGGAAATATGCAGTTACCTCATGTTTGGAACAGCAGAGTCTAAAACCTGGGGCTGTGGCCAAAATACAAGAGATCCTAGGGATGGAATTTGCAGAACTAGTCTCAAGACAACAGCGTCAAGGGATGGAACCTATCGGTTTAACTCCTGTACCTGGACAGGATGGCCAGATATTGATAAACTCACCTGAGTGGAAACATGGGATATTCAACCAACTGAACAAACAGTTTGACTCAGATCAAGAATCCAAACCTGCAGATGTCAAATCCAGAGAGATTAACTCTAAGGTGCAATTCAAAGATTTGTCATTTGAATTGGCTCCTAAACCAGCTGTGCACAGTGTAGAAGGTAGCGAGCAGCAACATGGCATACAGGTGCCAAGTGTGAAACCTTGCCAGTTGACTCCAGCATCACAGATTCACCAGGCAAAAGCCTCGGAGTTAAGGTTCCAGCCACAGTGGTCAGGTGTGAAAACTGTGGTACTAACTACAGAATCACAGACCGGAAGCACAAAGACTACTCAATGGATACCAATATCTGAATTTCAAAGTGAGAAATGCAGAGGGTCAAACTTGAGGTCACAGTCTCAAGGGGTCGGACCTCCAGCACCGGAACCATCTACACAATGGGGAGGTGTGAGGTCATCTGAATTGACTGACGGGTCAAAAGGTCGAGGAGAAAAATCTGTGGCATTTCATCTTGAGCCGCAGTTGCAGCACGTAAAAACCTCTCCGCTAGCAACAGGGCTTCAGAAACCAAAAACTTTTAACTTAACTTCAGAGCCACAGCCTCAGGGTCTCAAAACTGCGGAGGTAACTGAGGAGCCACGGGTTGAAAGTGTAAGATCTATTCAATGGATACCAGGACCTGAGTTCCACGGTGTAAAGTTCTTAGGACTGAACTGTGGTTTACCATCTCAAGGTGTCAAGTCTACAGAACGGAAACAACTCACACTGTTGGGAGTTGGGAAGCCACCTGAAGGGATTCTGGGGCCAAAACGTCAAGGGAAAAAATCTGTGGATTTTAAACCAGGACCAGAGCTGAAAAGGGGGGGAAAGTGTGCATCAACCTCAGAGCCACAGCCTCAAGGTGTGAAAACTGTGCCATTACAGCACGAGACACAGCTTGAAAATACAAAACCTGTTCAGTGGAGTCCGCTGTCTGACTTCCAGTTTAAGAAATCTATGCTGAATCTTGGGGTACAATCTACAGCCACCACACACAAAGAATTAAAACCCTCAGTACAACCAATAGATGAGAAAACACCAAATACATTGACTACAAGGCCCAAGATACAAGGCAAACAACCTTCCATGCCAGCCCAAGAATATTCATCTCACAAGTTCAAAAGTATTGATTTTAATTTTGACCTACAATTTAAAAAGATAACACCATGTGACCCAGCCTTAAGGTCAAAGGTCAGTGATATAAAACCAGCGACATTCAAACCCAGGTTTCATTGTGAAGATAGGAACTCTGCTGAATTGACCCCCGGAATACAGCCACAGGAAGTAAAACTCGTAGGGCCACGCCCAAGAACACAGACTCAAGATGTGACATCTTTAGTGTTGAAACCAGAGTCACAGTCCTCGCAAGTGAAACGTGGGGTGTTTAGCCAAGGGCCACAGTCGCAAAACAGTAAAAACACAGAGTTGAAAAGTGCGAAAGTCTCTGAGTTGGCACTTCAGACAAAGCCTCACGGTAGGAAACCTGAGCCCCAGTCTGGGTCCCAGTGGCAAAGTGCAAAATGTCCTGACTTGACACCTGAAACAAAGTCCCAAAAGATAAAATGTGTCAAGCTAAGTCACAGCTCGCCACTGAAAGGTAAGCCATTTACTGACTTAACCACAGGGACCAGAATACAAAATGAAATCAAACCTAGTCTAAAGTTAGAAGGTGAGAAACCCGATTCCACCCCAAGGAAATTGTTTTTAGGCACAAAGTCTGTAGGACTTGATTCACGCCCCCATTTGCAAGAATCAAAATACCCTGGGCTGGTCATGGACACAAAACTTCAAGGTGCAGATGCTGTGGGACAACACTTTGCAAGTATAAAATCTTCTCAAGTGGTAACACCGACAAAATCCCAAAGTGGAACATCAGTGAACTTCAGTTTTGGACCACAGACACTAAATAAAAATCCATCTGAGTTGGTTCAGGGAACAGAGACCGAGCTTCTAGATGACACATCTCTAGAATTCAAGCATACGCCTAGATTGCAAAGTAGGAAATCCTGTGACTGGAGTCACTGTAAAAATGTTATGTCACCCAACACTGGGATGGAGGATGCAGACTCCTCAGAGTTGCATCCTGGTCCAGACCTTCAAGGTATAAAATCTAAGGTGTTCTGCCTTGGGCCACATTTTGAAGATGTGAATTCTACATGTTCTCCCAATACAGATTCTCAATATATAAATTCCAGCGCGTGTACACCTGGGTCACATTGGCAAGCCAGTAAATCTCCATGCATTGCAGAACCAAGCCCACAGTGTATAAATTCGGTGTGCACCCCTGCACCACATTTGCATGGAATGAATTCTTCCACATGCCTTTCAGGATCAAAATTGCATTGTATAGATTCTACTGTGTGCAACTCTAAGCCATGTTTCCAAGACGTAAATTCTTCTGCAAGCTCCCTGGGGTCAAGTCCCCAGTGTGCAAAGTCTGCTGAGTGCAAGCCTGAAGCACATTTTCAAAGTGTGAGTCATTCGACATCAATTCCATCTGTTCCAATAGAATCACAGGATCAAATTATAAATTATGTAAGTATTAGTGCAAAGCCACTAGATCAAATGTTCAAATCTGTATTGATTCCCAAACCAGTGTTTCTGATGGCAAAACCTGAAGACTTAGCACCAGGACCATGTCCTCAGGTTATCGAACCAATAGGAGTCACCACAAGATCAAGCATTAAAGTAACGGAGTATTTGGATTTACTCCCAAAACCACATCTTCAAGAGCAGGAAACACCTATGGAATTAATGCCAAGGGCAACTGTTGAAATGAATTCTGCAGAGTTCATCTTACAGCAAACACCTCCACCTGAGGAACTGACAGTGTTAACGCACGAGCAAAGGCTTCATGCTGAAAGACCTCTAGGGCTCAAAACAGAATCACCTAAGGCAATGGAAATTGAGGATTTGAATGAAGAACTGGTGTGTCCGAATAGCAACAAAAAAACGATCACATCAGAAAAACTACACGCAGAGAATTACTTCTCTAGATTCATACACAGCCCTTCAAACCCATTTATTACAAGCTCTGTCAAATTGACAGAATTTGGGCACCTTCAGGGATCTGGGATGGCAAAAGTATCAAGAACTTTGTCTATGAAAAACCTTGGGATTGGTATTTTACAGCCTGCACAGCCCTATACAGACTCTATTATTTTTAAATTATCAGCTCTTCTCTTGGCTCTCCGTAATCAACCCCGCGACAAAGCAGAGAACACCGTGGGACCCCCATATCCTGAGATCTGGGAGAGGGACCTCATATCTAAGGAAGGAGCTAAAAAGAAGCACAAGGAGGAATTTGGGGGTTCACTCCAGAGCACTTCTCCGTATCCACTGAGATTCCTACCAGAGGAGTTTCAGACAGGACTAGGGACTCGAAGAAGCCCTTTGCGTTCTTTCCTGGGCAGACGACAGAATGTCTGGGAAAGCCATGTCTGCAGGCAGCGACTACCTAGGAAATATCTCTCCAGTATGCTGATGCTAGGGAGTGTTCTGGGAAGCACGATGGAAAGGAAGCTTTGCTCTCATCCATTTTTAACAGAAGGATCCACTATGGAGATCTGTCGATCTATCCAGAATTTATTTGGGGTTCCAGATGAACTGATGGAATGTTCCCAGCGCCTGCTAGAGAGGGGTCCAAGAAATGTTTCCCAGAATTCAGTTAAAAACTACATTCAGAGACATATTTGTTGTCACAAGAAGAGAACACCTTTGAAAATGTGGACACGCAGCTCCACCTCTTCCATAATACGGCAATACTCTGGCACTAGATTGGGAATAAAGAAGACAGACTCAAAGCTCAGTCAAACATTCCAGGAAGTCCCTCAGCAAGAGCCTGCCTCCTGTTCAGGGCCCCAGTCTCCTGCATTAGTGAGACCAGAGTCTACTCTTGGGATATTTTACAATATGGACGATCATCCTCTTTCCAGGAAGGAGAGTAAAACCTCACAGAATGATTCACAGGCAAGGACTTCTGAGCCCCTCACAGCAAACTCTCTCCCCGTGGCCAACACTGATATCTCAGAACAGCTCAATATGCTAAAAGAACTGAAGTTAAAAGTAGCAGCGAAACTCCTAAGGAGTCAAATACCCAACAACGTCCCTCCGCCTCCATCGTCAGGTCTTGTCCTAAAATATCCTACTTGCCTAAAATGTGGCCGATGGTCAGGGATTAACTGCTGTCATAAGTTCCAGTCTGCTTTTGGGCCCTATCTTCTTATCTATCCGAAACTCCACCTTGTAAGGACCCCTGAAGGCCATGGTGAGGTTCGGTGTCATCTTGCTTTTAGAGTGGAACCTGGGAAAAGACCTCAAGTCTCAAAGTACCGCGGAAGAAACCGAGCGGGTCCACGGAAGGGCACTACATTACCACCACGACGGAAACCTAAAACCTCGAAGGTGGCTTCTACAAGTCCTGCTCTTAAAAGAGATTTCCAGTCCAGTTCATCCCCATCTGCTGCTTCTGTCCAAGGTCGCATTAGACAAATGCAATGGGGCAGCAGAGGTGTGGGAGCAAAGACAGAGGCCAAAGACTATAAAATTTGTCAGGATGGAACACGGGACAAATCAAGGCTCATAAAGAGCTCTCCCTTAAAATACCTAAAGAAGACAACCACTAAAGGACCTAAAACAGAAAACACAAACCTCTACAAAAACAGTGGCATGACCGAAGAGAATCTTTCCAGAACACGGACAGATCTGTCTAAAAACAAGAGTATTACACTCTGTCAAGAAAGCACCAGTTCTTCAAAGAAACAGCCTGAGAAATCCTCCAAGCCCAGGTTCATCCAATTGCCTTTTCAGGGCCTAAGGTCTAAGATACTCCAAAAATCACTTAGAATTTTGCGTAGTTTTAGACAGAAGCTTGAGGACAGGACAAGGCCAGACAATTTATGCTCAAGCAAAAATGTGTACCCCAAACAAAAAGCCAAGGATTCTTGCCCAACACGGGCCAGCACGCCAGTTGCCAAGCACAGGGCAACAGGTTCGATCCCTAAGCAAGAGGACAAATTGCAGGAGACAAGTGAACAATGCACACAAGCTCAACAGTCAAAACAAGTGAACGCTCTCCAACCCATACCTCTGCAGCTTCAGAAGACCATGATCTCTAAAAAAGACGTCTCTATCCAGGATAAAGACAGTAGTCGAGCAAAGAAAAACTACAGTGATGAAATCCCCATCTCAGAGCTTAAGTCCCATGTAGGAGCCGAATTTCGGGCCCAAGAGAAAATAGTGGCTGACTCCCCCTTGAAGAAAACCCTGCAGAGTCACTTTAAAGAGAAGCGCACACAGGAAGAGGAGCATCATGGATTCTTCTGGGAGAGATCCCTATGTTATAAGTCTGAAAGACCCCATCGCAGCCTCTCTGAGAGAACTCCTCGAAATGTCTTTCAGAGGAGAAATTACAGTCCTCAGAAAAAGCACAGCAGTCCCTCTGACAGAACCCTCAGAAGTCTCCCTGACAGGAGGCATCGCAGTCCTGCCCATCAAAGTCTCTTCAAGAAAAGAGGTCACAGTCAATCAGAAAGGAGACAACCTAGTCCTTCTCAGCAAAGCCCTTGGAGTCCCTCAAGGAGAAGCCCTCAGAGTCCTTCAGGGAGGAACCTTTGTGATCCTCCAGAGAGAAGAGGACACAGTCCCTCTGCAAAGAGTCCACACAGTCTTTCTGGAAGGAGCCAACAGAGTTCCTCTCCTCAGAGGTGTCCCAGTCCCTCAAAAAGCTTCTACGTTAATCTCACCCAGAGGACAGGAGGCAGTTCTTTGGAAAGGGCCCATGGTCGTCTCTCTGAAAAAACCTCTTCCAGCCCCTCTGTCAGGAAAAGTCATACCTCTTCTGAAAGAACACCCTACTTAATATGCAATAACATGGTACACAGGCCTTCTTCCAAACTCATCCGCCGTCCTGAACAGACTCACTCCAGTCCTTCTGAGCCCTTCAGCAGTCACTCTGAGAGGAGCCAGAGCAGTCCCACTGATATAGATACACAGTTGCTTTGGAGCAGGTTGTATGCACAAGCTGGCCATGAATCAGGGAGTGGCAGTAGCTGGTGCCATCTGGGCACCTGAGTGGACCCCATGGGATTATGTCTGTTCCCAGCATCCTCTAATAAATACCATGTAACGTAGCAGTGCAGCAGCATCTTTTTTCTTATGCTAGGCTTAGCTCCCAGACCACTCCCCTGCACAGGCAGTAGGGATGGGAAGCCCAGTGCCTGAGTGCTCTTGGGGCCAAGGTTAGGCTCCTGAGGATTGGTGAACCTAGACAAAGAGAGCATCCATTTACCTCAGTGGCAGTCTTGAAAGGCTGGTCAGGAAGGGTTCTCCACAGCTGGCCTGGAGCAAGTGAGGCTAGCTTAGTCTGCATTCTGCCCTGGATCTTGGGAGAAAGGGAAGCAGTAGGAATTTATCTCAGCTTAGAATCGTGGTCTGATGGGAAGGCAGTGATGGGTTAAGAGGGGGAATGAATGGAGATTTAGAATGAAATTTGGAGGAATGGACTTTAGTATAAAGGATTCCAGACTTGTTAGTCATGGAAGAGCCTTTTTCATACAGGGCCACCAATATTATAATTAATAATAAAGATATAAGGCAATAAGATAATGTACCAGATACCAGACACCAGATATTATGTTAGAGTTTATTAAATGAGCATGGGGGGAGAAAGAAAGGGGAAAGGGGTAGCCCAGAGAGAGAGAGGGAAAGAGACACAGATAGAGACAGGAAAAGTGAGAAGGAGGAGGAGGAGGAGTAAGAGAAGAAGAAGAAGAAGAAGAAGAAGAAAGAAGAAGAAAAGAAGAAGGAAGAAGAAAGAAGAAGAAGGAAGAAGAAAGAAGAAGAAGAAAGAAAGAGAAGGGAGAGTAAGAGAGAGGGGTGAGGGAGGGCTGTCTTTTTATATAGCCTTGGGCAGGGCCACGCCCCTGTGGCAGGTAGGCAATGACATCACAGGTAGACTGAAACAGAATCCTAACAACCACACCAAACATTTCAAAAGCTGGACAAGTTTACAGGCATGGAGTTGGTGGATAGGAGAGATCTGCCCCTAGTAAGTACATCCTAGCTGCCCCTTCCTGCTCAGCCACTGCTACAGTGAAAGAGCAATCTAGGAGAGAAGGGGGTGAGAACGGGTCTGTAATTTGAGATCAATAAGGGCCAGTACTTGAACTCCATTTGCATCTGTAAGACCACTTGTGGGATGGCTGGGACTAGGTGTGCAAATGACAGGAACTCAAGGTTGGGCTTCACGAGGACCCCTTAAAATTTCAGACTTCTCCTATTGGCTCCAACCCTTCCCCCCTCACACACACACAATGGCCTCCCTAGTCTGCTGTGGAGATGGGAGGGCAGGGTCTCAATAGAAGAGGAAGCCCAGTCATCATGTGACTCCTTCGCCGCTGCAGCCCCCTCCAAAGAAGCAAGGCTGAAGTAGATGTTCAGAACAGGGCTAGACCACATCCTATAGAGGGGAGGAGAGCAGAAGTGGTGTTGGTCTGGCAGGAGTCCTTGGGTGAAATTGTTAGGTGTGGAGGGAGAGTGATATCTTCCAGACTCAGTGCAGTCACCGCTGTGATTTTCTTGGTGTGAGCATTATACTTTAGAGACAAAACTGTGGAGCCGAGAACACACACAGTCCTTTGTTTTTGTCCCATACTCAAAGTTGGATTTTTCAGAGCCCATCGTAAGCCCCACATAAGATCCAGTTTGCCACTCACCCTTCTGCCTAGGAACTGGAATGGGGTTTATCGAAATGGTGGCAGGAAGTCAAGCTCTACTCCCATTCTCATCTTCAAAGAAATATTTCTCGTTGCCACCAGATCCTTGCCAGGCTATCTGCAAAGTGAGGAGAAAACAACAAAGACAATTACCCGAGACAAGGCTGGAAGGATGTCGGTAGGGAGGAAAAGAGATGGCATTCAGGGAGGTCTGGCATCACACAAAAGATGCGCTGCATCAGATTCTTGCCCTGATCTCTACACTTCTGAGAGATGACTGCACACATGCAGTGTGACTAGGGAAATCCATACTCCAGGATTCCAGACCTCTCTCTCCTTGAAACAGCATCAGAATGTCAGGGACTCCTTTGGTGATCTTGCTTCCTGGGGTCCTGGGTCCCCAGAAAGCAAGCCAAGATGTCCCATTACCCATCCATCCATCCTCAGTTCCCACCTCACTGAGGTGGTTAGTGTTCAAGTCTCCCAGCAGGGGCGTTCTCCACAGCACTATCTCCACAGTTATGTGGAGAGCAGGGACTGACTCTGACATGAACTTTGCTGCCCCATAATTGACCACCTCCCTGTGCTGGGGAGGCCTGATGGCACTCAAAGAAAGAATAATCAGGATACCAAGATGAGACTTGATTGCCTATGACCATATAGTGGAGGAGGAGGTCCCCCTCAGTCACGGACCTAGGGGAGGGGAATAGGGTGAAGGTGGGAGGGAGGGAGGAATGGGAGGATACAAGTGATGGTATAACAATTGAGTTGTAATCTGAATACATTAATAAAATTTAAATTATAAAAGAGAAAAACAAACAAAAAATTTTGTTTTAGAAAATAACATATAAAGCAAATCTCCTACCATCTTTCTCTACTCAAAATAAAAAAAATAAAATCCAGACAATTAAAAAAACAAAAACAAAAAGAAAATACTTGAGTTTCTATCTTTCATATGAAACACTATCAAAAATCTATTCCCCTGGAGTACTAATTAACACTTACTTTTCTTAAAAAGTTTTCATGATCTGCTTTTGTTTTTGTTTTTTCTAATGCCTACAAAATACCTAACTTTTATTCAGAACCTTACATAAAACTGGGTCTGGCTCTGTCGGTTATATGTGTTACAGTTGTATTAGTTTCCTATTACTGCTGAGACAATTTGCCATAGATTCAATTGACTTAGTAGTATGAGAGCTCTGGGGGTCGTAAGTCTGGCTTCGCACTCACTGAACTAAAACCAGGAGTCAACAGAGTGGGGTTCCTTTCTGAGGGATGTAGGGAAGGATCTGCTTTCTTCACGTTTGTAGCTTCTCTATTGCCTGGTTAGTCTGGGCCCCTTCATCTTAATAGCCAGCGATGGCCAGTTGAGTCTTTGTTGCTCAGCATCAATCTGACTCTTATTCTACCTGCACTCTAAGAACACAATACGATTCCATTGATCCCAGCCTGCTAATTCAAGACAACCTCCTTCCTTTGTTGTATCTTATTGGCCTGTTCACCACAGTAATACTCCCTTGCTGTATACAATGTATTTGGACCTTGTAGAGATGAGAGTATGAACATCTTTTGAGAACATTTTATGCACACTGTATATTAGCATCAAATAACCATATTATATCACTTAGGAAACCTCTGGATTTTTGTAGTCCATCCTCCCTCACACTTACAGATATGGTGACCAGGAGCTTAAATAGCTCCCCCTTGATCACAGAGCCAGTTAGAGGGATAATGCAGCCCGGAGCCCAGGTCTCCCAGACTTACCTTTCCTTCCTGTCATTCTGCCTCTTAAGAGAACAATAATCCTGCCTTTTTGTATAAAGCCCATGTGGAAACTTATAGTCTCTGTTTTCACTGTTTATCTTCAATACTGATAAGGAATAGTAACTATCTTTTTATATCTTCAGATATAAAAATAGTATCTTCAGGGGCTGGAGAGATGAGATGGCTCAGAGGTTAAAAGCATTAACTGTTCTTCCAGAGGTCCTGAGTTCAATTCCCAGCAACCACATGGTGGCTCACAGCCATCTACAATGTGATCTGATGCCCTCTTCTGGCCTGCAGGTGTACATGCAGGCAGAGCAGGGTATACATAATAAATAAATAAATCTTTTTTTTCTTTTTATTTTTATTTTTTTTCTGTTTTTTTATTAATTTATTCTTGTTACATCTCAATGGTTATCCCATCCCTTGTATCCTCCCATTCTTCCCTCCCTCTCATTTTCCCCTTATTCCCCTCCCCTACGACTGTTCCTGAGGGGGATTACCTCCACCTGTATATGCTCATAGGATATCAAGTCTCTAACCTGCTGTCCTTCCTCTGAGTGCCACCAGGTCTCCCCCTCCAGGGGACATGGTCAAAGGTGAGGCACCAGAGTACGTGAGAAAGTCATATCCCACTCTCCACTCAACTGTGGAGGATGTCCTGCCCATTGGCTAGATCTGGGTAGGGATTTAAAGTTTACCGCCTGTATTGACCTTGGCTGGTGCCTTAGTTTGAGCGGGACTCCTGGGCCCAAATCTGCCTATCACACTGTTCTACTTGTAGGTTTCTAGGACCCTCTGGATCCTTCTACTTTGCTATTCTCCCATGCTTCTCTCATCTAGAGTCCCAATAGGATGTCCTCCCCTCTGCCTCAGTGTCCTGGTAAGTGAAGGCTTTCATGGGACATGCCCCTTGGGCTAATACGCAGATATGAGTATATACCATTTGAGTCTTTCTGCTTCTGGGTTAACTCACTCATTATGATCATTTCTAGCTCAATCCATTTATCCACAAATTTCGGGTATTCCTTGTTTTAAATAGCTGAATAGTATTCCACAGTGTATATGTACCACAGTTTCTTTATCCATTCTTCTATTGAGGGACACTTAGGCTGTTTTCATGTTCTGGCTATTATGAATAAGGCTGCTATGAACATGGTTGAGCAAATTTTCTTGTTGTGTGCTGGAGCATCTTCTGGGTATATTCCAAGGAGTGGAATAGCTGGGTCTTGAGGAAGCCCTATTCCCACTTTTCTGAGATAGCACCAGATAGATTTCCAAAGTGGCTGTACTAGTTTGCATTCCCACCAGCAATGAAGGAGTGTTCCTCTCTCCCCACATCCTCGCCAGCATGTGGTGTCACTTGAATTTTTTATCTTTAGCCATTCTGATGGGTGTAAGATGGAATCTCAGAGCTGTTTTGATTTGCATTTCCCTGATGATTAAGCAGGTTGAGCATTTCTTTAAGTGTTTCTCAGCTATTTGATATTCCTCTGTTGAGAATTGTCTGTTTAGTTCCAAGCCCCATTCCTCAATTGGGTTATTTGGTTTGGTGGTATTTAATTTCTTGAGTTCTTTATATATTTTGGATATTAGACCTTTGTCAGATGTAGGGTTGGTGAAGATCTTTTCCCAGTCGGTAGGCTGTCGCTTTGTTCTCTTGACAGTGTCTCCTGCCTTACAGAAGCTTCTCAGCCTCATGAGGTCCCATTTATTAATTGTTGACATTAAGGCCTGGGCCATTGGTGTTCTGTTCAGGAAGTTGTCTCCTGTGCCAATATGTTCCAGGCTCTTCCCCACTTTTTCTTCTAAGTGACTTAGTGTCTCTGGTTTTATGTTGAGGTCTTTAATCCACTTGGATTTGAGTTTGTGCAAGGTGACAAATATGGGTCGAGTTGCATTTTTTTACACATAGACATCCAGTTAGACCAGCACCATTTGTTGAAGATGCTATCCTTTTTACATTGAATGGATTTGGCTTCTTTGTCAAAAATCAAGTGACCATATGTGTGTGGATTCATATCTGGAACTTCAATTCGATTCCACTGATCAACCAGCCTGTTGCTGTGCCAATACCATGCTGTTTTAATTACTATTGCTTTATAGTACAGTTTCAGATCAGATATGGAGATTCCTCCGGAACACCTTTTATTGTACAAGATTGTTTTAGCTATTCTGGGTTTTTTTTTCCATATGAAGTTCAGAATTGAACTTTCAATGTCTTTAAAAAATTGTGTAGGTATTTTGATAGGGATTGCATTGAATCTGTAGATTGCTTTTGGTAGGATAGTCATTTTGTTATGTTAATTCTCCCAATCCATGAGCAAGGAAGATCATTCCATCTTCTCATGTCATCTTCAATCTCTTCCTTTAGAGTTTTGAAATTTTTTTCAAACAAGTCCTTCACTTGCTTAGTTAGAGTAACTCCTAAATATTTTATATAGCTTGTGGCTAATGTGGAGGGTGTGGCTTTCCTAATTTCTTCCTCTGCAAGCTTGTCATTTGTGTATAGGAAGGTTACAGACTTTTTTGAGTTAATTTTGTATCCAGCCAATTTGCTGAAGGTGTTTATCAGCTGTAGGAGTTCTCTGGTGGATTTTGAGGGTCACTTATGTACACTATCATATCATCTGCAAATAGGGATAATTTGACTTCCTCCTTTCCCATTTGAATACCCTTGATCTCCTTTTGTTGTCTTATTGCTCTGGCTAGAACTTTGAGTACTATATTGAAGAGATATGGAGAGAGTGGGCAGCCTTGCCTTGTTCCCGATTTTAGAGGAATTTCCTTGAGTATCTCACCATTTACTTTGATTTTGGCTATTGGCTTGCTGTATATAGCCTTTATTATGTTGAGGAAAGTGCCTTGTATCCCCGATCTCCCTAAACCTTTAAACATGAATGGGTGTTGGATTTTATCAAATGCTTTCTCTGCATCTAAAGAGATGATAATGTGGTTTTTTATTTTCAGTTTGTTTATATGGTGGATTACATTGATGGATTTCCATATATTAAACCATCCCTGCATGCCTGGAATGAAGCCTACTTGGTCATGATGAATAATACCTTTGATGTGTTCTTGTATTCGTTTTGGAAGTATTTTATTTAGTATTTTTGCATCGATGTTCATAAGAGAAATTGGTCTGAATTTCTCTTTCTTTGTTGAGTCTTTGTGAGCTTTAGGTATCAATGAGACTATGGCCTCATAGAATGAATTTGGTAATGTTCCATCCCTTTCTATCTTTTGGAGTAGCTTGAAGAGTATCGGTATTAGCTCGTCCTTGAAGATCTGGTAGAATTCTGCACTGAAACTATCTGGCGCTGGGCTTTTTTTGGTTGGGAGACTATCAATGATTGCTTCTATTTCTGTGGGGGAAATGGGACTATTTAGCTTGTTTATCTGTTCTTCACTCAACTTTGGCAAGTGAAATTGATCAAGAAAATCATCCATTTCCCTTAGATTTTCAAATTTTGTGGCATATATGCCTTCAAAGTAGGATCTTGTGATTCTTTGTATTTCTTCAGTGTCTGTTGTTATGTCTCCCTTTTCATTTCTGATTTTGTTGATTTCAATACTGTCTCTCTGCCTTTTAGTTAGTTTGGCTAACGGTCTGTCTATCTTGTTGATTTTCTCAAAGAACCAGCTCTTGGTTTTGTTGATTCTTTGGGCTGTTTTCTTAGTTTCTAATTTGTTAATTTCACCCCTGAGTTTGATTATTTCCAGACATCTACTCCTTTTGGGTGTTTCTCCTCTTTTTCCAAGGGCTTCCAGTTGTGTCGTTAAGGTGCTTATGTGCGATGTTTCCAATTTCTTTTTAAAGGCACTTAGTGCTATGAATTTTCCTCTTAGCACTGCTTTCAATGTATCCCACAAATTTGGGTATGTTGTTCCTTCATTTTCATTGAATTTCAGAAACTCCTTGATTTCTTTATTTCTTCCCTGACCCAGGTGTCATTTAGCAGAGAGTTGTTTAGTTTCCACGTACGTGTAGGCTTTTTGTTATTTCTGTTGTTGTTGAATTGCAGCCTAAGCCCATGGTGATCTGATAGGATACAAGATATTATTTCAATCCTCTTGTATCTGTTGAGGCTTGCTTTGTGACCTACGATGTGATCAATTTTGGAGAAGGTCCTATGGGGTGCAGTAAAGAAGGTATATTCTTTCTTGTTTGGGTGAAAGATTCTATAGATATCTGTTAGATGCATTTGACCCATGGCATTGGTTAATGATGTTATTTCTCGGCTTAGTTTCTGTTTCAATGACTTATCCTTCAGTGAGAGTGGGGTGTTGAAGTCTCCCACTATTATTGTGTGGGGATCGATGTGTGGTTTAAGCCTTTTTAGCAGGTCTTTTACAAATGTGGGTGCCCTTGTATTGGGAGCATAGATGTTCAAAATTGTGATGTCATCTTGGTTGACTTTACCTTTGATGAGTATGAAGTGTCCTTCCTCATCCCTTTTGATTAATTTTGGTTGAAAGTCTATTTTGTTCGATATTAAAATGGCTACACCTGCTTGCTTCTTGTGACCATTTGCTTGGAATATTTTTTCCAACCCTTTATCCTGAGGTAATGCCTATCTTTAAGGGTGAGATGTGTTTCTTGAATGCAGAAGAATGTTGGATCTTGTTTATGCACCCATTCAGTTAGTCTGTGTCTTTTTATTGGAGAATTGAGACCATTGATGTTGAGAGATATTAATGACCAGTGACTGTTAAGAGTCTTAAATTTGATGTTGGTTCCAGTTGGGTGTTTGTGTAGTTGTGTTTTTGCCATGGTATAGTTATCTAGTTCCTGAGTAGCTTTGGTTGTAGCTTGACCCTTTGGGATGGAGTTTTCCTTCTAGTACCTTCTGTAAAGCTGGATTTGTGGATAGGTACTGTTTGAATTTGTTTTTGTCATGGAATATTTTGTTTTCTCCATCAATGGTTATTGATAGTTTTGCCGGGTAAAGTAGTCTGGCCTGGCATCTGTGGTCTCTTAGGGTTTGCAGGATCTCTGTCCAGGCCCTTCTGGCTTTGATGGTCTCTGCTGAGAAGTCGGGTGTAATTCTGATAGGTTTGCCATTAAATGTTATTTGGCCCTTTTCCCTTGCAGCTTTTAAAATTTTTTCTTTGTTCTGTATGTTTTGTGTTTTGATTATTATGTGACGGGCAGTTTTTCTCTTCTGGTCAATTCTATTTGGTGTTCTGTATGCCTCTTGTATGTTTATAGGCATCTTTTTCTTTTGATTGGGGAAATTTTCTTCTATGATTTTGTTGAGAATAGTTTCTGGGCCTTGGAGTCTGATATCTTCTCTTTCTTCAATGCCTATTATCCTCAGATTTCTTCTTTTCATGGTGTCCTTAATTTCTTGGATGTTTTGTGTCAGGAGTTTTCCAGACTTGGCATTTTCTTTAATGGTTGCTTCAAGATCTGTGATTGTATCTTCTAGACTTGAGATTCGTTCTTCCATCTCTTGGATTCTGTTAGAAAAGCTCAGCACTGTGTCATTCGCCTTCTTCTCTGAGGCCTTTGCAGAGAAGTGTGTCAGGAACTCAGGGTTGATGTGTGAAGATGGGAGTACCCATTACATATCTGACCTATTAGATTGAGGGGTAAAGGGACAGATACGGGAGCTTAGCAGTCAGAGAAGTCCAGTCTGGAGATACAAATCTATCAATGTGCCATTGCTGTATAAATAATACTTAAATCTGTAAGGGCCAATGAGATCACTGAGCTCTGGACTCCAGGGGCACTTCACTATTTCTAGGATACATTTTATTTACTGCCCCCCTTTCAGCCTCTCTGCACCCCCAAACACCTGCTCCAAGACAAGTTTGAGACACATTTCCATAACAATTGACTGTGGTGTCAGCTAACACCTAGGATGTCTTCTTACATGCTGCCAATGAAAAGGGACGGCTTCAGACCAAAGGCTCAAACATGCAACTTTGATCCTTAGCAAATCAGAAAACGGTTGCTTAATTCTCAAAAGACTTTAAGTAGGTACTGGAATTAGTGAAGCAGTAAAAATAGATTACTTTAAATTTAAAAAAAAAAAACTGAGGCTGGAGAGAAGACCCAGCAGCAAAGAGTACATACTGCTCTTGCCTAGGACCCAAGTTTAGTTCCCAGCAACCATGTTAAGTGGCTTACAAACCACCTCCTCCCCCACTATATGGTCATAGGCTATCAAGTCTCATCTTGGTGTCCTGCTTATTTTTTCTTTGAGTGCCATCGGGCTTCCCCACCAAGGGGAGGTGGTCAATTATGGGGCACCAGAGTTCATGTCAGAGTCAGTTCCTGCTCCCCACATAACTGTGGAGAATGTGCTGTCCATTGCGGTAGATCAGAGTAGGGGGTTGATGTTTACTACGTGTATTGTCCTTGGTTAGTGCAATAGTTTGAGCAGACCCCCCGGGCTCCAATCCACCCGTCAAGATGCTCTCCTTGTAGGTTTCTAGGACTCTCTGGGTCCTTCTATTTCCCCATCTCCCAAAGAAACAACCAGGAGAACTCAAACACAATCGAAATACAAGAAAATGACCTCAAATCCTTAGTAACGAAGATGATAATGGAAACTCAAGTAGTTTATAAAGACAATGGCAAGGGAAATTAGGACATTTATCCATATTTTAAGCTTGTAGTCCCTGGCTTTCTTATCTATAAACTGAAGGGCTAGGGCCAGTATCCTCTAAAGTTTCTCTACCATGGAAATAGATTTTAAATCCTGACATCATAAAATTAGCTTTCACCACTGCTTATCTCACACACTCTAAAGTCTAAAGGATAATTGGCTTAGGCGGCACTAAGCTGTCTGTAGAATCTGATTGATAGCAGATCTTTACATGTGTTTCATGGCACCCAGGACTTCTCCGCACATGCCAAGCATGAACCCTATAACTGAGTAACAACCCCTAAACTTTGTATGCTTTTGATGGACATATTCCTAAAGCTAAACATACTCCCTATTTTTATACAAAACGGCAACCACATTTTATCTTCTCTTGAAGAACCACCACTGGGAGTGTCAGTTAACTAGGATAGTGTCTTAACAGGCTGACACTACACACAGATGTCTATAGACAGAGGTCTGTCTGCAGTCTGTTTGTATGACTTGGAAGTCAGGAATGATTTTTCACATTTCTAAAAGGTTGCTTTAAAAAAATGAATCCCAGACCTTGTATGACTCACCAAACTTAAGACATTGATTATGGGGAGCTTTTGAGGAAGGTATGCTGACTTTTCCCGCTGAAAAAAGATGCATAAGCCTCCTCACTAGACATCTCCAACTAAAGACATATTGAGCTAGCTGCTCAACTATTTCCAAAGAAGTACAGTTTAAATGTTAGAGATGCCAGGCGGTGGTGGCACACGCCTTTCATCCCAGCACTCAAGAGGCAGAGGCAGGAGGTTCTCTGTAAGTTCAAGGCCAGCTTGTTCTACAGAATGAGCTCTAGGACAGCCAGGGCTACACAGAGAAACCCTGTCTGGAAAAACAAGACAACAGACTTGCTGCCGTAGGCCTGTAATTCCAGCTGCAGCGGGGTAGCAAGGTCAAGTCCCTAAGTTACTTCAAACAAGTTCAACATAGGGACCTTAGTGAGAATCTGTCTCGAAATCTACATTATGAGTGTAAGTAAAGGGCTCACTTGGTATGCAAGACACCCGAGTTCAACGTTCAGCATCTCACACAAAATTATGTAACGTTTAATTATTTGTAGTTTTGTTATTGCTGCACTTTTACCAAATGATTTTTTTAGTTCTTAACTCTATGTATGTAGTGAAGCACTGCTCAGTCCTCCCTAGGGACACGGGAGTTCCACACCTTAATGCCCAAAATGTCTGGCTGGTCATGGTTCCTCTAGGACCTGTGTTCCTGCCCCACCATACAGCACAGGGAACAGCCGCCATTGTGAGCATCCTGTTGCTGGCCAAGCTAGAGGCGGGAGCTCCGGGAAACCTTCAGGTGCTACCCTGGGCACCTTCCCCAGCTTCCGGTTAGACTCCCCGCGGCCATGCGCCCGTGTGGCAGGCTCCGGAGGGGGCGGGACTTCCATGGCAGCGCACTTGCTTCAAGCCCGCGGTTGGTGCACAGGTCGGTGCATCCCTAAGGGGCGCGCTACAGTAACCTGTACCCTGTCTAGTCGCCGGTTACTGGTCAGACTAAGTTCCAGGAACCTGGACCCGGTCTGGTCCGGGGAGGCTGGATCTCAGTCGCACAGGTGGCGCAGAGAGCCATGCTTGAGTATGGCCAGAGAGCTAGCCTCTTCAAGAAAAGGCCCCGCGTTTCTTTGGTGCTGCTAATATCCAGAGCATTCAGTTTTAAGGAAATCAGAATCATTAACATTTTTGAAGAAGACAGAGGAGAAAAAGAATATACCTAGAGAAAGAGGGGAGAGGTAGAGTTTTAAGGCATTCTAGTCTAGGTTGGGCTGTGGTGGCGCACACCTTTAATCTGAGCACTCAGGGAGGCAGAGGCAGGTGCTTCTCTGTGAGTTCGAGGCCAGCCTGCTCTACAAAGTGACTCTAGAACACTCAGGTCTTGTTATATAGAGAACCCCTGTCTCAAAAAATCAAAAAGAGTACTGACTGCTTATGGCTGGGAGGTGGTGGAACTTGCTGGTAGGCAGAGGCAGGGGGATCTCTGAGTTAGAGGTCAACCTTGTCTACAGAGTTCCAGGACAGCCAAGGCTACACAGGAAAACCTTTAGTCCAAAAAAGAAAAAAAGAAAAAGAAACTATAATAAACAAATAAATTCTGGTCTATCCAATAGCCATACATCCTTTGTAAAAAATTTAAAAATGTGTTTTTCCTGATATTTATATGCAAATTAGGTTTTTTTCCATATAGAATGTAGAACAAGATCCAGACATAGATCTCTCTCCACATGGATAATTGATTGCGCCAGCATCATTCTTTGCTCATCTTCCTGCAGTGCCATTTCAAGTGGATCTCAGGTGTCATTTATGTCACACATGGTCTTGTTTTTAGGCTTTTTCATTTGCTTTGCCAACCTCACTGTCTTTGTGTCATTTGATGCTGCCATATCTATTAAAAATGCTTTGCCAGTAGAGCAAATTCTCCCCGCCTACCCTGTCCTAATGCTTAAAGATCACCTTGTTGAATGTTGCATTCTTTTTTAATTTTATTTTTTATTTAATCAATTTATTCTGATTACATGTCAATTGTTATCCCGTCACTTGTATCCTCCCATTCCTCCCTCCCTCCCACTTTCACCCTATTCCCCTCCCCTAGGTCTGTGATCAAAGGGGACCTACTCCCCCACCATACGGTCACAGGCCATCAAGTCTCATCTTGGTAGCCTGCTTATTCTTGCTCTGAGTGCCACCAGGCCTCCCCACAGGGGGAACTGGTCAAATATGGGGTACCGGAGTTCATGTCAGAGTCAGAGCCCTCTCTCCACACAACTGTGGAGAATGTCCTGTCCATTGGCTAGATCTCAGCAGGGGTTCAATGTTTACTGTGTGTATTGTCCTTCGTTGGTGCAGTAGCTTGAGGAGACCCCCTTAGGTCCAGATCCACCCGTCATGATCCTCTTCTTATAGGTTTCTAGGACCCTCTGGATCCTTCTATTTCCCCATTCTCCCATAGTTCTCTCACCTAGAGCCCCAATAGGAAGTCCTCACATCTCTCCCAACCTCCTGGTAAGTGAAGACTTTCATGGCACATCCCTTTTGGGCTAGTGTCCAATTATAAATGAGTATATACCATGTGAGTCTTTCTGCGTCTGACTTAACTCAGTATGATCATTTCTAGTTACATCCATTTGCCCGGCAAATTTCAGGATTTACTTGTTTTTAATAGCTGAGTAGTATTCCATAGTGTAAATGCACCACAGTTTCTATAACCATTCTTCGACTGAGGACCATTAGGTTTTTTCCAGGTTCTGGCTATTATGAATGAGGCCGTTAATGAACATGGTTGAGCATATGACCTTGTTGTGCGGTGGAGCATCTTCTGGGTACATTCCAAGGAGTGGAATAGCTGGGTCTTGAGGTAGACCTATTCCCAGTTTTCTGAGAAAGCACCAGATAGATTTCCAAAGTGGTTGTAGAAGTTTGCATTCCCACCAGCAATGAATGAGTGTTCCCCTTTCTCCACACCACATCTCCCCCAGCATGTACTGTCATTTGAGTTTTTGATCTTAGCCATTCTGTTGGGTGTAAGATGGAATCTCACAGTCGTTTTGATTTGCATTCCTCTGATGACTAAGGACATGGAGCATTTCTTTAAGTGTTTCTCAGCCATTCGATATTCCTCTATTCCTCTATTGAGGATTCTCTATTTATCATCCCCATTTCTCAGTTGAGTTATTGTTTTGGTGGTGTTTGATTTCTTGAGCTCTTTATATATTTTGGATATTATATTTTTGTCAGATGTAGGGTTGGTGAAGATCTTTTCCCAGTCTGTAGGCTGTTGTTTTGTTCTGTTGACAGTGTCTCCTGCCTTACAGAAGCTTCTCAGCCTCATGAGGCCCCATTTGTTAATTGTTGACCTTAAGGCCTTGGCTGTTGGAGTTCTGTTCAGGAAGTTGTCTCCTGTGCCAATGTGTTCCAGGCTCTTCCTCACTTTTTCTTCTAACAGATTTAGTGTCGTGTCTCTGGTTTTATGTTGAGGTCTTTAATCTACTTTGACTTGAGTTTTGTGCATGGTGATAAATATATGAATCATGTATTCTACCTATTATTTAGCAGTAGGCTGTCCATCAGGTAACATTTATAATGCAGTTAACAAAACTCCCTCTTTTTAATTCACCAAGAGAAAGAAATAAAGGAAGAGTGACTTGGCAGGGGATTGGTTGAGAATTGATGTTCAGGAAAACTCTGAGATGACATTTAACGTGAATAATGAGCCACATGAATAATCTAGCGTGAAAGTTAAGGAATACGATGTTAAAAGGTAAGCATGGTGCAAAGGCAGGAAGAAGCTTTGCATGTCCTGGGGCCTGAAGGACAACTCTGGATGGGCCAGAGATGGGAGACAGAGAACGGAGATTCTGGAGGTGGTTGAGGGTCAGGTTAAATAGAGGCTGAGGGAGCAGGTTAGGAGCTGTGCTTTATTCTAAGTGAGGAGCTACTAAAGGTTTTTAAGTAGTGTGAGTGATCTTACTATGTTTAACAATAAAAGAACTGGTTTGAAGGAACCTCTTGCTCACAGTGTAGTACACGAGTTAACCGGCCATACAATAGGCTAGGTGAGAGATGGTGGAACTTAGAATGTGGTGCTGGCAATGAAGACAGAAAGAGATGAGGTTATAAGCTCTCTAGAAGGTAAAATAATGAAGACATTGAAAGTAGGTTTTGAGGGGCAATCAAGGGTGTCTACTTTGCTTTAGTCTTCGGAGGCCACTGCGCTCACTGCTTTCTTTTCTCCCGTCTAAAAGTTTTCTCTGTGTCTGTAAGCCTTCATTTCTAGGTAAAGCACTGGCCATGTTGGATGGCTGTAATAATGGCCCCTGAACATTCTGCCTTCCTTTATCTTTATCCATTGCCACTGTCCTTGGAATGTGACCTTGCCTTGTCTTTGGTAGAGAGGTACTCTGTTTCCTTACTTCTTTTGACTTTGTTTTTGTTTTTTTTTGTTTTTCAAAAGAAGGTTTCTCCGGTGCTCTGGCTGTACTAGCCTCACTTTGTAGATGAGGCTGGCCTCATACTAAGAGATCCACCTGCCTCTGCCTCATAAATGCTGTGCCACCACAGCCCAGGGTTGTTTTTTGTTTTGTTTTGTTTTGACAATTTTTAAGAAAAAATTTTATGTGCTTGTGTGTGGGTCTGAGTGAGTGTATGCATGTGCATCATGTGTGTTCAGAGGCCAGAAGAAGGTGTCAGATCCTCTGGAACTGGAGCTACAGGCTGTTGTGAGCAGTCTGTTATATACACGTGTTAGAACCTGAATCCCAAGTCGTATGCGAGAGCAACGTGCATTCTTCACTGCTGAGCCATGTCTCCAGCCGCTTCCTTAACTCTTTAGTATGGGATTCTTCGTGACTTGAATTTTACAAATACAACATGCGAAAGTGGTGCTTGACCTTGGAGTCTTGACCTTAAGAGCCTTGCAGTTCTATTTCTAGCCTTTTGAGATACATTTTTTTTTTTTTTGGTTTTTTGAGACAGGGTTTCACTGTGTAGCCTTGACTATCCTAGACTTGCTTTTGTAGACCAGGCTGGCCTTGAACTCACAGCGATCCACCTGCCTCTGCCTCCCGAGTGCTGGGATTAAAGGAGTGTGCCACCACGCCTGGGATTCCATTATTGACGTGCCCACATGAGGGCTCCTTGAGAGAGGATGCCCCCATTAATTCTGGCTGTAGCTAGCTCCATACTCACCTTCAGCCAAGGCCTCTTTAGATAGTGTGTAGATTGGAGGAGGGAGTTTTGCCAAGAACGGCAGACATAAGTGGGAGGATGGTAGTGTGGGCACTGGGTGTGGTCATAGACACTACAGGGGAGGAGTTCCTACAGAGCTCACGGTGCTAGCTGGGTTCCACAGACAACTGGACACTCAAGACTGAAGTACTGCTATTATTCTGAGTTCCCGTTAGAAGGATACTCTTTGGGTGTTTTTACTCAGATTAAACATGGCCTCTGTATGTTTCATGCTTTTTTCTTCCCTTAGATCTTTATCCCCAGTATCTGTCTGTCTAGCTCCCTTCTGATTATAGTCACATGATAGAATAATACATGCAATGTGAATTAAGCCATTTATGGAGCTGTTAATACTTAAAGGTGCTGCCATAGCCACGATGACGTACTTTTGTAAACTCAGGTCTAAGTGGAGCAGGAGGATGTCAAGGCCACTTCAAGGTCCTGCATGGCATAGAGATCATGCAGGCTCAGGGTGGGCAGGTTAGTAGGATCACATTTCAAATTAAGAAGTAGGCAGAGGGCTGTGAGATAGTTCAGTGGTCAGATACAGCCAAACAGAATGCCAGATGAAGCAAGAGCCTTTCCTACCACATGAGGCCTTTAATTTATATTTTGTACTTAGGATTGTAAGTGGTACTTATTGACCTAGAGTCAGCAGACCCCTGACATCACTCACTTGGGAACTGTTGGGATTCCAGAATCTGGAGCAGTCACCCCTTGATAGACATGGGCTGGACTTTATGTAGTGTGAACCTCAGGCTTCTCATGTCCTGCAATGACTTCATTTCAGAGTGATTTAAAAAATATTTTGTATACAGGTTGATGTGGGGAAAGAGATTGAAGGAAAGTAACTATTTTTATGTGGAAAGAAAAGAGTGCAGAAGATTCTAGTCAAAGCCTGACTCAGCTTCACGTTGTTTAAGGGAACAACCAATGTGTTCCGCCATTGCCTTTTGTACTTTCTATATTGTACAGTTTAAAACTATTTATTTTTATTTTGTGTATTTGACTACATGAAGGAAAATGCGCCATGTGTGTGCCTGGTGCCCACGGAGCCCAGAAGACATCAGATCTCCTGGAACTGGAGTTACAGATGTGGCAGCTGGGAACCAAACCTGGGTCCCCTGTAAGAACAGCAAGTGCTCTTAACCATTGGGGCACCACTGCAGCGCGCACGCACACACACATGCATGCATTCACACACACACACACACACACACACACACACACACACACATGCACCAAAGCAAAACAAAACACCCAAAATTAGTTATTAGTTATGTGTCTGTCTGAGTGTCTGTGTGAGGTTATAAGCACATGAATGCAATTGCCCTTGGAGGCTACAAGAGGGCATCTGATCTCCTGGAGCTGGAGTAACAGATGGCTGTGAGCTAATAGAGGTGAGTGCCGGGATCCAAACATGGGTCCCCTCTAAGAGGTATATGTGCTCGTAACCACTGAACCATCTCTTCAGCCCCTCTTCTGTACAATTTTAAGACAGCTTTTTTTTTCCGCTCTGCATTTAGAAGATAAGTGAGAGCTTTTTGGTTGGTTCATGTTTATATCAGTACACCTGTGTTTTAAAGCTCGAAGTTAGTTATTCTATGCTGTCACGTTATATGTTAAAAGGGCCTTATACTTGTGTGGAAAGGGGAATAACTTATTTATTTTGAGGGTATGCATATTGGGGTCAAAGGACAACTTGCTGGACTCTCCTTCCACCACGTGGGCCACGGGTTTTGAACTTATGTTGTCAGGCTTGGTGGCAAGTGCCATTGCCCACTGCTGGGCATCTTGCTGGCCTTAGATTAGCATGTTGCTCTGATAAGTTTGATTGTTGTGCCATGCTGCTTGAGAAATGGTTTTATAACCTTCCCTGTCAGGGGCACATTTCCTGAGTAATTTCGTTATCTTTCTCATGGCACGTCATGACGGTGAAAATTATCCTGCTCACCTTGCTGCGCTTTGACCTTTTGTTTTCTGAAAAGGTTTTTATTTCAACTTTTGTTCTTCATTTTATGCACAGCAAGTCTTGAATCAGATTGGCATTTTGGAGGACATTGTCATCTTCTTTTAAGTCCTCCATGATTTTTTTTTCATTTGTGGACTTCTAGATGTTTTCATTTAAAAGTATTATTTTCAGTGGTTCAATTTTGATCTTTGCACATACTTTTCAATGTGATAAGTATATTTAACATAAAATTTATCATTTCATAATGTACAGTTCTGTGGCATTAAGGCTACCCAAATGTGCGGCCTATGGAGACGTAGTACATGTGGCCAACCCTTTTTCAGTCTTGCAAACTCAGTTGTCTCAGTGAAACAGTAACTTCCTAGTCTTCCCTTCTTCACTCAGCCCGTGGCCACTGCCATTTGCTTTGTCTCCATGAGGTAGTAAGTGGAATCATGGAGTATTTATCTTTTTGTGAATAGCTTATTTCACTTTGCATAGTATATTCAAGGTTGGTCCATATTGTAGAGTGTATCAGAATTTTCTTTCCTTTTAATACTCAGTAATATCCCCCCTCTCCCTTCCTCCCTCCCTCCCTCCCGCCCCCCCCTCTCTCTTTCTCTTTCTTGTATAGCAATTCTATGGTTAGTTTTGATGACTCACCATATAGTTTTCTATAATATGAGTGCTAGAAAAGCATATTGTTTACTTTGTTAAGTTGACCTTTAAGAGATTGAAATCACTCCTTTAGTCTCCTTCACCAGCAGTTCTTTCTTTGTTTTTGTTTAAAGGCTAGAAAGGGGCTGGGAAAATGGCTCACCTGGTAAAGTTCTTGCCACACAAGCATGCAAATGCAAGCATGGATTCCCAGGCATCCACACAAAACTCAGGCACAGGGGCACACATCTGTAACCCCAGAGCTAGTGGGCAGTGTTGGGGGAGCAGAATTAGGTAAATATCTGGAGCTTACTGGCAAGTCAGCCTAGCCAAATTGTTGAGCTTCAGGTTCTATATGGGAGCCTGTCTCAGAAAACAAGGCGGAGAGCCACCAAGGACAGCAAATGACATTGACCTGTGGCCTTCACGGGTGCACATGTGCATATAAACTTTCAAGTGCACACCCACACATGCACAAACCTACTTGAATTCACACCGCACACATACACACACACACACACACACACACACACACGAAAGAGCTATATTGAAATTGGGCTAGGCTTTTATGTTACTTACATTTTTTTCTAAGAGAGAGGAAAACCTCATCAATGCACATGCTCCCTCCATAGCAGAGATCTTTTCATGGAGGGTTAGTGAGAACATTGTTCTGTTAGTGACCAGAGGGTTACGGTTATGGAGTAGGGTGTAGGTCATGCCAAGTCATGGGTTAACTGGAGCAACATCAGGTCTACAGGAAGGACATCGTGTAGTAGCTGCCGTGAGGAATGCTGCCTTTGCAATATGAGGGCTCCGATGGCTCTACTGTAATCTTTACATAGCACTCTTTCATTGTCTTCAATTTCTCTTTCTCTAGTTTCAGTTATTTTGTAACCACCCACAATCCAACAATACTACTATTTCTTGGAACTTAAAGAGAAAGCAGCCTTGTCCACATGGCCTTTATGACTGTATGTAGTTACAGTTGCTCCATCTCATTCTTGGTCATGGTTAGTCTCTTACAACGTCTACTTTGTAAACCGAACTTTATTATAGCTGTGTACCCCTAGGATTTAGTAGTGTTGGGTTATTGCTGAAGGTAGCACATGCTTCAGTTTCAAAGTAGAGAACTTGAGTTAGTACTGACCGGGGAAGTTTGCTCCCGGCTGGCTTAGCTTTCCTGGGACTACCAGGTGCTCTGTAAGCTGCTGGGGGGCAGGAGTAGTCATCAGCAGTCTTCTTCAGCCTTGAATACTCTAAGGTACAATAATGCCTAGAGCGACAAGATGCCTGTGGGTACAGTAGTGGCATGGATATTATAGGACTATGCTTTGTGTTTGAATTTAAGCCCTGCTCCACATGATAAAATGCATGCCTGGTGGTGTAAATCTCACTAATAACCTATGGCTGAGGAGCTCACATTTCCCAGGGGTGGGCCTATTGTAATTACTCTGCTAAATGGACGTGGTATTAAACTCCCCTCTAAATTCTACACAATAGATTAGTACAGCTGTCAGTCCTCATCAGAGAAGTTTCTTTGTAGTGGGTGGGGGTTAACGCAGAAACTTACAACCAAAGTGCAGAGAGTGTTAGTGGAGGACACAGGCATAGATGGAGTATCTGTGTTTCCCTCCTCCTGCAGGGCTTAGGATGCATCACAAAAGAGAGGTAGAAAGATGCTCAGAGCCAGAGGTGAGGGAGGCACAGAGCAAAGGGGTGTTTTCTGGACATGGGAGGACCTCTGGACTCAGGAACTTACAACAGCTGTTGTCCTTGTGCAAGCCAGTAAGCATGAAGTGGAAGGTGCTCCTCAGCCTCCCCTCCCCAACCTAGGAACTGTTGGCAGCTGATGGCTTCTGAGGGTGAGACAGTCAGGCTTCTGTAAGGGTGTGGCCCTTGGTAGGCCAACCGTGCTTCAATGAGTGGCCCCACACCCATGAGTATATGGGCAGCATAAGTTAAACTCACTGGGTTTAAACAAAGATGACAGGAACTTGGAAGTAGGGTTGAGCTGGGGGTAGGGGTTGATCTGGCAAGAGTTGGGTGACAGAGTGGGGAGTGGGGAGTGAACATGATCAAAACACAGTGTGTGAAATTCTCAAAGAATTAATAAAAATATCATAAAAAATAGGGGAGGGGAGTAGCGGGGAAGCGGGAGGGAGGGAGGAATGGGAGGATACAAGGGATGAATGGGCTAACAATTGAGATGTAATATGAATAAATTATTAAAAAAAAGAAAAAGAAAAAAACAAAAATTTAAAAAAATTTAAAATTAAAAAAATAAAAAATTTAAATAATAATAACACTTACATCCAGGGTTTCAGGCATCCACTGGGATATGTATGCCTTGGATTGTATCCTCAGGATGAGCCATATTCACTCAATTTCTTTCATTTCTTCACCTTATTGATTGCCTTCTTGTGGGGATGTGGAGAGAATTGCATTTTGTAGCCCATGTTAGTTTCAGAATCACACAGATCATGTTGTTTTAGTCTCCTGGAAGCCATCACACCTGCTGTTGGATGTTTTTGTTTTTGTTTTAATATTTATTGAAGACTCTTAACTCCCTGAGAACACTGCCTGGTTTTTTTCCCACACAGCACACCCTATACATGGTACACAGTCGTTACTCAGTAAGTAGTTGTTGATGCTCTAGGAAACTGTTTTGACTGGAATGAGTTCATGCCTACCACCTGTATGTACTGTCTGGGTTTCCAAAGAGGCAAGGTAAAGTAATGTTGATTGTGTCTTAATGAAAAGAGACAGGGCTAGGTTATACAATAGTAGATATAGAATAATTGCCCATCTATAGAAATGTCCTCTCTTATATATGTGTATGGGAACTTACATACATATGTATGGGTGAGTGCATGGAGAAAGGTTTAGACAGATACTTACTAACTTCAAACAGTGGTTAAGTCAGGGGAGGAAGAAACTATGAATATTGTGGGGCTAATAGCAAGTTTCATTTCTGTGATACGAACGTGACATTTTACTTGTGTATTTGTAGAAAAAGTGAATGTGCTTAAAGCAAGTGTGTTCTGCTATAAGAATTCAAAGACAATAGAAAAGGTTGTTTGTGTTGGTATCAGGAAGGTGGATGTATTTTTTTGGATAGAAGAGATAGACTGGAGGAGGACTGAAGCTCCAGGAAAGCATCTTTGGCACTGGACACTGGGACATGCAGGAGGACACGATTTATGTTAAAGAGATGGTGACACTTGAGGAACATCCTTGGCAAGAACATTGATCTTACTGTGAATTGGCAGGGGAAACTGACAAGGCTGTCAGTGGGCAGAGCGCTCAGTGGACTTAAAGTCTATTGCTTGTGCGTGTGTTTTTCCATAAAGTGAACTCAGTGCTGTGAGTAGCATAAATCTATTTTCCTTAGACTTATTTTTTACTCCCCATAAATCTCTGTAGAATCTAATCCCCCTCTTTAAAAAATTTAAACACAGGAGGACATTAGTGTCCAAGAAGTTAATGAAATTCTTTGAAGGTTACTTATCTGATAAGTGGTCGAGGCCTGGACTAGAGCCCAGGTCTTCTCTACCAAATGCTATGTCCTTTAAATTTTTCTTTCTTTGTTAATTAATTAATTTATTTATTTATTTATATTTACAGGAAAATATTGGCCAAGAAATCACTCAGTGTGATTCACTGTCCAGTGGGTTCTAGCCACCTTCATTTACGAGGCATATCTTGGTATGGACACTTAAAGAAAACCAAGTAACTGTTTAAAATGCAAATAGAAAATCGTTAGGAGATTTAGACTAAAAGATCAAGACTAACTCAGTATTAGAAACGACTTCAGGACAGGCTAGGGAGACGGCTCAGTGAGATAAGGTACTGGCATGAAGCCAGAGGACCTGAGTTTGATTCCCAGGACCTATCTGATGGAAGGAGAGCACTGACACCCTCAAGTGGTCCTCTGACCTCTACATGTACACTGTGGCATGTGCACCCCCTAAAATAAAGGAAATGTAAGAAAGGAATACCTCAGAGGAAGTAGCTGGCTAAACTACATCATTATTACAATGATGATGATGATGATGATGATGATGATGATGCAATAGCTTACTGCATTTGGGCTAAATCTCAGCAATAGGTAGTTTGACAAGAATTTGTAGATGTCTAAATGTTAAGCAGTATTGGGGAAGGAATTTATTATTATTGTTGGAACTAAAGCAGAAATCAAATAAATTTATTTTATGTCTGCTATTATTTTACTCTCTTAAATCCCAATTATTTTTTCCATTGTACAAGTCATTAAACAGTTACAAGAATGAAAATTATTGAAGCTCTTGACTAAAAGTATGATGTAGTTATCAGCATTGTACAATTATTTCTTATAATATCACTAGTTGGCTGGCTTGCAAGTCATGGGTTATTAGTACAGTGATGTCAGAACGTAGTGCCACATCTTTTATTTTTCCTTAGTATTCATTATATTTTTCTGAAATAAAAATACCTTTTGGAATTATCATTGGCATGTTTTCAATAAATATATTTATTATGTATGTTTTGTGCATAGTTGTATAATAAACCCAAAGGAATTTATAAATCAGGAAAGTTGTATAGTTCAAATGGAAAATTAAAAGTATAGCTAGATTATCAGAATTGATGAGATAACAGGTTTTTGGTCATAAGTTCAGGATGTCACAGGCCATTACTTTATGATTGTTGTTAGTTTTTATTTTGGGGCTGTTCTCAAGCCAGACCAAATCCTAGCATGGAGAGGGGAAATGGGCCCGAAGTCACACACTGCCCCCCTGCACCCGCTGCTGAGGAGCTACTGAAAATCTACAGCTGCTGGGTGAGGTCAGTGTTTTGAAGAGTGTAGCCCCTGGTAAGGTCACCATGTTCCAGTGAAGTTGACACATTCAAGAACACATGGGCAGCCCAGGCTGGACATGATGGGTGCACAAACAACAGAAAGAAAGGACATGGCTATGAGGGTAAGGAAAGGCAGGTGGACCAGGACCGTTCGGGGAGGAGGTGAGGATGATCCAACCATGGTGCACAGACTTCTCAGAGGACTAATAAGACTTTAAGAAAGATGTAGAAGTGCTGAGTTTAAACTGTCCGAACTGGTCTGCACGGCTTTATGCTAGCTTTAGAATTTTTGACAACATATTCCCGTGAATGATGCCAGCGTACATACTGTAAGGTCTGGTGACTCCTCCAATAGGGTCACCAGTGAGTGCTTGTCTTCTCACAGGATCCAGGGTGTTGGATGTGCTGAGAGGGAGGCTGCATTCGAGTCTGTCAGTCAGAGAATCCGGTGGTAAGTCCTGTCGACTGTGCTGATATCGCTGCCAGCTTAGCAGAGTCCAGAGAACTCTAGGAAATAAAGGAATTGCATTTGTGACTCTTGAGAGAGAACCAGATGAACAGAGATGGGGGACGTTAAAGAAAAGCAAGTCATCTTCATATCCCTGCCACCTTGGGCATTGAAGAATAGTCAGTAAATGTTTCTCAGAGGTTTTTCATGAAAGAGCAGAGTTGAAAATAATTATGATAGGCAGACTTGGGCCCAGGGGTCCCACTCAAACTATGGCACCAGTAAGGACAATACAGGCAGTAAACTTTAAACCCCTACCCAGATCTAGCCAATGGACAGGACATTCTCCACAGTTGAGTGGAGAGTGGAATATGACTTTCTCACATACTCTGGTGCCTCACATTTGACCATGTCCCCTGGAGGGGGAGACCTGGTGGCACTCAGAGGAAGGACAGCAGGTTACCAAGAAGAGACTTGATACCCTATGAGCATATACAGAGGGAGGTAATCCCCCTCAGGAACAGTAATAGGGGAAGGGAATAAGGGGGAAATGGGAGGGAGGGAAGAATGGGAGGATACAAGGGATAAGATAACCATTGAGATGTAACAAGAAGAAATTAATAAAACAATTTTAAAAAAGAAAATAATTATCCAGCTTCTTACTGGTACTTTTGTAGTATATATTATAAAAATGAATTACAAGAAAAACAAAGTGAGAGAAACCCCATTAGCCACCATTTGTCTTTACTTTTTTTCTTTATTCATCAGACTTACCATTGTTTTTACACACTGCTTTGTCATTTTATCACTCTTACATGAGTTTCTGTGTTTAGTAACAGTTCACACACCAGAGCTGCTCTGTGGACTCTAGTTAGAGCAGTACTGTGTGAGAAAGAGTTTGCCCTTCTGACAGTCTAGAAGTTGGCCGTTTTAGGACTTTGTCTTAGAGACAGAACTAGATAATGCAATTATTAGAACAGAGACAAAACTGAATAGTCAATGAATCTTAAACAGGCATGGTGGATGATTGTAAGTAGGAAGTCTTCTCAGAAGTTTGGTTACCTGGCTAAGTGAAAACTTAAGAAAGCATCATTACTTTGTGCATTTGGATTTTACTGAGAAACATGGCTCTTGTTGCTGTTTTGATTGTGTGCAGATAGTGTCTTAGTGCAGCCCAGCTCTATGTGTTAGAAATGACCTTTGAACTCCTTTTTTATTAATTTATTCATATTACATCTCAATGGTTATCCCATCCCTTGTATCCTCCACTTCTTCCCTCCCTCCCATTTTCCCCTTACTCCTCTCCCCTATGACTGTGACTGAGGGGGTCCTCCTCCCCCTGTATATGCTCATAGGGTATCAAGTCTCTTCTTGGTAGCCTGCTGTCCTTCCTCTGAGTGCCCCAAGGTCTCCCCCTCCAGGGGGCGTGGTCAAATATGAGGCATCAGAGTATGTGTGAAAGTCAGACCCCACTCTCCACTCAACTGTGGAGACTGTCCTGTCCATTGGCTAGATCTGGGTAGATGCTTGAAGTTTACGGCCTGTATTGTCCTTGGCTGGTGCCATAGTTTGAGCGGGACCCCTGGGCCCAGATCTGACTATCATAATGTTCTACTTGTAGGTTTCTAGGATCCTCTGGATCCTTCAACTTTGCCATTCTCCCATGCTTCTCTCAGCTAGTGAACTCTTTTTTTTTTAATTATATTTATTTTAATTTATGTGTCTGGGTGTTTTGTCTGCATGATGGTCTGTGTGCCGTGTGTGGGCCTGGTGCCCGGGGAGGCCAGAAGGAGCTGGAGTTACAGACAGTTGTGAGCAACCACGTGGGTGCTGGAAACCACTGGGTTCTCTCTCCAGCAGTTGACCTACAACTCTTAATTCTCTGGCTCATATTTCCCACATGCTGAGTTTGTCCCAAGTGCA
This sequence comes from Acomys kempi, assembly GCA_907164505.1. Lineage (NCBI taxonomy): Eukaryota > Metazoa > Chordata > Mammalia > Rodentia > Muridae > Acomys > Acomys kempi. The sequence goes on along the minus strand of OU015361.1, from coordinate 66,242,534 downwards.
AGCATGCATGCTTTTGAGTAAAGAGAATATTTTCAATCCAATCTTTCATAAACACTGTGCTGAACTGTCTGTATTCACTCACATTTCCTTTTTGTAAGAATAGCATGGAGAAGGTTGGCACACTTAGATGACTGAGGAAGGAGAGTCTCAGATTTAGGCCATCCTAGACTACCAAATGAGATCCTGTCTCAAAAAGAACCCCCGCCCCCAACCTGGGCCAGGTGGTGATGGTGCATACCTTTAACCCCAGAATTCCGGGGGCAGAGACAGCAGGATCTCTGTGAGTTCGAGACCAGCCTGGTCTACAGAGCTAGTTCCAGGACAGCCAGTGCTACATACACAAAGATGCTCTGTCTCAAAAAACAATAAAACAAACAAACAAACAAAAGACCCCCCTCCCCCGCCCAATAATGATAAAAAATGTATATTGAGCACCTGGTAAGTGTGAGGCACTGTGAAAATAATCAGAATAAAGAAAGGATATGGCTAGAAAGCAAGTGAGGGAAGCAGATCAATTCCCTGGAGTTTGATCCCCTCAGGAGCGGGCTCTCAGAGCATGCCACAGGAAATGTCCTCCACTGGTAAATACTGGCCCATAAGGCCAGGAGTTCAAATATAGACTGTGAAATTGATACAAAAGGGAAAGCTCCAGAGGTCATTGTTAGGATGGGTGTCTACTCAGGGCCTGTTTGGGGTGAAAATGATCCAAAGTGGCTATAAAAATATTGTTATTGAAAATAGTTTATTATTTTTTTACACAATTATATCATACATTACATGTAGACAAGTCACATGTCAGCTGACTCTAGTAGCCTTTGTAACATGCATATCTGCCACACTTGTGTGGCTTGTTTGAGGTGTTCTTTGAGTGAGTGCGTACCGTCCCCCTGCAGCTTGTTCCAGGACAGTATTTGTGCAGCCTTTGTCTGGTGGGTGCCGGGAGGATGGCTGCTGGACTGAGCCACAGCTGCAGCGAGCCTGTCTCCTCCTGTGTTTTGTTCCTGCTCCAGGGCAGTTGCAGGGAGTGGCCTGCATTCCTTTCTCCACCACACCCAACTCTTTCTGAGAGGCTGTTTTCTCAGAGAGCCGTCCTTGATTACCCAGCTGAAAACATTGTCTCTGCTCTCTTAAAGCTAATTGTACTTCTAGGCTTTAACCACTAATTTGGCAACTAATCATGTTAACTGCTTTGTGCCTTGCATCCATCATTGTCTTATTATTTAAATTGTGTCTTGACTTTGCTGATGTGATGTTTGTCTTCTGATTACTGTACAAGATTCTGGAAAAGAGACTCCTTTCTAGAACATGAGAACGGTGATCTCCGAACTTTCCCGATTATCTGCTTCTCTTTGTTCGAATGGCTATGACACAGACTTTACACTGGGTAATTTATTAACAACTGAAGTTTGTTCCTCAGAGTCCTGGAGGCTGGGAAGCATAAGGTCACAATGCCAGCAGATTTACTATCTCATGAACGCCCGTTCTGCATAGATGGTGCCCTCCATACATCCTCTCATGGTACAGGACGCAGGGACAAGCCGGCTTCTTCAGGCCTCTAGCCCCATTTACAGATGCCTAGCTAACTTCTGTCTCTTAATATCAACACTTTGGGCTTTAGATTCCATTAGATGAAGTATTGGAAGGATAGAGAAATTCAGACTATAGCTTAATCCAAACAATTTGGTTATGAATCTCAATTACATGCATTTGACCTAATTATGAAAAACATAGATTATAAACCATATGAAATCTGAATTAAAATGGCCTAAATGAAACAAGCAATACTTAAAATTTATATTATTTATAATGTGTTTTTACTAGTCATCCTTGGAAGAGAAATCTAAAATGTTATGGGGATACTAAGGGAAGACATCAGATTGGCAACCTACGTTGTACCCTAGGACCACTCCAGTGCTCTCAGTAGTTATGTGAAAGGTTTTTCTGAAAACTGCAGGTACTTACCTTGTTAGCATTCTATCTGGTATAATGGAGAGAGCCACCATAAGCCATTCGGCACCATGTGATGCTCATCCTTCTCCCAGGACCCCTTGAAGAGCTGGGTGGGAACTGGCTGTGAACGTCAGGGTCAACCTCCATTTCATGTAGTAAGGGCTGGTTTCTTCCACATACAGATTGAACACTTAAAAAGAATTCCAGTGCAGAAGAACGAAACACACAAGGACAGTTTGATTCAAATGATTTACTATCATTGAAAAAGAAAGTATGTGTGTGTGTGTGTGTGTGTGTGAGAGAGAGAGAGAGAGAGAGAGAGAGAGAGAGAGAGAGAGAG
>OU015361.1:66208085-66239755 GCA_907164505.1 Acomys kempi | reverse complement strand
CACACCACACCACACACACATACACACACACCAAACCATACACACACACCACACACCACACACACCACACCACATATATACCCACATACACCACACATACACTACACACGCCACACACATGCACACACACATACACACCACACTACATACACACACATAACACATACACACACCACACCACACACATACACTACACACACACACCACCTTCAGCACACTAAGAGTCTTCTGTGCTTCTTCCCACTTGCCTTTTTTTCTTTCCCCATAGTTAAACAATTTTGATTTTCATGATAAATATTTTTATCACTTAGCACATGTATTATTTTGTGATTTTGAATTTTAAATGATAATTATATAGTATACATTCTTTCATTTGGTGAAAGTAATGCTTTCAGTGTTATATAATGTTTATGTTTTTTACTATATCTTAATTTATCCTTTAGCCAATCGACGTCATGTGTTATGTTTGAAATAGTGCTTAAACTGTTCAGTTTGGGGCTGTTTAAAGAATAAATAAGACAAAGCCTTAAGAGAAAAACCTAGGTTTTCTTAATGAATCTTTTGATCCATAAACATGATTCCTCTCTCTGTTTTATCTTCCTTTTAATACAATAATAGGTTTCTGCATAAATATCTTACACACCTCTTGTGTTATTTACATCTATGCTTGGTCATTTAATATTTCTTTATTTATGTTTATGTTGTGTTGGAGATTGAACCCCACACTCTTGCACACACTAGGTAAAGCACTTTACCCTACATGCTATTTTGGGTGGCATCTTGACAGAAGCTTGATTCTTTTAATTGATTGTCGATGGTGTAAAGAAATACAACTGATTTCTCCCTATGCTGTTGTCATTCAATTTTGCTTAGCTCATATGTTAATTCCAAGATAAAAATTCGACACACAAATGTTATCTCCAGATAATACAGTTTAATTTTTCCTTTCCAGCCTTAGGACTCTTTTCCCCCCATGTTCTTCTGTCCTGGCTAGGGCCTCTAGTACAGAAGAGAATGGAAGACTCTCCCGCCTCTGTCTCCCAAGTGCTGGGATGAAAGGCGTGCACTACCATGCTCGGCCTAAAGCTTCTAAAGTGAATTAAGGGAGAGACATGCTGTCTCAACTCTCCCTTTCCCTCCAGTCCTTTCCTCCTATGGCCCAGAGGCTAAGCATTTATACAAACCTACAGGGGTTCAGCATGTGGAGAAGTGAGGTCCAGGGTAGAGTGGCTATTACCTACCTACCACCTGCTTCTGGCTCTGACTCCAAGAAAACAACTCCCAAATTCCACTAACTAACAAAATGAAAATTATAAAGCTAAGACTGGCAGGCAGTGGGATACCCAGCTCCCAACCTAACGCCATTTCCCAAGCCTATGCATCTCTTAACGGAAGAGTTTCTGTCTCCAGGCTGAGATTCCATGATATCACAACAAGCACACAGTCAGTGTGCACGCTCAGGTCACAGCCACTGCCCTTCCCTGTGGTTGCTCTCTGTACTGAGATGTCTGATAGCCAAAGCTCAGGGAAGAATCCATCCAGGATGCTTCTGGGGCCTAGCTACACAAGCTGTCATTAAGGGAGGAGCGATGAGGCAAAGTTTCAAAGGGCCTCCAAAATGGCTTGTTTTCCTTAGAGCCGGCCACTGTCCTAAGTTTGGACTGGGTAAACTGCCATAAATTCCACACTGTAGCTTAGCACACAGAGTCATGTAGAATCTGATTGAGTTAGGACAGTTGAGGTGGGAACGCACATAGACTTCGAGGCGCTTGGTTTTCTAAGACCACGGGTCTCCATGTTCTCTAGTTTCTGTCGCCCTGAGACACATCACAGTGAGTAGTGGCCTTCGAAGAGCACCCTCTCTTGGACCTACTGTCTCACTGCCGTGTTTATATTTTTTAGTTTGGAATAACCACAAAAGCTGAAACAATAGTACAGTAAATCCCATTGACCCCTGATCATGAATCCTTAACATGGGTTTTGCCTGCACCTGTGTGCACCACATGCATGCCTGAGAGCCAGAAGAGGGCATCAGATCCCCTGGAACTGGAGTTGCAGACAGTTGTAAGCCACCAGGGGGCGCTAGGACAAGGCTCAAGTCCTCTGCAAGAGCAGCCAGTGCTCTTAACCACTGAGACATCTCCCCAGCCCCATTCTTAACATCTTACATAACTTTAGCATAATCCTAAAGACCAGGAGACTAACATGGGAGATGGAGGTGGGAGGATCCAGAATTCAAGGTCATCCTTGGCCTCCACTGCAAAGCCAAAGCCAGTTTGAGCTACACAATTCCTATCTCAAAAAGAAAAAAAAATCAGTGCCTTTATATTAAGTAAATTCCAGCTGTTATTTGGATCTCGTATTTCTCTACAAATGTTCAGTATCTAATCCATAGTACTATGCTGGTGAACACCAAGGCCAGAGTCCTCTGAGTCCTAGGCTTTATAACTTCGAAAAGAAAAGAAAAAAAAGAAATTAAGAAAAGAAAAAAAGACCCTAAATTTGAGTGTCTGTGATGTTCTCTTTACGTTTAGACTGAGATTATGTGTTTGGGGTGGATGGGGATGGGGAACACACAGCAGTGGTATGCCCTTCGTGTTCCAGCATATCAAGAATGATGGGCTATCAATTTGTGACCCCAGTGCCAAGTGCTTTTTAGGCTGGTGTCTGCTGCATTTCTCTACTTGAAGTTACCATTTCCCTTTGTTCATACTTTGCTCCTGGAAGTGGGCTATAGATTTCCTGTTGGGGGTACAGGGGCTAGCATGACTGAGGAACAACATAACACACATATTACTTGAAGTTCTTGTGCATGAAACATTTGCCTCCCCTCCCCTCATTCATTGTTCAATTATATTTATTGCTTTGGATGTGTGCACATTCTCTTGTGCTTTGTATTATGGCTCATTGCTGTCATTATTCATCTTGGTGTTCCATCTTTTTTTTTTTTTCAGTTTTTTTCTGTGGTAAGTTCTTCTGCCTGCTTGCTTTGGATATATGCCATCACTGTGTAGTTTGGGGACCCTATAGAACAGAGCTCATTTTTGGAGTCAGTCACCTGCTGAAAAGAGACCAGTTCTTCCCTCTCCCATGAGGGGAGTGTTTTATAACTAGTTTCTATATTCCACACTAGATTTAATCCATGTCGACAAACACTGCCTTGAGTTTAAGTGGGACACTGGGCATTTAGCTGTGTGTGTGTTGAGACCATTTGTGGAATCAGGTTGGTACTTTCATCCCCTACCAGGTTCAAACTCCCTTCTTTGACCTTACACACTCTATAGCATATTCAAGATCCGTACTAGCCGGCCTAAGTTGTGAAAACAACAATGGTCGCGAGTTCCATTTTTAATATATTAGGCTTCAAACGTGTTCAATATCCATCTGTCTCCTACCCTAAGTCCTCTTGGTTTTGGTCCAGCAAATGGGTATCAGAGAGACCATTTCCTTTATCTTCTTCGGTCCTGGAGTCTTATGGGTCAGCTCCCTGTCGTCATTTTGTCATCATCACTGCCTTCTCTCTTGATGCTTTCGTCCCCTCAGATGTTTGGTTTCTCCAAGGAGTGCTAGTATTGAGAAGCACGCTGTAGCCCATTTGTCTCTGAATAATTTTTTAACAGGGAGAAAATCTTGCAGGGCAGCCTCCAATTCAGTCTCCTACCACATCCTCCCACGTGAAGGGATCAGAGGGGCATGCCTCCACACATTACTCCATTCTAACAAATTTCTGAACTTCTTTAGCTCTTTTAGAATCTCCTGACAAAGGCCCAACTCTCTGTTACTCACATATAACCCCTGTAAGCTTTAAAACATTTCCAAGTTTTATTTGTCTCATTTTTTCTTTGTTGTAATGGATTCCAAGATAGTCCTAGCCACTAAATGTTCCTGTAACTCCATGGGGGAGGTCCTGGGGCACCTATTTGTTGGCTATTTCTCTGGCACAAGGGGGAGCCAGATCTCAACAGTGAGAGCCTTGGTTGTAGACACCTGAAGACTGGATGGGGATGAATTCTAGTGCCTTTGATGTATCAAAACTTATGACAGCTTAACTCTAAGGCTGTTCAGACACCTTCCTAGTGTTTGTTGGGTCCATCACCAAAGGGTACCCAGCACCGCCAGAGTTCCTTATACTCTTTCTTGCAAACACAGGGAGAGGGTGTAACCAAAGCCCTCTGCTCGCTGGTCTCTGAGTGGATGTGACATTCATTCTAGTCCCAAGGAGTCTGTCTAACTGGCATTGTCTTTCTCACACGAATACTATCTAGAACACAGCTGCTCTCTTGCCTGGAATACCTGAAGCCCTCACTTTCCTTTTTTCTGTGTACTGAGTTTGATTACTGACTTTTTGCGAGGTTAGGTTTGAAAACAAGAGATTTAGTTTTATTTCTGAAATCAAAAGACACCAGTAAAAGTGAAAATGGTTCAGACCAGACTCTTTCCTAGGCCATTGTTTTGTTTGTTTTGTTGTTGGGTTTTGTTTTTGTTTTTGTTTTTGTTTTTTGAGACAGGGTTTCTCTGTATAGGTTTGTCTGTCCTGGACTCGCTTTGTCAACCGTGCTGGCCTAAAACTCAGAGATCTGCTTGTCTCTGTTCCTTGAGTGCTGGGTTACAGGAGTGTGACATCATGTCCCTCTTCCATTACCCATCCTTAAGAGAGGTGTCACAAGCACTTCATGGCTTGCTAACCTCTATGCTATTGGCCAGAGACCACATTAGATTCTAGGCCTTTCAGCTGTAGAACCTCCCTCATGATGGTTGTAAAGGAGTTTCTATGTAGACGCACCTTAAGCTTTAGTGTGCACCTGGAAGTGCAATGATTGTTGCCTGGAAACCTTTCCTCAGATTGTACTGTGTTTCAGATAGCTGACAATAAGCTGCCTGGCACTGGACTCCCCATGTCTGGTCCAGGCTGATGAAGTAGATCTGCACCAGGTTTTCATTCTTATCTCTTCACCTGGTTCACTTCCTGTGTGACACCTGCAGGGACCCCCTCAATGTACCTGTGTGTGCATGCGTGCAGACCAGAGGATATTCCTAAGAAAGATACACTCTGGAGAAAAAAGACCTTAACCCTACACCCCTCCCTGATTTTCTGTGGCAGTCTAGGTTTTGAGGCCTCCCATCACACTCCCAGCTGCAACATGGCCATCATCCTTCAAACAAGCTTGGAGTTGGCGATGCAGAGGTCCAGCATGTGGTTCTGTGGGATCTTCCCTAGCAGCACGTGGGCCCCAGTGCTCTCTGTATTCAACACACACTTGGGACTTAGCTCACCCTGGATCTTCTAAAATGCAGACACACAGGCGCATCAGGAGTTAGTGGCTGGCAGAGCACCAAGGTGAAGGAGCCATATTATAACACAGAAAACATGATATGAAATCAGACACCAAAACAGAGACCATTTGATGAGACTGGGCTTTGATAACCTTTTCAACTTGTTATTGTATTCTTGGGAGGGCTGAAGCCTAGTCCATAAATGCTCTATAATTAAGCTCATGGCATCAGCATATCAACAGACAGACCAGTGCAACAAAATAGAAAATCCAGAATGTGCCCAGCCGCGGTGGGGCACACCTTTAATTCTAGCACTCAGGAGGCAGGCAAATGTCTGAGTTCAAGGCTAGTTGGTCTATGGAGTAAGTTCCAGGACAACCAAAGCTATACAGAGATACCTTGTCTTGAAAACCAAACCAAACCAAACCAAAAAACAGGGGCCTAGAGAGATGGCTCAGAGGTTAAGAGCACTGTCTACTCTTCCAGAGGTTCGGAGTTCAATTCCTAGCAACCACATGGTGGCTCACAGCTGTCTACATGGAGATCTGGTGCCTTCTTCTGGCCTGCAGGCATACATGCAGGCTGAACATTGTATAGATAATAAGTAAATGGGTCTTTAAAAAGAAACTGCAAGTTTAAGGTGTTCAAGAAAGACCGGAGAGGGAAGAAGATGCGGCCGCTAGAGAAGAAGTTACAGGGAAGATTGAGAAGTAGGCTCTGCAGAAGATCTAAAAATGGAGTCAAAATCCTGCAACAAGGTGTCGTGTAGCCTGGTAGGTTTCAGGTCAGATTTTTCCTCCTTGTAAGAACAGGTCCAGCAAGCATCTGGAATTCCTTTCCATGCAGATGAGCATTCCCAGCACCTCCACCCCAGTCAACGATGTGCATTTACCCTGTGAACCCCTACCCACTCCCCAAGGTTAGTTTGTTTATTTTGATTTTTTGAGACAAGGTTTCTGTGTATAGCCCTGGCTGTCCTGGAACTCACACTGTAGACTTGGCTGGCCTCAAACTCACAGAGATTTGCCTGCCTCTGCCACAGGAGTGCTAAGATTAAAGGTTTGTGCCACCACTGCTTGGCCTCCCCTTGGCTTAAATAGTCCTTATTCACCCCTCAATAAAGAGAGCTATTTCTCTGGGGGGAAAAATGCCTCAAAGAAGGCACCACCACCAACTAGCCCATCTGCCCCAGCTAAGCTTCCTTCTCTCCAGCCCAGCCCAGTGCACAACAGTACCTGGATACCCTGAGGGGAGAGACTGAACAGGGGAGACAAAGTACTGAAATGCCATGTTTAAGAAATGTGCTGTTTACCCTAATTCTACCTTTTTGCCATGTTTTTCTTGCCGCTTTAATCCTTTCTCCAACCATTCCCAAGACACCTCCAAATAAATCCACATTTATCTCCAACTTCACCCTTCTCAGATCTATTTGCTGGAATGCAATAAGCTAACAAGATCATAAGCCAACAAAAGACCAAACAGTCTAAGAACACACTTGCTGGTCAGACTTGCTTACACAGATGTCTGTCCCAAGATGCCCCATCTGCCAGTTAGGCTTTGTGTTGTCCCTTCGCCCCATCTTTTCCAATTTATCTCCCAAGCCTCTCTCAGCGTAACCCACACGCATACTCTGATGTAGATGCAGACTATCTAAGGACACACTCTGAGTATCTGTGTCATGTACAGGCCAGAGGAACAATACTTACTTACTGACTCCATGGTCAAACCCGATTGTTGCCAGGTATTTAGGCACAAATCTCTTCTCACAGTAGCACTTTAAAATACATCTCTAGGAGGACAAAAATGCACACATTTAGCAATATATACTGGAGAGCTGTGTGAAATGAACAATTTCTTCATCAGCGTTTCTTTGGCCAACTCAATGAAAATCAAAGTGTTTTCAAATGCAAAAACTAGCTTACACATCAGTGGATGCTTGAAACTCTAGCCCTTGAGAAGGGGAAACAGAAGCATCAAGAGATCAAGGCCAGCCTCAGCCATGTGAGACCCTGCCTCAGAAATAAAACAACTCCCCAAAAGACAAAAGGGAAACAAAACCTCTAATGTACCTAAAACAAGTATAAAAAGTGAGGGTTGGTTTGTTTTGAGAGAGTCTTGATCCTAGCTGGCTTGGAACTCGCTATGGAGATCAGGCTGGCCTCAAACTCACAGAGAGTGGCATGCCTCTGCCTCCCTAGTACTGGGATTAAAGGCATGTACCACCAACCAGGTCACAAGTGAAGATTTTAAAGACAAAATTTCATTTCTTACCTTCATACTGAATGTGGATGTGTTTTCGGTTTTGTCAGTCCCTGGGCTCTTCTCTTCCACAGACCTGTCCCAGCCTTACACATTCACACCACTAAAACTTCCACATCTAGCCCTGCCTCCAGATCAGGACCAGATCCACACGTCTAAGCATCTGCCAGATGGCCTGTCCTCCAATATCCGCCATCATCTCATTCAACATGTGCCAAATGAGCTAATATGGCTGTCCAGCTGACATCTGGCTCTGTGCATCTCACCATCATTTTCCCAGGGCAGTGACAAAGGACCAAAATATTAAAGCCATATTTCATTCAGGGCCTAACTCTTCAAGTCTACATTATCATTATCTTTAGTACCAATATCCAAAAACCCAGATGGATGAATAAGATGTATTGCATCCATAGAAAGGAATATATTTCTACAATATGAAAAATATGCTGATACATGCCACAACGAGATGAAATAACCAGAATTGGTTAAGTCCCTAGAGGCAGGAAGTGGGTAACGGTGAGGGGAAATAGGAAGAGCATGTTAATTGCCATGGTTTTTGTTTTGTTTTGAGGGATGATGAAAATGTTCTATAACTGATAACAACAGTTTCATAGCTCTGTGCATGACCTGGAAAATCAGTGAATTGTATGTTTTAAATAAGTAAACTCCACATGAGTGGTCTTGTTTTTAAATTTCCATTTTCTCTTTAGTTATGTGTATATGTGTATGTCCATGGATATATGCACATGTGTGTGTAGGTGCCAACAGAATACAGAAGAGCATATCAAATGCCCTGGAGCTGAGACACAGACAGCTGTGAGCCCCACAATCTAGTGTTAGTGTAAGGTTGGATGCCGGTCTTCTGCAAGAGTCGCAAGTGCTTTTAATTGCTGAGCTATCTCTTCGGCCCTCATTAAGCTTTTTTTTAACTTGAGAGGTTTTTAGTCTTTGGGGGAAGAAAGAGGTTATTTCCAGTATTTTTTTTTCTTTTAGTCCCTCTCCCATTTGACCTTGTGTGTGTGTGTGTGTGTGTGTGTGTGTGTGTGTGTGTGTGTGTATGTGTGTGTGTTTGTGTGTGTGTGTGTTTGTGTGTGTGTTTGTGTGTGTGTGTGTGTGTGTGTGTGTGTGTGTGTGTGTGTGTGCCCTGTATCAGCTGATAACTTTTAGAAAATTATTCTCTCTTTCTACCATAAGTTCTGGGGACTGAACTCAGGTCACCATGCTTACACAAAAAGGACTTTTACACCAGCCCAGCCCTAGCCCCTTCCTATAGGGGAAATTTTAGATTTCTCAATGACCCTTTTTTATATTCAATTCAACTCCTTGCATTGACAGTCACTGTATCACAAAGCCCCATGCCAGTCTTCAAGGTCTCCTGGGATCTGAAATTACCTAATATGCTCATTCATCATTGTCCTCATGTCTCTTTCTACGTAATAGGTTAATTCTGATAGTATCATTTTAAAAATTGTAAATAAAAGTGGTTAGTTTTATTTAATCTATTAAGCAAATTTCAAAACTGTCCTACATTTATCATCATAGAAAGCCAAAAATTAGGTAGAAAAGGAATTTTAATTAAGCACATGGGTGTCATTTTTCAGTGGCCATCCATCTTTCTTTCTGAGATAAGGTCTCTCTTGGGAACTGGGGCTTGCTGACTAGTCAGGCTACTTGGTCAGTGAGCCTCAAGGATCCTGCTGTCACAGCTTGCCCAGCATTGGGATTAAAACCCTGTGCCACCAGGCTCAGCTTTTTGCAGAGGTTCTGGGTACAGAGCTGTTTTCTATAGCACCAGCTGAGCTGAGCTGTATTTCCATGTCTCTTTGCTTTTTAAAACAGAGTTGGAACATAGCTGACAAACGTTAATTTCCATAAAATGCTCTGTTAACACATACACTAAATATTTACTGAGATCCGCTAAGTGCATGGCACTGGTTAGCAGGCCTTCTGCACTTGGGAGAATAGAAGTCCCCGCTTCTAATCCCTTCCCTGTCAGTGTTTTCTGAACATGGAGATTCTTAACCAACAGCTTCCACTGGTTAAAAGAAGAAAACAAGAAAGAATAGGCATCTAAATTCATCTGGGAAAAGCCTCAAGTCACTGCTTCCTTTCCCTTCCCTGAGGGGAAGTTTAATAGTTAACATGCAGCAGATAGAGCACACAGAAAGGTACTATCTTAAAAAAAGAAAAAGAAAAACGGGCTCCTCTGAGAAAATGGACATTAACAGAAATTTAAAAACAAAAACAACATAGGATCCAGGGCAGCCAGTGCAAGTCCCCTTAAAACACCGGGTTGCTATGCCCTCGGGATGGAAATACAGACTTCCAGGCTGTACCCAGCAACATCTTTCTGAATCTAACACTCCATGGGCATCCCTTTAAACAGTGCAGCTAGAAGGCAACACTCTCCTCCCCTGCAGGTCCCGCATCCCTGTCAGGGGAAGCAGGTTTGGTATCCAGGCTGACCATCCCTCACTGGGACCCAGGCTTCCTTACTACCTTCAAAATACAATCAAAGGTCAGAGGTCACTCCAGACAGCTTCTTAGGGACAGTGATGTCAGTTACGACGGGCAACCCAAAGATCAAAGAAGTCACGATAATTTACCTGGGAAGCTACATGCTCCCATGAGCTCAAGCTTTCCCTACTTCGGCACGGGCACGTTGGCCTCCATCACCTTCTCTCTGCCAGGGCTGCCGATTCCGGGGTGTCCTTATGCACCTAGCCAGCCTGTCCCTCAGGGGTGAAAGCCCAATAGCAGAGCCGCATGGCTCCTCACCACTCTGGCTCTGTGGCTCGCCGTCCCCACTGCCGCCTGGGGTGACGTGGACTGTGGAGAAGCCTTGGGCTGTTGGGAAGCCGTTGGCAGTTGGGATTCCTCGAGTGGAGTCTCGAGACGACAAGGCTCCGTGATGTCATCACAGGGCCCAGGAGGACTGGGTCTTAGGGCCCTAATGGGCCAGTGTAACCCAGGGCGCCTGAGGAGTTTGGAGTGTCTTTGACAGGTCCCAGGGTTGGTCTGCACTTGGTGGCAGAACTAGAGTGGTGTCATGGGGAGTTTCTGAAACTGGGCATAAGGACCAGTCATGCCAGAAATTGTAAGCAAACCAGATGGCCTTTTCTGGAATCTTTCCCTGTGGGTGCCTCTGCTGCCCACACATCGATACAGTGACCACTCAGTTTCTGCAGGGGACTGTTCCCAGGATCACAGTATATTCTGCAGATGTTCCAATCACATAAAGATGGTGTCCTCGCAAATGTTTTAATTCTGGCAGAGGCAAACTGATCTCAGAGTTCAACGCCAGGTGGGGGCATATCGTGCAGTCCTGTTTCAAATCAATCTTGTTCAGTATGTACTGTTTGTTCAGGTGAATTAATCCCTGATTATGGAATTATGGATTTGATTCAAATCGTTTTAAAGGTTAAATTGTTTTAGATGTTCTAAAACAATTTTAGAGAGTTTATGACTGCAGTAGATACCTTTGTGGACCTCCAGATGCCTCATTAGGGGATAACTTTGCAGCAGATTTGTGGCCTCAGATAAGACTTCACGCCGGATGGCACCATGAATCCTGGTATTCACCACAAATATAGGCAAGTTAGTTTAAATTTCCCATGAACCCAAGAAATAATGAGGCTAGACCTAAATATGTCTAAATTAAGCATGAACCTTAATGCCTAAATGCACAAACTGTTCTGTTATAATTCTTTATACCTTGTCAATTTGTGGCATTATATGCTGTCATTTTAAATTTATTCTGTTTCTTCGAATGAAAGACAGATAAAATGATTGTCCTGAACTAAGAGATAGCTGGAATATGTTTAGCTGTGTCAGTTCTAATTGAAAAGTCATATATCCTTGTAAGTTTTAGACCCTGTTAACCTTCAAGCCTCATCAATCTTCGTCACCCTGAACTGACTATGAACTTATGTAATAGATACGTAGATAAACATGTGTTCTAGAATTCATCTGTTTTTTTATTAATTACCCCTTTTTTGACTAAGAGGTAATTAATTCCCTTTTCTCAGAAGTAAGTACAGTTACCAAAAATAAACAGCGTTGAAATTAGGAAGTTCAACTTCATCCAGTTGAAGTTAAGATACCTAACTTCATCCACCTTTTCTCATGAATGTACGTGTATATGGGTGGCTTATTTTTCTATCTCTCTCTAATTTCTTATTTCCCTGCAGATGAGCAAATAAGTTATCAGATTCAGGGCTTTACCACCAGCCTTCTCGGGTTGGCAGGCCTAAGTTTACATTAGCTTACTGGAGATCACCACAAAGAGGCCAACCTACACATCAAAGAGCCTCCTTTTAAGACCCCTGTGTGGTTTCTGGCTAGAAGCTGCTTTTATAGCTTTTGTAGTCAGTTTAAGTTTTCCTCCTTGGCCACAGTACAGCCAGTCTCTAGAGAAGGAACCCTGGGCTTCTTTCCCTCTTTCTTCTTTCAATCCTGAGCAGTTGCCTGAGCCATCAGCTAGGCAACCTGCTAGCATTCTGCTGCCGTCTGCCTACCTGTGATGTCACTGCGTACCTGCCATGAGGGGCATGGCCCTGCCCAGGGCCATAGAAAAGAATAAACTCTTCTCATGGTCTCTCTCTTACTTTTCCCCCTCTCTGGAATAGGGTGGAACTCTTGAAGTCAGCAGTAACGAGGACTGGGAGAAGCCTCTGGGCAAGCAAGGCCGGACAAGCAAACAAGCGTCTTACATTTTATAATTTTACAGTTTCTCAACACCGAGTGTGACGTTAAGTGTTAACTGTCAACTGCACAGGAGACAAGCCTTTAGGCCCATCGGTGAGAGGCCATGTGAGTTGAGGTGGGAAGACACACTAAGACAGGTGGCACCATTTCCTAGACATGGGTTCTAGACCATCTGAAAAGAGAACGTGGGACTGGTGACGCGGCTCAATGTGTCCAAGCCCGAGATTAAGAACTGAGACCCTCAAATTGTCTCCTGACCTTCACACCCATAAGAGTCTCTCCTCAGAGTGAAGGACTTATTCGAAAAAAACTTCAAACCTCTGAAGAAAGAGATTGAAGATGACATCAGAAGATGGAGGGATTTACCTTGTTGGTGGACCGGGAGAATCAACATAGTAAAAATGGCCATCTTACCAAAAGCAATTTACAAATTCAATGCAATCCCTATCAAAATACCTACAAAATATTTTGAAGATATTGAAAGATCAATTCTCAAATTCATATGGAGTAATAAAAAACCCAGAATAGCAAAAACAATCCTATACAATAAAAGATCCTCTGGAGGAATCTCCATACCTGATCTCAAGCTGTACTACAGAGCAACAGTAATTAAAACAGCATGGTACTGGAAAAGCAATAGGCTAGTGGATCAATGGAATCGAATTGAAGACCCAGAGATGAATCCACACATATTTGCTCACTTGATTTTTGACAAAGAAGCCAAATCCATTCAATGGAAAAATGATAGCATCTTCAACAAATGGTGCTGGTCTAACTGGATGTCTATGTGTAGAAAAATGCAATTAGACCCTTATTTGTCACCATGCACAAAACTCAAGTCCAAGTGGATTAAAGACCTCAACTTAAAACCAGAGACATTAATTCAGTTAGAGGAAAAAGTGGGGAAGAGCCTGGGACACATAGGCACAGGAAACAACTTCCTGAACAGTACACCAACAGCCCAAGCCTTAATGTCAACAATTAATAAATGGGACCTCATGAGGCTGAGAAGCTTCTGTAAGGCAGGAGACACTGTCAACAGAACAAAGCGACAGCCTACAGACTGGGAAAAGATCTTCACCAACCCTTCATCTGACAAAGGTTTAATATCCAAAATATATAAAGAACTCAAGAAATTAAACACCACAAAACCAAACAACCCAATTGCGAAATGGGGCTTGGAACTTAACAGAGAATTCTCAACAGAGGAATATCAAATGGCCGAGAAACACTTAAAGAAATACTCATCCTTGTTAGTCATCAGAGAAATGCAAATCAAAACGACACTGAGATTCCACCTTACACCCATCAGAATGGCTAAGATCAAAAACTCAAATGCCACCACATGTTGGCAAGGATGTGGAGAGAGAGGAACACTCCTTCATTGCTGGTGGGAATGCAAACTAGTACAACCACTTTGGAAAGCTATCTGGCGTTTTCTCAGAAAAATGGGAATAGGGCTTCCTCAAGACCCAGCTATCCCACTCCTTGGAATATACCCAGAAAATGCCCTAACACACAACAGGGACATATGCTCAACCATGTTCATAGCTGCTTTATACATAATAGCCAGAACATGGAAACAGCCTAAGTGTCCCTCAGGAGAAGAATGGACTAAGAAACTGTGGTACATTTACACTATGGAGTACTACTCAGCTATTAAAAACAAGGAATTCCCGAAATTTGTGGACCTAGAAATTATCATAATGAGTTCACCCAGAAGCAAAAAGAGACAAACGGTATATACTCACTTATATCAAAACACTAGTCCAAGGGATACGTCCCATGAAAAGCTTTACTTACCAAGAAAGTGGGTCAGAGGAGAGGACATCCTATTGAGACTTTAGGCGAGAGTAGCATGGAAGAATGGGGAAATAGTAGGACCCACAGGGTCCTGGAAACCTACAAGAAGAACTTTATGACAGGCAGATCTGGGTCCTGGGGTCCTCCTCAAACTAAGGCACCAGCCAAGGAGAAATAGGCAGTAAACTTCAAACCCCTACCAAGACCTAGCCAACGAAGATGATATTCTCCACCGTTGAGTGGAGAGTGAGATCTGACTCTCACATGAACTCTGGTGCCTCTTTTCTGACCACGTCCCCTGGATGGGGAGGCCTGGCGGCACTCAGAGGAAGGATAGCAAGTTACCAAGAAGAGACTCGATATTCTTAGAGCATATATAGGGGGAGGAGGTCTCCCTCAGTCACAGACATAGGGGAGAGGAGAAGGGGGAAAGTGGGAGGGAGGGAAGAATGGGAGGAAACAGGGGAAGGGCTAACAATCAAGATGTAATATGAACAAATTAATAAAAAAATATTTAAAAAAAAACAAAAAACAAACAAACAAAAAAAAGAGTCTCTGCTCAGTTACAAATTCCTAACGGCCACCTTCCCTTTTTTCGTTTTTCAGCTGGTGCTCTGATGCCAGACAACTTAGTTTCTATTGCTTCGTGGCAACAAAATAAAAATAAAAATAAAAAAGAAATTTCTCCAATGAGATACATGGTAATATATTTACATGAATGGATCCGATGGAGAGATTCCAGCCTAAGTTACAGATGGGAAACCAGACATCTTAGCTTCTGTGGGCTAGGACCTGGCACCCCCAACTACATCAAAATCAGAGGATAATTTGTGGGCTATGTGTTCTCTCCCTCAATCATGTGGGTGCCAGGGAGGAGCTCAGGTTTATAGACTCGCTGAGCCATCTCACCAGCTGATCCTCTCAGTCCTGGAACTGAATAAGCTCTGTATGCATATGGATGTCCACTGTGTATATCTGTCCTCATTATAAGGAGTAGATCTTCTTACTCTTGGTTTGACAGCTCAAGTTTAAGGACCCACAAGAAATACTCCTGAGATCTGCTGAGGTAAAACAGCTCCCGTCCCGTCTCGTCTCATCCGGCTCCCCTCTTGTCCCATCCCTGCTCCCGTCCCACAGGCATGCTCTCCACCAGGCCCATGTGACCTCTGCTGCAGGCTCCATCCACTGTGGCTAGTCAGAAGGTTCTTCCCAACACTGCTCAGCTGCAACATCAAGAGAGAGTCCTTACCACACCTCCACCCCGAGGGACCTCTCAATTGTGCATTTGATCAGATGGGGCCTATGCTGCGTTGTTATCCAGGGTGAGACGTGAGAGAACTGCTCCAACCCTGACAATAAGAGACATTGAGGAGCGTTACTGAATCCATGGATGTCATGCCTCAGTGCCTGGCAGCCTAAGACAATTAGCATGACAAACTACCTCATGGTTGTGTCCCTACATATCTCAAGGGACTTCTCTCTTTGGTTGGACCCACCTAATACAGTACACAAGAATGGAAGGACAAAGGTCAAGTGCAGGGCCTGGAGAGATGGGTCATCTATTCTGAACATTTGTTTCTCAGAGGACCCACAAGGCTGCTAACAAGTTTCTGTTACTTCAGTTCCAGGTGGAATCTACTGCCCTCTTCTGGCCTCTTGTGGAATTGCATGTACGTAGTCCACAGCTGTAAGAGGGCAACACACCCATACAAATAAAAGAAAAACAATATTTTTAAAAACCCAAAAACAAAAAAGGCACCAAATACATAGTCAATGCCAATAGCACAAAAATCAACAAAACAAAAGCAAACAAACAAAAAATCCCATGGCTTAACAGGTCTTGGAATTCATTGTCTCTGCTGGGCAGTTATCACATTTCTAGGAGACCAGAGGCAGGGAGTTCTGCTTTTCCTAACTTCTTTTATACTTCCTCAAGGAATGTCTTCATTTCCTGACAGGCATTAGAGCGATACTGTTGTGTTTTTCATTAATTTGGTACACATGACCACCCACAGAGCACCATATTTTAGCTATGGCCAAATACTGACCACAAGGATACAGTTTCCATCATGAAGCAGGTGTCCACAGTGTTGGAAATAGTATCCAAATTGAAAACCCAGTCCCCCATGTGAATCCCTGGCTGGCTGGGAATTCACTATGTAGCCCAAGAAACCAGCAACTGGCAGAGATCCTTCTCTGCCTGTGAATTCTGGGGTTCCAGGACGGTGACACCACACCTGACTAAAGAAGTGTCCTTAGAGTGAAGAGTTGTAGATCACATTTTTATTCATAAAAATGTGTTTTTGTACTCAATAGAGGCTAAAGGGGGGGAGTCATTATATATAGTGTATAGCCTTACCAAACTAACAAGTCAATAAGAAAAAAAAAAAAAACAAATAAAACCTCAAACAAAAACTAAGAAAACCAAAAAACCCAGAGCAAACAAACTCAAACAAAAACCAAATGAAAAAAATTAAGCTAATTATCTGTTTAGTGCTGCAGATTTAGCAGCGCAGACCTACAGATTTTGGCTGGTCTTGGAAACATGGTGTAAAGTCAGTCACCGATTGTAATAAACTTTTCTAGATGAGTGTAGCCATCCATGCCTCTTTGGGGCTTGGTACAAGTCATGTTACAGGCTTCAGCTCAAGGTCTTTCCAATTCTCTTGACTGATCTCCATTAATATATCCTTGATGACCCATCAGGACAAGCACCAATTTACACTCTCAGACTTCTTCTAGATGCCCAGCAACTCTTGATGTGCCTCAGCACTTCTGTGAAGCCCTCCCAGGAGCACAGTCAGCATGAGGGCATCCCAGCATGAAGCCCTCCCAGGAGCACAGTCAGCATGAGGTCATCCCAGTGTGAAGCCCTCCCAGAACACCCCAGTGTGAAGCCCTCCCAGGAACATAGTCAGCATGAGGGCATCCCAGTGTGAAGCCCTCCCAGGAACACAGTCAGCGTGAGGGCACCCCAGTCTCCGTGTAGAAACCCTTCCCTTGTCTACCAGGGGCACAGCATATCCTCAGCTCAAATCTCTACATGCCAGATAAGGTAAACATTTCAAAGTTCATCTTCTTGATGTCATTTTATAGCATAGTGTTGCTTTCACTCTGAACTGGCTCCTCAGTGTTCTGCACTGAATATTTTTTTCCATTCACAAGTCTGTGCTGTTCACATTAAGCTGCTGACAGCGAAGTTTCTTAGGTCCTTAGCTTGAAGAACTGTCAAAGCTCTTACAGCCCCAACACTGTTATGTCCAGTAATGACCTGGGCCAAACCCACAAGCTTGAGAACTGAGCAACTGCAGCCACACAGGGTCAAAACTGAGCCAGTAGAAATCTCTGAAATGCCTTTTTACATCTGGATTCACTTGTTGCTATTTTCAGGTCAGTCATCTTAAACTTTACAATGTAAGCGTCCGTCTTTCACAGGATGCTTTATCGAGAGAGGAACAGGAATCCTGAATTCCGTGACAGTGGGTGTAACTTACTTGTGGAGGATAAACTTCATATCCTGCATAAACCCTGCATGCCGCACACAACGCAGAGCCAGTCACAGATGTATAGGCTATGTGTGGGAGTCTAGATTAGTTCCTGGCAACTCAAGCTCCACGTTTTTGCAGCACACATCTTCAAAGATAGCATGACCTCCTCTCTTTTTACACGCTTCTTAAGCAAACCTAATTACTTAAAATCCCAGCATGTGCTGACACCCCTGGGGAACAGATTAACCACATTATATCCACTATTATTCTCTCTGCTGTGATTCAGTGGATAATCTGTGGGGCCCTCACTTTTTTTGCCAAAAGCTCCGCAAGTGTTGATTGCTCTGAAAACTCATATGTATCTTTGATCTTGATGCTTTGGCCATCTGGGTTTCATGTCCAATCCTCATCAGCTGCAGGCACAGCACTAGTGGCAGCTCAGGCCACGCTTCCTGAAGGGTCTATTTGATGTAACCACCTAGTTGTTGTACCCTCATATGATGCACAGTGATTCCCGTGTAACTTTCCTTTCTACTCAGCTGGATCTGATCAGAATCTACGGAGCTTGGAGTCAATGTTGGTTGCCACACTGCCTCTGGGTAATTTTGGAATGGCATCTTTTAAATGATTTTTTTAAACTGACTTCACATTATCTGGCAATGGTGGACACAGCTCTTGAGCACCATACTATCTGAAGTTTCCCAGCCACATGATTGTTAGAACCTACTGGGCATGGCCATGAAGAAGCTTAGCACCCATCGCTGAGGCAATATACACAGCCTATGATACACAGCCATTTACCTGTGAAAAAGGATAAAGTCTGCAGCAGGCTGGTTCTGTAATGTGTTGGTCACTGTTTGATTATTTCAGACAGCATAGGCCTGTGATTGTTTGAGACACGTGCATGGGGAGCATCTGTCTGCCCTAAACTGCCAGCCATCTTATGAATTCATTTTCAGAGCCAGGCACTTCAGTCCAGGCTTAAAACAGAAGAAAACAGCTATTTTCCTTATTAGAGGAAAAAATAGCTAACGTGACCCACAAGGCACTGCCGTCATCTCTGAAGAGTACTAACGTCAGCATCACAGGTGTGTGACATGGAGTAGCTTCAACACTGTCCTGGAGAAAGAATATGATGCCTTGGGTGTGTCTGGATAACCGTGTGGCATCAACACAGTCTTCCACGACAGACTTCTTCCCACATGAGGAGGGCTGAGGACTAGTGGCAGCTTGCCCCAGCCCCTGATAGAGTAACTCTTGCTCAGCAACATATCCTGCCTGGTCTTGTGCCCCTCACTGAGACCACTTGCTGGTGAGTCAGGGTTCTGAGTAATCCTTGTCTCGGGTTTTCTGACTTTCTAGATGATTTTTACGCTTTCTTTCCTCCTGTTATAGTGCGCCAACAGACACATTGATAAGATTGTGGCTGTATCACCTGGAGGGTGGTTGGGTTTTTGCCCATTGGTGAAATCACAATTCCAAGTAGGTGTTTTTCTGAGGAGGCCTTGATTCTAGTTAGAGAACGTTGTGTTCAAGTTGTCTGTGGCTATTTTGGCCTCCTCTGTTCTCCCACAGGTGCCGTCAGAGAGGAAATGATAATCAATCAGACCTGGAAGCACTTTTGCTGGGCCACCCGCTAGATAAACCAGGACCTATGTACACTAAGGAAACCAAAGTCAAGGCAGAGAGTCCACCCTGGGATTTCCATAGCTGCTGAGGATGGGATGGGATGGTGGCTCACTTGCCTGGCACACCCAGTGCTCCTGCTGCAGCACCTCCATCTGCAGGGAGCTCTCGTCCTGGCTGGTTTCATATCACACTGGAGTATTTCAGACCTAAGGGAGGAAGGAAGACAGGCCTGGTGAGGGCCTGCCATGTCAGCAGTTCAGCCCACACCAGATCTTTTCACCTCAACAATCCAGCACTATCATTCAGTGCAGGCTATTCCTTCCAGCTCACAGGACATGGATGTACACTGCAGAAAGCCTGTAATCACCAGGAGTGTGCTGTGTGCTAATCTGCCCAAAGGTAGGAACTGACCTCTAAAGGCGATGTTCATTAGGGAAATAACAGTGGCACTGGACTCCCTGTCTTCCACAAGTGATGCTCACCCTGGTAGGCATGAGACTAAGAGTATTCATGGGGAGACCCAGGGGACAAGGTACTCATATCATACCTACCTGAGAAGTCAGAAGGGAGGAGGGGTGCACAATCCCCAGAAACCCTAAAGATCACAGTTTCCTGAATAGAAGTTCCTGGTGACTGGACCAGCGCAGTACTCTGAGTTGTTCCTTCCCTGGCTGTGGCCGAGTGGCACACAGATGGCCAGGAACCCAAAGAGACAGACACACAGGTAGGGAGTCCATCTGGCGCCAACCCTCCTCCCAGCCTGGTCTCCTACCTCATCTCAGAGACATCACAGTGATGCTGCATCTTTTCTGCTGAGCCCCTTTGCTGGATGCCCAGTGTGTTCTGCTTCAGCGGGTCCTGCTGTCCTTCCTGTGCCTGCTCATTAGAAGAGTGTGTTCTCAGTGGTGTGGTGTATGTGCACACACATCAACTCCTGAACACACACAAGTAAATGTGTGCACACAGACAAGCATACTGCATTGCAGAAATATTTAGTTTCCCACTTAATGATAATATTAGAGATCACCAGGGATACTATGGAGAAGAAAGTCAACTTTCCTTGCATGGGATAAGAAGATAGTGGACTGAGGTCTGACTTTCACACGAAATCTGGTGCCCCATATCTGACCACGTCCCCTGGATGGGGAGGCCTGGTGGCACTCAGAGAAAGGATAGCAGGTTACCAAGAAGAGACTTGATACCCTATGAGCATATACAGGAGGAGGAAGTCCCCCTCAGTCACAGTCATAGTGGAGGGGAGTAAGGGAAAAATGGGAGAGAGGGAGGAATGGGAGGATACAAGGGAGGGGATAACAATTAAGATGTAATATGAATAAATTAAGAAAATATATTTTAAAAAATAATGTAGTGAACATGTGACATAGACAGCTCAGTCAATGAAGTGTTTGTCCTGTAACTTTAATAGAGAGACAGGTAGACTGCTGTGGCCTTGGCCTAGTAGTTAAGCCTGCTTAGCAAGTTCACAAGGCTGTCAGTGGTTTTTTTGGTCCCCTGCACATGACCACTGGATCATGGTGGACCAGCTTCTAGCTCTTTCTCACTCTTCCAAGCTGAACAGTTTCTCCAAATGGAGCTCCCTTAACTATAGGCTGTCTCACTATGGGCCCAAAAACAATGAGCCCAGAAAACTAGAAAAATCTCCATAACCAGGAGCCAGAATAAAGCTTTTCTCCACGTAAACTGATTGCATCAGGGATTTTTTGAGTAACAGAAGGCTGGCTAAAAGAAGGCCAAATGATCACATGTATTATTTCATGAGGAACAATATTCCACTGAAGGACTGGACCACATTGCACTCTTTTACTCATCTACTGATGGACATCCGGATAGGTTCTACTTTGTGGAAGTTCTAAGGAGTTCTTCTGCAATCCTGATGTCCCCTTAGTTTCCCTGTCTACACCCACCACTTGCTTTGGAATGGCTGGGCCACCTGAAGATCATAGCTCACCTTTCTGAAAAAGTATCCATGGCTTCTTACAAGCCTAGCCCATTTTATAGCATGAGCTATGTCTGAGGGTCCTCACTTCTCCCAACCCTTCTTGAGGTTGATTTTAACTTGGAGTCAATGGCTTTGAACACAAGCCGATGCTGAGTGCTGCAGATACAGTGCAGGGTGAGTGCTTTAGAGTGCCATGAGCCTGAGGGGGCTGCACTGAGACAGCCCTGTTCTCACACCTCAGCATGGCTGTAGGCTTCTGCTGAACTGAGACGCACCAGCAAGCAACTCAGAATCTCCCAGAAAATAAAACCCGTGCCCAACTCCAAGGCCATGGTTTACTGAGCCAGGTTCAGCAAAGGTGGAAAGAAAGTGGCTGAAGGTGATGATGGTGACAACAACAGGATGCAGGGAGACAAAGCAAGCCACCTGAAGATCCGGTGTGCAGTCAGTAGTCACCAAGAGCAGAGAGGGGCTACAGACCCTTAGCCAGCCTTTCTTTTCTCTCAGGCATCATGATTTGCCACAGCAGCCTCCTCCTCACATTAATGTGCCCCACTCCTTTGCTTTCCTCCAAAGGCTATTTTGAAGATAAATAGTTTTGCCTCTACAAACACCTGAAACTCATTTGAATTTACATCAGTTTTTGTGTCCTTTTGTCCTAGGGAGTCAGATGGGAATGCATAAAAATTGTCAGCTGCATGTGATGTCTGATCCATGCAAAGTGAGTTGACATAGTACTTTCTCCTTTAAATTTGTCTCTATCATTGTTTAGGAAGATCCATGAGCAAGTGAACATACACGTATGCAGAAAAAACACATGGATGCACATATGCACATGCACACACACACACACACACACACACACACACACATGCACATTCAACAACCCACATGCACCAGCACACAGAAACACTCACCCCTACTTAAGCCCACAATGAAGGTACACACATGCTCAAGCAAACCTAGGCACATGCACACACACACACACACACACACACACACACACACACACAAAACACTCAGTTGACATTTGCACTGGACTCTAATCCTGCAAGTTGCTCCTACCTGTGACCTCACATGACCCCCGCAAAGCAAATGAGCTACAGACCTCTGACCTCATCCCTCAGATCTCTTTGCTACTCCCTAAGTGGCTCTGCACACAGCACCCCTCCTATCATTATGGCATGTGGGTGTGTAATGTGTGATCAACCAGACTTTCTCAATGGACTGCAATGTCTGGCAGAGCAGGAGGGGTTTGCGTGTCAATCATCAATTTCTCAAAAGCATCTAACTCTGCTCAATGACTTGGAAAAGCCCATAGAAATGAACAATTGCATGAGATGTAGGTGAAGGACAGGATGGGTGGATGATTACGTGGCTGTGTCTGTTTATGGTGTGACAGGTGGGCAGCTTGCCTCTGCTTCCTCAGCCTACCTCCTGCTGCTTGGCAGAGTGGCCACAGATCTCCGCACCGGCCTCCTCACGGAGCCTCGTTGCCTCCTCACAGGCCTGTTGCAGCACAATCTGTTCCCTCTGCAGCTTTCTGTTCTCCATCCTTGAAGTGTCCATTTCCTGCTTCAGCTGAGTCCATTCGCTCAGGTGCCGACTGTGAAGGATTCTGAACCACAACCAAAATATGGTGAGCGCCAGCCAACCCTTATCTGCCCTCCCCATCCAAGGACCATCATCCCTGCAAGATCCAGAATCCCCAGAGAGCCCCAGACTTGAGCCCATAGTAGTCATGCTAACATCACCTAGATGGAGGCCAAATTCTGAGAGCAGCCAAATACCAGAAAGACTCAAAGTCCTTCTGAAAACCTTGACACCAAAGGGATCCATATACCTTCCAGAAAAGGAAGTGGCCCCTCCGTGTTATTACCTTTCTGTGGTATTGGGAAAATATGAGCAGATAGAGGACAAACACCCTCTGAGAGAGGACTGGAGAGCCACTGGGAGTATAAGCTATCTATGGGTCCCACAGAAACCAGCTCTGGAAATCCCCTGTCAGTGCCTCAGTGGCCCTGGGCTATATCTGACAACCTCCTCATGGTGCAAACTATTTTTCTGTCTAGATGTTCCCGAGTCAGGCAAGACAGTGCCCTGAAAGGCTCATAGTCTCCTCACACTTAGAAACACTGAGTCCAGCAGGCAAAAGTCCATGAGCCACAAGGCAGGCTGCTTGCTAAGGAGAGACAAGCTAGAACCAAGAACTCTCACTTTGGCTTAAAGACAAAGAAAAGTAGAAGCAGTCCCTCCAAGTGCTGGGGTCCCAGCCAAGTCAGTCACTCACCAGCGGGATTCCATCTCCTCAGTAAGCTTCTTGCACTTGTCCAAGGCATCACTTAACTCCTTTGGCAATTTCTTCATGCCTGTCAACGCCTTCTGATGTTCCATTTTCAACATCTCAAATTCAAGAGTCCACCTGTAGTAGGGCATTGCCCCAGGATCAAAGAACCCCATGAATACAGACCTCAATGGTCCTATGAATTCAGGCTGCATCCTGGACTATCCTGGTCCAGGAGATGTCACATCCTGACTTCTATGTACTGGGACATCATGGTACTTATTAAACTTACTATATTTCCCCAGGCCAGCAGAGGCAGGACAATCAAACAGAGGGAGCCAGGCTGCAGGAATTCCCTCAGTGGCCCTGAAGGAATACTCTGGCTCCGGAGTCTGTGCACAACCCTGGGCCTACTAGAAACTTGCAGTGCCACTTATTTTGTTTTAGAGCAGGGATATATGATTCTGGGCTCATATTTCTACACAGATGCCCAGAGGATATGATCAATATTTCCAAGGAAGCATCTTCGTTAACCTCCCAGGAGATTCCTATGATCCACCAAGGTGAGCACAGGGGCAAGAGCTGTGCTACTCAACGTGGGGCTCCCTGGCCTCAGCACTGGTTTAACTAGAAACTGTGAGACAGGAAAATCCACAGGCCCAGTCACCCACAACTGACTCCCAGGATCTGGAGGGAATCTAGATAGCGTGTGTCCATGCAACATAGCACGTGCATATGCACACACATGCACACACACACACACACATGCACAACTATGATTCTAAACATATAGAGAGAGGTGGTATTGCCTCAGAATATAATTAACAAGAGCAAGAGATGAGCACGATAAGCTCCCAGCTGTTCAGTCACACCCTGAGCAACACCAAGTGGTACCTGGCCCCTCTAGCTGCTGCCGAGAGCATCCAGAGTCCAAGCACCTGCTGGTCAGGTACAAAGACTCACCATAAACTCACAGAACCTTGCATCTCCCACAAGCCAACACTGTCTAGTGTTCTACAAAAGTATGATGAGAGCTCACACACTACTGCCTCTGTCTTGAGACTGCAACTCAGGATTTACATTGTGCTTTACATTGGAGGAAGCGTAGGAAGCCCATGTCCCTATCTCGCTCCTACCTACACTTCAAGTTCTACAACTCAGATGAACTCAAGAAAATTAGTATGGGGACAAGGACACACTGAATGAAGGTGCAACCTCTTGTGATGTGAGCAAACCTGGGGCTGACATGAAGGGATCAAGACAGTCAACAGAGAAGTGGGCAAAGTGACTACCTGTTGTTCAAATCCTTGTCAGTGCAATGAGTGAGGATTAAATGGAGCTCATCCCTTTCACAAATCATCCTCTGAAGCTGAAGCGTCAGTCTCTCCAATTTGTTCATCTCCTGCTCCTTCTCAGTGATGGTGGAGGGTTGGGATGATGCCTTCCCAGTAGACCTTGCAGGTAGATAAACACAAGGAAACTTGCCTGGTTGATGTCACAGGGCCAGAAGAGACCATGTTGATTCCCAAGAGGAAGCCTGAGGAAGAGGAAATGCTGGAAACCCAGGGAAGTGCAGAAAATGCAGGGAAGTTATCATCAAACTGGTCTGTAAAGGCATTTTCAGTGGGAAAATCAAGCATGCCACAGTTATAGGAAGAGTATGTGATATGTCACTTCTATGGTGTGTTACCCGGAGCTATGTACTAGCCTAATTCCTTGATCTATAGTCTCCAGTGACAATATACGTGCCCTTAGAAATGGTGACACAGGCAGCTTTAAGTACGGTGTCACTGGAGCATGCAAAGGGCACAGAAGAGGTTTTGAAGGTGCTTCTGCCCTACAGATTGACCAGAGCTCCACTTCAAATTTTAAACTTACTGACAGCCCTCGACATGAGGAGCTGGCACCATGCTCAGCCTGAAGTGTAAATTCTCCAGAAATCTGGACTGTGGCTTCAGAAGTGTACATGGTTGAACCCAGGACAAAGAGGGGTATGGGTGGAGATCTGTGTCTTTCAAATGTTTTATCACACTAGCAAGACATGCTAGGCATGGTTAGCTATCTCAGGATGATCCAATGCTAGCAGCCAAGGGACACTGCATGCCCTATGCACTACTTCATCTGAGCCCCAGCCTGGGACCCTGAAGGGGGTTCTGCAAGTAAGCAGATGAGACTTTGCCCAAGCTGGTTCTGAAAGCCAAGACTTGGTTCTCCCTCTCTGTGGATGTCAAGTCTCCCATCTCCTTTTAAGGAGGTGGGTGTCTCATAGTCAGCTGGTTTCTTCCGCCTCCCTGCACAGGCTGACCCAGGGAACAGCCTCCTCAAACTCATTCACAGGCTACAGCTTGGCTTTCAGAGCCCTCAGCATGTGCTTTCAGACGCCAGGAGAAGATTTATGCTGTCTACAAGCAGTCAGGTAGGGTAAAGATGCCCAAGTCACTTGCTGGATGTTTCAGACTTGTGTTAGTAAAAACACCACGCATGGGCAGAACATGGTCACCAGATTAACAAAGCCGTCCTCATTGACAGCCCAAGAAAACCCAGAGTTTGCAGGATGAGGTCCACCCTTTAGGAACTCAGAGAAAAGGGTTGGCTTCCTGCTTCCCTGAAGCTCCCAGCTTTTAAGCCCCTTTATTGAAAGGCCTAACTCAATGTTACCTCCTCCAGGAAGCTCCCTATGGCCTGCCCAGGACTCACTGTGCCTTCCCCAGGACCATTTATTTCTTTTTGTTCTGCACCAAGACAGAAGGCCAGATTCCTTTGGCCTCTCGTTGGTTCCTCCAAGCACTCATTCTCTCTCCCCATTTACCTGCTCAGCCGAGACCACATGCCGATCAGTGAACCCTATAGACACTGAATGACCTCTCCACAGGCAGTTGGTATCCCCACAACACTGATGACATCACAGAAGATGCTATGGCTCTCCAGGATACAATGGATTCTCAGGGAAGAGACTGCTGCTGATGTCACTTGGAACTGCCCTGGCCTACCTGCTAACTAGCGCTCTACAAATTCATCAGAGGCTAAGCTGTCCATTAAAGGAGCCTGTCCTGTGATGCAAGGAAATCCTCCAGCACTCCCCTCCCTCCCTCCAAGTTCAGAAAGTCTTTCTGTTTCAGGAGGATTTGTTTTCACTATTTCACCCATGTGGATTTGAAGGCTGTCTTCCCAAACATTGCTCAGGTTGGCTCTTCCCCTCCTTAAGATTCGTACTCAACAAGATGTGAAATAGAGGATGCTGGTGAGTCAGATCAGGATAACGGGAGGAGGGATGGTGATTCCTTGAACTGAGCAAGCACTTCAGGAAAACCCTCAGACTGTTACAAGTTGGGGAAGGGTCAAAAACAAAGAGAAATCACATATGTAGTGATAAAATTATTTCCCCAGAGCCTCAACAGAGCTCACTCTAGCCATGAGCTGTTAGTGAAGATGTTGCCTGTTCACAGGCCTGGCTGGAGACACCTGAGCGCTGGGTCACCACAGATGGGACCTAAGACTCTGAGAAAGCATATAGTGACCTGAATTGGAATCAAGAGGCTGAGGAACAAGCAGTGGCAGCCTGGTCAGTCTGGGCTATGGAGAGGTATCATGGGTAGAAAATTCTCTCTCTCTCTCTCTCTCTCTCTCTCTCTCTCTCTCTCTCTCTCTCTCTCTCTCTCTCTCTCTCTCTGCTCTGTGTGTGTGTGTGCATGCGCGTGCGTGCGTGTTTGTCTGTCTGTCTGTCTCTCTCTCTCTCTCTCTCTCTCTCTCTCTCTCTCTCCCTGCTCTGTGTGTGTGTGTGCATGCGCGTGCGTGCGTGTCTGTCTGTCTCTCTCTGTCTCTGTCTCTCTCTGTCACACACGCACGCACACACACTCACACACATACACACATGCACAAACACACACCAAATGCACTCATCAGAACATGTTGTATTTTGTAAAAGTAACTTTTATTTTCCTGTTTCAGTTGCTGTCTGGGAGACTAACTGCCTCCTATGCTAGCCTAGGCCTAGTCCTGGACGCTTCTAGCCTTTGTACAATCTAATACAACCTAGTCCTACAAAGTTTTCAGCCTCTGAGACTTACTACTTAAGCAGCTCACCCTTACTAGTTCTTTCTGGGCGCATAGCTAGCTGGTTGAACTCAACTATTCTGGCTTAAACTCTTGTTCCCGCTGACTTATTTAATCTGGCTTCTCTCTCAGCCCAGAATTGCTCTGCTTGGCCTCAAACTAACTCATCAATCTGCTCTAATCTTCTGGCGTCTTCTCATTTTCTGGCTCTATCATCTTCACCTGGAGTTCTCTCTCTGCAACCCATCTCTCCATTACTGTCCTAGTAAAACTGCCTCCTCTCTCTATAAAAATGCATCTTAAGTAACTTCCATTTCCTGTTTCTTCTTCTGAGAGTTGGTTGTATCCTATTCTGTTGAATAGTCTCTGAGTGGTCACCTTTTCTGCCACTCAATTAAACATAACTTTCAAACATGGGTGCTTTCTTCTACAAACAAACTTTACCTTTGTTTGGATTAAAGGCATGAACCACCTTGCTAGGCCTAAGCTTTTCTTTACCTGATACTTGGTCTAGACCAGGCTGGCCTTGAACTCAGATCTGTTTGCCTCTGTCTCCTGTATTAAAGGCACGTTTTTATTCCAGCTGTATCACATAGAACTAGAATATTTTTTTGGCTATGATCTCTTGACAGCCAGGTCACATACCTAGAAGGTCTTTGGAGGTGATTTCTTGCCAGAACAGCCATGTTCTGAATTGACATTGCTCTACAACTTCCCCCTTTCTGTATAAACTAAAAATTGTACGCAGTTTAATTTTTACAATAGAAACAATTATCTATCCCACGATCTTAACAGTCTGAAAGTCCTCCTGAAGACCCACTCAGCCACTAATGCGGTGGTCCTCCATAACTGCAGTCCTGGTCATCTGTCCTTCAGCAACAGTCCATTTCAGCATCAAGGTTTTCCAGTCTACCAGTTGTGACAGCATTCTGAAAGAGCTGGTGTGCTGAGTCTAAACTCCCATGCTCATCCAGCATGGAGCCTGCGGGCAGTGTGCTGCATCATTAGTGTGCACATTGGCTAGAGGAAACCATTGGGCTTCCTTCTTGTTGGTCTCTACCTTGTAGCAGGATTTCTTCCCAGGTACCTTATGGAGACGCCTCTGGACTGGGCTATTGACCAGCAAGCTCTTGGGATCCTTTACATGTGCTTGCTCCTGTGTGGAAGTCTGTGCACACCTGTGCGCAGCCCTCCGCTAAATCCCATCTTGTAAGCAACAGGATCGAGAAAGACTGGAGGAAACGCTGCGGTGCGGTGTGTGCAGAAGCGGAAGCAGCCCGCCATCCGGCAGAGGGACTCAGCCTTAAAGCTGCAGCATCAGATACTGGTCCTCCAGAGGAGGTAGGAGCCTAGGCTGGGAGGAGAGGGTGAAGCCATCTGGGTCCCCTGTCCCTTTTACTTTCTGTCTTGTATGGGCTTCTGTTCAACAGCAATGCTAAGAGCCACTGCAGGGGAAG
This sequence comes from Acomys kempi, assembly GCA_907164505.1. Taxonomy (NCBI): domain Eukaryota; kingdom Metazoa; phylum Chordata; class Mammalia; order Rodentia; family Muridae; genus Acomys; species Acomys kempi. The sequence continues at coordinate 66,210,841 of OU015361.1, read as the reverse complement.
TACACCTCAAAGCACTGTGCTGGGCCCATCAACAAGAACTTCTGTCCACGAAACGTTATGTCTGCTACTCAGTGTGTCTGAGGCCTTGAGACTCCCTTCTGTGCTCTGTAGTATGGTCTGAACAGGCTGTACTTGAACTCATGAAGGTGTGCTTGCTTCTGCCTCCTAAGTGATGGGATCTCAAGTTGTGCACAACCACACCTGACTGAAATCAGTCCCTGTTGAAATTCGATTCCCTCCCTTGAACACTGCTCCCTACAGTTAACCATATCTACTGGTTGTCAGGAGAGAATAGGCTAAGGAGTTTCCAGGATGAAGCAGGCAGGTTGGCTCTGCTGCAGGGCTGATCAGAACCTTCACAGGAGTGCTCTGTAACACACTCCCACAGAGAGGCAGCTCCAGCACCAAGGAAAGCACAGGTTTCCCTTTGGGGCCTGAGCCTGTGCAGGGCCATTATCCTCAGGGACACAACTCAATAAATACTGCCGCAGCACGACAGACTCCTCTACCTGGCATGTCTCTTGGGTGCAAGGTGCCTCCTGGCCAGAAGGACTGAGCTTGCCTCATGATCTCGTTCAGGTTGCCATGTTGCAAGGCTATATTATGCTTATAAGGTGATGTGGTCCGTCAGTACCTCATCATCAATAACGTGGCTATAGCTCACATGCTGTTGATCATAGTAGGCTACTTTTACAAAATGATGGCCGTGGACTGTTGGAGAAAGTCTTACTCTTTCTAGTAGAAGAGGAATCAGACGCAATGTGACGCTTATTTGTTGGAGTTACAGTGACTTCAGGTAAAACATCATACTGACTGTCCAGTACCATTGAAGTTGTGGGAGGGACCATCCTGACAGCTGACAGGGCAGGTCACCACTAGGCCTCTGTCTTAACTGCCTTTCTCTCCCAGGTTCTGAAAAAAAAAAAAAGCAGCATGAGCTGACACTGGCCACAGCCCCGAAGGAGGGAGCTGCTGCTGCATTAGGAGACACCTGCTAAGCCCCACCCCCAGCCACCACACAGTTCCTTGCACGGATTTTCTTTCTCAAATTTGGTTTCCTTTTGTGAATAATCCCTAATTTTCTCTAGTCTGTGAGCCAGCCACTATCCTTCTGGGTCTGATTCCCTTTCCTTTCCGACAACACCCCTTGAGAGGACTAAGGTGACCTCCTTGCCACTAAATGTCCAATACCAGCCACAGGATGTTGGTCTGTGCTGCTAAACCTACAGTGAGCAAGGATGGTGCTGGGCGTAGTTTTCTGTTCTCTGTTCGTGTTTTGGGTTGGGGTTTTGATTTTGTCGTTGTGATGTTATCTGTACTTGTTGCTGTTTTTACATTTTTACTATGGCTATTCACTCTTTATATTGCCTACCCTTTCAAAATGTATTTTTGGAAAATGTATTTTTTTTTATTATTAAAAGTGCAATTCTTAATTGTTCACTCTTCAGACCCTCTTCTTTGATCAGGTGGTGGTGTCCCACTCCTGTAACCACAGAACTTACAGATAAAATGGATCTCTATATGTTCCAGGCAGCCTGGGTTATATACAGGGATCATGTCTTGTGTGTGGACTTATTCCATGGACACACACTTTATGATGGAATCAGTACCATATGGTATCCATGATGTCATGTGTTTTGCTACACATAAAGTATAGTACTCTATAAAAAAAAAACTATCCTTATTGGCCTGGTGGACCAAATCACTGAGAAATACACATGTGTTGCTCTATAGCTTCTCAGGAAATAAAAACCTTCACTAAGAGTGTATAAAAGAAATCAGGAACCCCTGGGCTGCTTGCCTCATTTTTCTTGCAGTACAGCATCACTGATAACTGCACAGCAGAGATAATAACCTTCCATGTTGGAAAATAGCTTTTCATATTAGCTGTTGTCTTTTACCGTGCCATTTGGTGTGCTGTTTATTGTTTAGAGTCACTTATATTTATTATATGTGAAGAGGTGTCTTGACTAATTTAAGTCTTTGCTCCACCTTCTGCAGTTCCCTGAGACTACAGAAGAAAGAGGAAGGCAGATCCCCTGTTGTAGTTGAGTGTTAGACACCATGTGGGTTCTCTGAGAGCAGCAAATGATCCTAAGCAACGAGCCATCACTCCAGCTCCCGCGCTTGCCTTTTACCCTTTATGCATACATGCCGTCTTGAGCCTTGTGTAATAGTGGAGTTAGGATTAAGGGAATCAGAGGTGTCAAGGACACCACAAGAAGTCCTACAGAGTAACTAATCTGGGTCCATAATGGCTCACAGAGACTGAACCACCAACCAAAGAGCGCGCCCAGGCTGGATGTAGGCCTCTACACATGCGGAGCAGATGTTCAGCTTGCTTCCCATAAGCGTGTCCTAGCAATTGGAGTGGGAGCTGTCTCTCAATCCGTTGTCTGCCTTTGTATCCATTTTCTCTAGTTGGGCTGCCTTGTCTGGACTCAGTGGGAGAGGATGCGCTTAGTCCTGCTGTGATGACGTGTAAAGGTAGGTTAGTACCCATGGGGTCCTCCTCTTAAGTGGGGAATAGGAGTGGGGTGTGAGGATGGGACTGGGATGGATCTGTGATCGGTATGTAAAGTGAATTATTAATTATAATTAATTAATTATTAATTAATGGAGAAAACAAGATCCGGGCTCCCTGGTAAGTTTGTCTCTTGGCATGATCTGGGACCACAATGTCCTTCCTTTATATATATATAAAGAGAGAGAGAGAGAGAGAGAGAGAGAGAGAGAGAGAGAGAGAGAGAGAGAGA
>OU015361.1:66193771-66208075 GCA_907164505.1 Acomys kempi | reverse complement strand
AGAGAGAGAGAGAGAGAGAGAGAGAGAGAGAGAGAGAGAGAGAGAGACTTTTTAAAATTAATTTATTCTTGTTACATCTCAATGGTTATCCCATCCCTTGTATCCTCCCATTCCTCCCTCCCTCCCATTTTTCCCCTTATCCCCTCCCCTATGACTGTGACTAAGAGGGACCTCCTCCCCCCTTTATATGCTCATAGGGTATCAAGTCTCTTCTTGGTAGCCTGCTAGCCTTCCTCTGAGTGCCACCAGGTCTCCCCCTCCAGGGGACATGGTCAAATATGAGGCAGCAGAGTACGTATGAAAGTCAGACTCCACTCTCTACTCAACTGTGGAGAATGTCCTGTCCACACAATGCCCTTTTTTATGTTGTCGGTAGTGAGCAGCACAATACATTCAGCTTAGGAGGGCTTCTGAACTGTGTGGTCGGGAAGAAAGGCAGCTCTGAGAACTGAAATCTATTCTACAATCAATTTAATAAGGGAACAGAAAGAAACCTAATGGGCTGAGTTGGAGTGTGAGAGTTGTGACAGAACCTGCCGGAACCTTTAGAGATGCTGTCCTGAAGGAGTGCGCTCCTTGCTCTCAGTACTTGACCCCTTTGTCAGACCCTACTCCTGGCTGCCTCTTCATGAAGGCGGTTTGCTTCACCTTAGGAAATGCAGCACGCAGTTCATGGCTCTTATTTTTCACTGTGGGAGACATGTTACATGGCCTGAACAAAAAGAGCCAAACTGCAAGGTTTTAGAGTGTGGGGTAAGGACTGCACCATCTCAGTGTTCACCGGCAAGGTACCACAAGGCCTTCTTGACAGAGGTCTGCACACTCAAGACTGTTTATCATGAAAAGGGGGCCGGTAGACTGTTATGCACTCACACAAATGTCAGTAGAAGTATTGTGGCTCATCTACCAGTCTGGAAGCATCTACCACACCATCTAAACACTATGCTGAGGACCCACAGGTGAGTAAGGCACAGCCAGCCCCAGGCTTCTTCCTCAAACTGAAAAGATGGACAAGGAAACACATTCATGGTAGATCTTGGTAGTTTGGAGGAAACAATGTCATCTGCTTTCCAGTGTATATATGGATGGCTATTTCTGTGTCAGGGTTATCAGCGCAGAAGGAGAAGGAGACCCACAGCAGAGTAGCCAAAGCCTCTGCCCCTCTGATCTGGCTGCTGAGCTGTGCAAAGCCCTGGTTGTCAACACCTGTCTGGGGACACAGAGGACTATTTCCTCCACACTTTCATTCTCCTGTCTCAGAAGTGGGATTTCTCCAAAGGAAGGTTTACAACACTAAAACAGTCACCTGGAGGAAACACGCCATACGCGTGCTCTGAGATCTGCCATGGCAGAAGGGCGGTCTCATCTGCCCCTCTCACGTTCCAGGCCTGCAGAGTCAAGCTCTCCACTAGAAGCACATGGGCACCATGCACCGCAGCTGCTCTGGAGCTTCCTCCTAGGACTGCATGGCTGGAGCTCTTCTTCTTGTTATCAAGGAGGATTCCTTCAGCCATCTCTGTGTTCCCCACCTGGGCCTCTAGCTGGGCAAATTTGGAAATCATGTCCACAGGCTCCGTGGTGGACGGGCACTCCAGAGTTCTCAGTGACTAGCCCCAGCCTGGCTCCACCCCCCCAAAAAAGACACCACATTTGATTCAGAAAGCCTCCTGCTGGAAATGTTTCAGCAGCCAGTTGTATAGCTCACCGGCTTCCTTAAACTTCTTGGACTTGCCGTCGATGTCAGCCACGTGCAGGAGAACCTTGAGTCTGCGAGGCTGATTGTACTGCACAGCTTGTTCAAAGACCTTAGTCAGGGACTCCTGAGAGCCACACGTGTTTCAGTAGTGCCACCCACACATTCAGCTTCTCCTACACATTCAGCTTCTCCCGCACATTCAGTTTCTCCTGCACATTCAGCTTCTCCTGCTCCTCCCTGAGCTCGATGGTCTTCAGGATCCTCTCAGCTGCAGCCCAGAAGATCTCAGTCTTAGCAGCCTGCAGGTGGAAAGCCATGTACTGCAGCCACAGGATAGAGCTGTCAGGGGAGCTCAGCACCGGACGGTGCACCTACCCAAAATACACAGATGTCTGATCAGTCTACATCAACATGCCCATCAAATGTGGCAGCCAGAAAGAAGTCAGGGACATCTTTGAGCAGATGCATCTAAACCTAGCCCCTAAGATGAAGTTCTTCTTCAAGCACTACCTGGAGAGTGAGAAGCAGCACAGCACTGAGAAGGATGTGCGGGATGTCAAGGCGAAGGCCTTGGGAGTATGTAGAGGCTAAGAGCTCAGTTCTGGAGGGCTAATAGCCGTGGCTCCATTGGACACTAGTAGCAGCAGGCAGCCCAGCCTGCAGCAGACGCCTGGACACTGGGAACCGTTGCCTGGAGACCATTTACCTGGTACTTTTCCTGCAGGAATCCTGCAGGCTATGATGCCCATGGAAGGTAGACTTGGCTCACTGGTCAGAATTTTGAGATGCTTTCCCTTTTCAAAAAAAAAAAAAGTCCTTTGAGACAGGCTTCTCACTCTATGGTCCTGGCTGGCTTTGGACTCAGAAACCCACTGTCTCTACCTCCCAATTGCTGGGATTAAAGGCATATGCCATCACTTCTTGCTTTAAAAATAAGTATGTATGTTTTTTAAACAGACTGAGTCAAGGTCTTAAACATGCTAAGTAAATGTTCTTTCACTAACCCACATCATAGCCCTTGAGGTTTAGCGCTCTTGTTTTGTTTTATGTAACATATTATGTCTTTCTTTGCCTTTTCTGGCTTGCTCAGTGTTTGTAGGCAACAAGCTCTTGGGCTCCAAGGGAAAAAAAAAACTCTTCTTTCAGGAGAGTTTGCTGCAGCCTAAGAACAACAAAGACAAATGCCGGCAGATTTCACGGTCAGCATCCCATTTGTCCTTTGGCAAGCTCTCAGTCCACACCCGAGAAGTGATAGAGCCTGTGGTCCTGGGGTCCAGGCATTGTCTCAGCTCAGCCTGTGCCATCTGCCCTGTTGTAGAAGCTGAGAGACTGACACAGGAGGACAGAAGGACCCAGAACAAACAAGTGGAAAACTGGAGCTACTCAGGGTAGCTGAAAGTATTGGATAAACTGCTGGGACTCACTCCAGAATCACCATGGACCAATGATGTCACCTCCTCAAATCTGGCACAACCCAGCATTCTGGATACTAGCACAACCTTGCTAGTTGTTATTGGCATTTGGGCGGGAGTTGGGCCTAAGGGAAATTAACAGCTTTCTCTGTCAGAGCCAAGAAGGGGGAAGAGAAGGAGGAGGAGCAGGAGGAGGAGGAAGAGGAGGAGGAGGAAGAGGAGGAGGAGGAGGAGCCTGGGCTCTTGGTATACTGTTCAGGAAGTTGTCTCCTGTCGGGCTCCATCTTGAGTTATGACTGTTTTGCTCTAAATGACTCCTTGACACACATCTAGAATATTTTAGAGCAATTCTTTAGTCAAAGCATTGATGAGATTCACTTTGTCACTTGATGCCTCACTATGTTCTTAAGGGGCTGTGTCTGCATCCGGGGACTCTCATCTGGGGTTCGTCTTTTCCCTGACATCGGAGGCATCTGCTTTAAAGGGGCTGTAACATCACCTGACTCCTTTATCTTCATCACTGTGGCTCAAAATGGAGCATCGAGGCTGCAGAGAGAAGTTAACTCAAAGTTTAGTTGCCACTGCTACTGTTAAATTATGTTTTGTTTGAGTGAGGGAAACCACCATGTAGTAAAATACAAGTACATTCTGTTCTCTACATAAGTGAAATCTAGGGGTCAGCTCTCCAGGCCACTCCAGTCATCCAAAGCTAAAGCATCCTCCATCTTTGTCTCTGTCCTCTGTGCACAAAGTGAGCGGCGTCAGCTCCAGATGACAGAGGTGTGTTCTTGATCACTGTGGGAGTCAACAGGCTGGACCATTGGCTCACAACCTGTATCACTGTACTCATGAGTCTAGGGTACTATGATGAAGTCTAGGCTAGCCTGGGCTATAATGGGAGACCCTGTGTTTAAATCAAAAAGGAGAAGAAGAGAAAAGGTTTTTTTTTTAATTTTTTGATCTTTGAGGGCTTGAAAGACAGGTCTAGAGTTAAGATCGTGCTTCCAGAGGGACCTGGGTTAAGTTGGCAGCACCCATATGGCAGCTCACAGCCTCTGTGACTCTAATTCCAGGGGACCCAAAGCCTTCTTCAGGCCTCTGCACACACCAGGCACACACTTGATGCCACACAAACATGCAAGCAAAGCTCCCTAATATAAAGTAAAATAAATGAACCCTAAAGTTTTGTCACTTGCATACGTTTTCTGAATGTAACCACAATGAGCTTTCCCCTCTGTCTCTTCCTTCTCTTTGCTCTCCTTTTCTTCTTTCCAGACTCTCCTCTCCCCCCCCCCCCCCCCCTCTTTTTTTTTTTCTCTGGTCTCTTCTTCTCTCTTCTCACTTCACTCACACCTCCCTCTCTCTTTCTACCTTTTCTCTCTCCTTCTCTGTCTTTCCCTCATTTCACATCCTCACCTCCCTTACCTTCTTCTTCTTCTTCCCTTTCCTTCGCTTATTGAGAAAAAGAAGAATAATCTTTTTTCACGGTAGTAAATTAACACTTACCTCAAAATAGAGGAGCAACCTGTGAGGGATTTTTGCTTAATTCATGTAGAAGTAACATAGATGACATAAGTTGAACATACACAGAGATATGTACAACATTCTACATACATGTATGCACCATCCTCACATATACATAAAATACACTTACACACACAGAGTCAGAAAGAGATAGACACAGAGATCAATTTCCACTGACAGAGGTGTGTTGGATTCTAATTATCACAAATCTGTGATGGTCACCATGGTGCTCTGGATGGTGACATGGGTACAGTCCTGCATATTAAGATCAAAAGCTATTAGCTATGCTGCAGGAGTATGACATGACATCATGGCCTGTCACTGAAACAGTAAAAGCAAGCTACCAATTAAATGCTTTCTGTTCAAAGAGTTGCTGTGGTCATAGTGGCTCTTCATAGGAATAAAAGAGTAAATAAAACACTCACTAAGGACATATGTGTGCTCATAATATATACTAATGATATGTTAAAATGCAAAAATCACATGTAAATGATCCATGACTTTATTAATGACCACTTGTAAGAAACAGGTGACTCTCCTCCTAAACTAAGACTCTTAGAAACAGAAATGGCCGTCTATGGTTGTGTGCTTTCAGCTGCCTAGCTTGCCGCCATGTAGGGCGCTCTCGCCTTCCTTTCTACCAGGGTTTCCACTATGTCCCTTTTCCCACATGGCTCCTGAGACTTGTATTGCCTGTCAACAGTTTCATGACATCATTTTCCTTCTAGCCAATCAGCAGCTCATGGAATTTTGAGGTTTCCATGGCGCCGAGTAAACAAACTTGTCTTAGTCTCTGATCTCTGATCTCTGATCTCTGATCCTGAACACACCTGACTTTTTCTTGTGAAACCCAACAAACCTTGATCTCATCCCTTGACCCAGATCCTATACCTTTCCTGGTACTCCTTTCTCAACAATGTCAGGTAGGAAAAGAAACTTTAATGTTTACTTAATTGGACAGCCCCCTAAATCAGGAAACATTGGAGCCATGTGGGATTAAGGGAAAAGTACTGAATGACAAGATGGTGTCCGATGTGGTCTTGGCTCTAACAATTCCTCATGTTGTGCCTTTGGACTGAGCATTTAGTCACCTACTCAATAAATGTATCTTCACTTTTCTTGGTGATGTAACAGGCTGGCACGGTCTAGGGCTCCCATGGGGATTTAGCCTTTAGGAGCTCAGTATAGAGAAGGAAACAAGTAAGTTCCTGGGATGCTTTTGGCTGAAACAGAGAGAGATTGGGTACACAGACAGGAGAGCTAAGTGACAGGACGCTTCCCTACACAGTTTCCACAGTACTACCTGACTGTTGGTGCTGTTCCACAGCAGCGTTTAGTTCTGAGGGCACTCAGTAACATATCTGTCACTGTTCATTCAGCAGCTTCTATTGGCCAACATTTTCCATCCAGGCAGATATTCCTTCCTCCTCTGTAACTGCACATGTGTGTTCTCTGATGCTGTGTAGCCAACGAAATTCTCTCACTGACAGAGCAGGACTTTTAGTTGCAGTCAAGGGCACAGGAGCAGCTGTGCTCTTTCTGGCTCTGTGCACTGGGTCAAGAAAGACGGGCACCTTACTGATGGAGGGAGTTGTCATCTATTTTTTGGTAAAATATTTACAGATAGCTACAAAACCATGACCAACACTCCAAACCAACTGCTAATGTGATTAGTCAAAACATGGTGTCATATTCCTGTAAATTCAGTCCATGGAAGACAGAGTCAGGGGATTCAAGGAGATCATGTCCGTCTCTGACTAGATAGTGACTTCAAGGACAGATTGGGTGTATACAATCATTGAGTTTATAAGACCATGCCTCAAGAAATAAATAAAATGAATGAAATTTTAAGATTAGCATCCCCAGTGTTTGGAGTCTTCTGTCTATTTAAGAGAGCTAAGAGAGAAGAGAGGAGCAGAATAAGGAGGCTGATGCTCTGGGAAGGCCATGTTTGTGGCTATGTACAAAAATACCAGGCAAGCTGGATTGATAGTGAGTGGAGAAAATAGAAAATGTAATAGGAGTGGGCGAGGAGAGGAAATAAAAGAGTGGGGGAAAAAAGGGAGCATATAGGCCATGGAGGTGCTAACCATGGTGATACGGGAAGCTTGGGGCTGAATGCTGAAGATAATGAAAAGATTTTATTGAAAAGATAAATTGAAAGGGAGACCCCCTCAAGTGGAACATGCTTAGCACAGGGCAGACAGAGGAAGATTTAGTGGAAATATAGGTAGGTTAGGAGACCAGGAAGTAAAGTGAGGCTGGCACAGGTGTGACTAGGAGGACCAGCTTGTCAGAAAAGACAAGTATGCTGTTTGTCTTTACGCACTGAGTCCTTGAACACTGCTGGTGCTTGACAGTCACGAAAATGGACATTGTATAAATGCAGTGTAGTAACAAGTGTAGGCTGAGTGTCAGGGCTCGAGTGAAATGTCAGCACCCAGGTGACAGAGGCAGAAACATTGGTGCTCATTCATGGCAACTCTAAGATGAATTGTGAATTCTGCGCCAGCTCTGGCCACAAAGTCAAAATTACTCTTGGAAAAAAATAGATTTCTTCTGGAGTACATGCTGCTGAAGGGGCTCAGTGGGCTGAGGGACAGCACTGGGGCCTTTATTCTGCTCTGAGCTTTAGAGAACACATGAGTTATAGAGACCATGGTGACCCTGAGTCTCTGCAGGACTGGCTTTCAAGCTGAAGCTGCTGTTTCATCTTCACAGTCACTTTCTTCACTGGACACAGGACAAATATTGTGACTGTAAAGGATTATAGAGCTATAGAAAACAGACAGGGCCCAACTCAAGTCAGCCCTGCATCTCTAATTTATAAAAACTTTTTTTTAGGTAGCTTTATGATAGATACCATTGCATCTCCTAGCTAATCAACAATCGAATGGTCTTCACTTCCTTATGATGACAACAAAACCAATATGCCTCAGTTTCCAATATCTCTGATTCTGGATATGTTAGATTTTGTTTGTTTGTTTGTTTCTAACACCTGAGATGGTTCACATCCCTTTACCTGACTCTCATTACTGTGTACATATTACCAGCACCACAGCTTCTTGTAAGGAAAGAACTGTAAAGAATTCTTCCATTCAATTTCCTGATATATATTAAGACGTCCAGTCAGCACGGAATTACTGAATTAGAATCTGGTGCCCTGGGGCTGGAGAGATGGCTCAGCAGTTAAGAGCACTGACTGCTCTTCCAGAGGTCATGAGTTCAATTCCCAGCAACCACATGGTGGCTCACAGCCATCTATAATGTGATCTGATGTGCACTGTATACATAATAAATAAATAAATAAATCTTTAAAAAAAAAAAGAAAGAAAAGAAAAGAATCTGGTGCCCTAACGTCAGTCTTAGCCCTGATGTATCTGGGCTTATGATTTCGCACAGAGCATTTCCTCTCTCAGTAAATGGATGTTCACAGTCCACAGTGGAATAACCGGCAGGCTGCGCTCTGGGCTCACTGAGATATTGAGTATATAGGAGAGGACGGTGTAGATTGAGCACACAAGCAGTTCCTGAGAGCTTTTCCACAGAAGCAGAAACAGAGAAAGCTGAGGGTATAGACAGGAGCACTGAGACAGGATGCTTCACTGTGGCAGCCACCCTCCCCTCTGGCTTCACATTAGCATCTGAATGTCAGTGCTGTTCAGCAGGAGTGTTGGGAGGAAAGGGGAACTGGCTGCCACATCTGCCAATCCTCTGTGAGCAGCATTGCCTTGACTGACCTGGGTGGATAGGAAGCTGTGTCCTACTCAGGGCTCCGTGTACATCCCATTCTGGACCCGGGGTTTACAGTTAGAACTTCAGGACAGAGAAATGGGACCCTGTATCATGTCAAGGACATAGGAGCAACTGTGTTCCCTGCTGTGGTCCTCAAAAAAAAAACTCTCTAAATCTAGTGTTAGTGTCACGACTCCCTGTTCAGGGCTGCCTCCTGAGCACCTGGGGGCTGAGGTCACCACTAGTTCATGGCCAGCGCTGTTTGTTGCATAATGAGTTCCTGGAAAACTTGTCCTACACATAAATCCATGCCCTGTTTTAAAGAAATATTTTCTTCATGTTAAAAGTCAGAGTATTTTTATTGATTATTTTGAATTTTCACACAACACGCTTTGTACTTGTTTTCCAATGCTCTCCACCATTGTGCATCGCCCTAAAATTTTTTTTTAAAACCCACACATCTAGTGCAATTTGTGTTGTTCATATACTCAGCGGCCCTTACACCTAATTGGGTCCTTTTCCACTGTGACCCCAAGCTAGGAACCATCATACACAAAGAGCTACACTTCAGCACCTTTGTCACAACTTTTAAGGACATTCTTCAATGGCTTTCTGTCTATTTTAGCATGGGGGCTGAAAGACCATGGGCTTCCACATGTTTTCTTGGTCAGGCAAGGACCAATGACAGCACCATCACCTTATTATAAAATCATATTCCGGGGGTTCCAAGATGGCGTCTACCAGTATGCACCATATCTGATCTACTCCAAGGAGACCAGGGATGTGAATGGAGCCACAGTCTGCTGGATCTTGAGAGCTGTAAGTGAGTGGGGCCCCAAACTCCGCAGAACGCCGGTGGGCCTAACCCCAGGACAAGCAACAGCCTGGAGGTGCTAAACATACTCCTCAAACTCTGAAACGGAATCCACATGTGAGCTGCAGCTGGCATATAAAGCACAAACTCGTTGTGTGGGGAGGTGGTTTTCCGGAGCCCCTGGCCTGAGGAGTCCCAAGGAATAGCTTGAAACTGTCCTTGGATCCCTCCACCCACCCCATGCCAAACTGCTGAGGTTGCCCACCCAGACTGAGTGGAAGCACAGGCAGCAGGGCTACCAAAAAAACAGCTAGAGTGGGCGTGCAGCTCACGGGCTGTCCTGGGCCCAATCTAAAGCCAGACACAACGGACTGAGCCTGCAAACAGGGGCAGTTAGAAACCAGCTTAGACTGCTCCCACAGGCCCAGCAGGATCTCCTATGCTAGCAGGAGCCGAGGTTCATGCTTGCAGTGTCTAATTGCTGACCTACAAGAATCTCTGAGAGGCACGGAAACCACTGGCACAGTGGATCCCACCAGCGGCCTGAAACGGTATTGTCTCTGGCCCACCACACTGATCCTGCACTCTCCAACAGACAGAACCTAGCTGGGTCAGCTCCTGCAGGCCTGGCAAGATCTCCCAGGTTCTTGGGAGAGGCTGGACACTTCTACAGGGTATAGAGGCAGAGCTAAAAGACAGAAGATCTGATTCACCTGGGGTCTTGGCTACAAAGCGACAGGAAGGACAGGCAGCAGAATGTTTGTGTGCTGACCTTGTTCTAGGTCCCAAAACTGCTGATCTGAATTACAGCAGTAAGGTGAAAGGGTCCAAACAGAAACCTACTTTGGCTGACTTAGCCTGGAGCCTAAGGTGTAGAGAAAAAAATCTCCAGGTGTGGAAACTGGATCACCTGCCTGTTCCAGGGAAATACTCCCTGATCCCCATAGGCAAGGGCACCTGACCTATAACCAGTCATCAACTATCCACTCTCAACCAGCGAAGGTCACTACAAACTACCTCCCAACATCGAGTCACCAAAATGACAAGAGGACAGCAAAAGAATGCTAACAAAAACCAAAACAGTTTGGCATCTCCAGATCCCAGCAATCCCAATGAAAACAACCTGGAGAACCCAAAAACAATTGATATACAAGAAAATGACCTCAAGTCCTTAGTAAGGAAGATGATAATGGAAGAAACTAATAAAATCTGTAAACAACTGCAGGAGGAGGCAAACAAGAGGGCTGAAGATTTAAAAGAGTCATATAAAGAGGCACTTGAAGAATTTCAAAAAAATACGAATAACCAGATAAAGGAAATCATTAAAACAGTTCAAGACCTGAAGATAAAAATGGAAGCTATGATAAAGGAACACACAGAAGAAAAACATGATCAAGAGGCATCAGAAAAGAAAGCAAGCATCTCAGAGGTGGCCTTATCTAACAGAATGCAAGAAATGGAGCAACGACTATCAGGACTTGAAGATACAATCATAGAACTCGAAACAACCATCAAAGAAAATGCTAAATCTGAAAAGTTCCTGACACAGAACATCCAAGAAATCAAGGACACCATGAAAAGACGAAACTTGAGAATAATAGGTATTGAAGAAAGTGGGGACAATCTACTCCACAGCCCAGAAAATATCTTCAACAGAATCATAGAAGAAAATTTCCCCAATTTGAAGAAGGAGATGCATATGAGCATACAAGAGGCCTACAGAACACCAAATTGAATAGACGAGAAAAGAAATCTTCCCGTCACATAATAATAAAAACACAAAATATACAGAACAAGGGAAAAATATTAAAAGCAGCAAGAGAAAAAGGCTGAGTAACATATGATGGCAAACCTATCAGAACTACTCCCAACTTCTCAGCAGAAACCATGAAAGCCAGAAGGACCTGGACAGAACTCTTGCAAACCCTAAGAGAACACAGATGCCAGGCAAGACTACTATATCCAGTGAAACTATCAATAACCATTGATGGAGAAAACAAGATATTCCATGACAAAAGCAAATGCAAATAGTACCTAGCCACAAATCTGGCTTTACAAAAGTTACTAGAAGAAAAACTCCACCCCAAAGGGTCAAATTACAACCATAACTACATAGGAAATAGATAACTACACCATCGAAAATCACAACCTTACAAAATCCAGACTGTAACAAACAGCAAAACTGAAGGGACTTAGCAGTCACTGGTCATTAATATCTCTCAACATTAATGGTCTCAATTCTCCAATAAAAAGACACAGACTAACTGAGTGGATGCATAAACATGACCCAACATTCTTCTGCATTCAAGAAACACATCTCAACCACAAGGACAGACATTGCCCCAGAGTAAAAAGTTGGGGAAAATATTTCAAGCAAATGTCACAAGAAGCAAGCTGGGGTAGCCATTCTAATATTTAATAAAATAGACTTTCAACCAAAATTAATCAAAAGAGATAAGGAAGGACGCTTCGTACTCATCAAAGGTAAAGTCAACCAAGAAGACATCACGATTTTGAACATCTATGCTCCTAATACAGGGCTCCCACATTTGTAAAAGAGCTATTAACAAAGCTTGAACCACTCATCGATACCCACATATTAGTAGAGGAAGACTTCAACACCCCACTTTCACTCAAGGATAGATCTTTGAATCAAAAACTAAGCCGGGAAATAATTTCATTAACCAATGCCATGAATCAAATGGATCTAACAGATATCTACAGAACTTTTCACCCAAACCTTTTTCTCACCACCTCATGGAACGTTCTCTAAAATTGATCACATAGTAGGTCATGAAGCAAGCCTCAACAAGAAGATTGAAATAATACCTTCTATCTTATCAGATCACCATGGTCTAAGGCTGGACTTCAACAACAGAAATAACAAAAAAAGCCTACTCACGTGGAAACTAAACAAATTTCTACTTAATGACACATGGGTCATGGAAGAAATAAAGGAAGAAATAAAAGACTTCCTGAAATTCAATGAAAATGATGGAACAACATACCCAAGTTTGTGGGACACATTGAAAGCAGTGCTAAGAGGAAAATTCATAGCACTAAGTGCCTTTACAAAGAAAATGGAAACATCCCACATAAACAACCAGCTGGACTCCCTCACCTGAGCCCAAGATGGATCCCTTGCAGCCTGTTTCAGGGTGACAACACTGATGGTGCTGTGCAATTTACAAGGGCAGAGTCATGCCTCTCTACCTACTAAGAAGTCCGGGACAAAGCAGGTGGCTCACTGTTCACTGGTTCTCACTGGCTCCACTGACAGCCACAGCCGGCCCTCTGCATGAAGGATCAGCTCCAGCTTCTGATGAGGCTGCTTGTTGTCAGGCAGGATGCAGAAGCACAGCAACTTCAGCGCAAGTGCTGAACATGAAGATCTTGCTCATGGCCGAAGTCCTGGGTCCCACAGAGAGGGGAATAAAGGCCGGAGGGACCTGTCCTGGATGTTCTCTGGATCAAAATGGAAGGAGTCATTGACTTCAGCGTGATAGGTTCCGAAAGTATTGAAGATGCAAACGTCCTGGGTGCATCAGCAGGAGACCATTACGACTGGGAAAGTCAACTCCCTTGTATTCATCGGAGGAGCCCTGTGTTGGACTCACTACACTCCACCTCTGCATCTTGTCCTCTGCGATGAATGGCAGTTGCCTTGAACAAGTCATGAATGTCACCTGTAACCACACCTCTTTTCCTACTTTCTCTCTCCTTTTTAACCTTGGTATCACTTCAGAAGCCACCAGGTCTTGCTGAGGTGTTAAATCTAAGCCCACCTAAAGTGTTACAGAGAAAGAAATCTGATTCTTAAGTGCCCAGTTCCCCCCTAATATGGACCAGTTGTGACCCTCAGAAATACTGGGTAACCTTGTTTTTTTTTAAAAAGGCAAGAATGGAAATCACTCCCTGACTCTGGAAAAAGGCAGCAGCCCTGTTTCACTGAGGATGCTACACTGACACCTAGTGGTCAACTAAATTATCATTCTGAAGACCCCTGAAGCATTGCTGGCTAGCATTTCTCCAAGCTGGCTGTTTCCAAGTCCAAGAAATCCGGACAGAGATCTCTGGGATGGCAGAAGACAATTGAGAGGATGAGGCAGGGAGTTCACGCTTCAAGGCTAGCCTGGACAACCCTAGGATAACAAGAAAGGTAGGCTTTGAGTTCATTAGCAGGACACTTGCCTGGTACCCAGGGTCTGCATATGTCTGAACCAGGTCCTCTATTTTCCATAAAACAAAAAGTAAATAAACAAGTAAATGTGCAAAATTTAAAACTATGGAAATGATGACATGAAAAACAAAATGCAGATTACACTGTCTCACACTTTCTGTCTCTCTTTTTTTGACTCTGTCTCTTGCTGTCACTCCATGTCCCTCTTTCTCCTTCTCTGTCTGTCCATCTCTCTTGTGTTCTCCTTCTCTCTCCCTCCCTCTTCCTGTCCCTCTCCCTGTCCTCCTCTCTCTCATCACAGACCCTGGTAATTGTCTACTCATCTTGACTCTACAGTGCTACAGCGAACATCTCCACACAGGAGCCTGCAGGAATCCGGTGGGGTAAAAGACAGGGACATTTCAGTGTCATGTGAAAAAGAACATTCTTGCTGCACAGATTTGTCCAGCACTAAACTGCTTTAAATGATCTGAATGGGGCATCATTTCTACTGAGATTGACATGCAGTCCCATGCTACAGCGCTAGTTCATTCTGAAAGCTCCTCTTGTAAACTCTAACACCTCATTGCTGGAGGACAGCTAAGTAGTTAAAGGGACACTTGTAATAAAGACTAATGGACACTGTCATATTAGTGCTTTGTGTGACAGATACAATAGGAAATGTATATAAATGAATACCAGACTCATGCCACAGTCTGTGAACACACCAGTGAGTGACAGGACAGAGGTATAAAACACAAATCAAAATGAAGAAAAACCGAAGATTTCCCTATATGTCTTTTAAAAATGCCAAATACAATAAGTGCAAATACATTGAGATGAAGAATGCGTTGATCTTTTCTTCCCAAATAAATCAACATAACATTGCTTTTTTGCCAGGGACCAAAAGGCCTGCGGCCGACCCCCACCCATTCAGGATCTGCAGCAAACATCCTGCTGGGCC